>CM052899.1:137384951-137427191 GCA_028534135.1 Potos flavus | reverse complement strand
GGGTGGCTGGGTTATGGACATTGGGGAGGGTATGTGCTATGGTAAGTGCTGTGAAATGTGTAAGCCTGATGATTCACAGACACGTACCCTGGGGCAAATAATACATTATGTGTTAATAAAAAAAAATTTTTTTTAATTAAAAAAACAAGACTCTCCCTCTCCCTCTGCCCCTCCCCTAAAATAAATAAATAAATCCTTTTTTCTTTTTTTATTTAAATTCAATTAATTAACATATAGTATATTATAGTTTCAGAGGTAGAGTTCAGTGATTCATCAATTGTATATGACACCTGGTGCTCATTACATCCCATGCCCTCCTTAATGTCCATCATCTTGTTACCCCATCCCCCACCCACCTCCCTGCTAGCAGCCCTCAGTTTGTTTCCTATGGTTGAGAGTCTCTTATGGTTTGTCTCCCTCTCTGGTTTCGTCTTGTTTTATTTTTCCCTCCCTTCCTCTATCCTCCTCTGTTTTGACCCAAATCAAGAAAAATTTCAGGTAGCCTGACACTTCCTCGTACAAACTTTCTGTTAAGAACTCACCAAGCAAAAAACTCATCTCCTGCAATGATGAAAAATAGAAAAGAAACCAGTGCAAGGAACTACACAAAGATCCTCTAAGGACCAAAAAAAGTGAAAAAGAGCAAGAAACCAACTGGTAGACAAAGAATATGCACTAGAATAACGTCTCTATGAAGCAGTTAATAATTGTGATCAAAATTCCTTCACGACTCTTCAAAACGTAATAAAGCAATGGCCTCTATGAAACTAGAACATAGAGCAAACAATGCTAAGGTGCAGGAAGGATACAGGGAGGTGATAGGATGACAGGAAGTGGCGGAGCCTAGACATCAGTGCCAGCCCAGAGACAAAGCTCATGCATTCATCTACTAGTAGAAGCCAAAAAGGATGATGATGGAAAATGCAAACAGCGTAGGTTTTCTTGTGACAAGAGCATGATTGGAGGGAATATTTGGGGCTAGGTGAGCTTATCTCCAGAAATCCAAGGTGGTCTGCTGTAGTTTTTGGTCAGCTTAACGGCTAATTCTAACTACAACTTTCAACAGATATGTATTCATGGAGCTCAAAGTTCAGAAGAGTAGACTGTGCCAAAGTCTCTCTTGGCTGTCAGACTGTTGCATGGGGAGTTTAATTTAAAGGAATCATGCCTGAATGGATAAAGAAGATGTGGTATATATATACAATGGAATACTATACAGCCATCAGGAGAAATGAAATCTTGCCATTTGCAACGACATGGGTGGAACTAGAGGGTATTATGCTAAGCGAAATAAGCCAATCAGAGAAAGACAATTATCATATGATCTCTCTAATATGAAGAATTTGAGAGACAGGGTGGGGGGTTGTGGGGGGTGGGGCAGGGAAATGAAACAAGATGGGATCAGGAAGGAGACAAACCATAAGAGACTCCTAAACTCACAAAACAAACTGAGGGTGGCTGGGGGGTAGGGGCGGGTAGGGATAGGGTGGCTGGATTATGGACATTGGGGAGGGTATGTGCTATGGTAAGTGCTGTGAAATGTGTAAGCCTGGTGATTCATAGACATGTATCCTGGGGCAAATAATACGTTTTATGTTAATAAAAAATAAATAAATAAATAAATAAATAAATAAATAAATAAATAAAAAAAAATAAAGGAATCATGCCTGCAGTGCCTGGCTGGCTCAGTCAGTAGAGCATGCAACTCTTGATCTTGGGGTCATGAGGTCAAGGCCCATGCTGGGCATAGATTATTTGAAAAAAAATCATGCCAAAGAATGATTATTATAGGTAAATATTATAGGAATTTTTAAATCCCTTTACATATACATGTGTGATAGATAGATTGATAGATAGACAGACAGACAACATAGGTCTTACATATCCCGTAAACTAAATGCATAGGCTAGGCCTTTCCCACCAGAGACTACAAATAATGCTGCCTTTCCTTCTCATTGCCTAATTATATCAGCTTAAGCCCTCATTTAGTTTGTTTTTAGGAAATCTAATTTTGATACATACCAAAGTATCATGGAAATTTCTAGAAAATTTTACTTGCTTTCAAAATCCATCCCGGTTGTCCCCTGCCTCCTCAGCAATGATGAGGCCACCTCTGAGCTATCTTGGGCCACCATTTGCTCTGCCAGATCCTTCCCCAAGAGATTCCTAAAACGCCCTCCCTCTGGTTGCTACTGCTTTCCCTCGTTCTGCTTCATCCCAACCCAGCACAGCCTCTCCCTTATTTCTACAGAGTACTAGCTGAAACCAGGTTGTGATGTTTGTTTGTTTGTTTGTTTTTTACTTTTAACTTCTTTTTTTAATTTGAATTTGAATTTTTTTATTTTAATTCAATTAATTAACATATAATGTATTATTGGTTTACAGAGGTACAGGTCTGTGATTCTTCAGTCTTATATAATACCCAGTGCTCATTACATCACATACCCTCCTTAATATCTATCACCCAGTTACCCCAACCCCCTACCTCCCTCCCCTCCAGCAATTCTCAGTTTGTTTCCTATGGTTGAGAGTCTCTTATGGTTTGTCTCCTTCTCTGATTTCATCTTGTTTTATATTTCCCTGTCTTCCCCTATGATCTTCTGTCTTGTTTCTTAAATTCCACACATCAGTGATATCATATGATAGTTGTCTTTCTCTGATTGACTTATTTATGTTCAACAAAGAATTTCTGGAAGCTGGTGGTTAAGTAAAGGAATTATGACATAGGCCTAGAATCTTCACAAGGCTTGAACCTTCCACACAACTCCCTTGTGGAGTACGGCTTTGTTTAAACTCTAGCCTGCAACTATGTAGTGAGGCCACTAGATTTTACTTCTTTCCTGACCTCATGAGTGAGTCTTTTGTCACATCTTCTTTGCCAAGAATTCAAACCCAAGTAGAGGAAAAAATTGCCCCTACTCAGACCTATATAAAGCCCCCTTCCAGCAGCCTTGTCTTAAGTTCCAGGACCTAACTTTTCCCAGAATGATTGACAGCAGAAATGTCCCATTCCCAACCAACAGGGCTAAACTTGCCCCAACTGGGTAAAGTTTCTCAGGAGGTCGAGATAATTCAGTCTTATTTTTTTTTTTTATTTTTTTTTAAAGATTTTATTTATTTATTTGTCAGAGAGAGAGAGCACAAGCAGGCAGAGTGGCAGGCAGAGGCAGAGGGAGAAGCAGGCTCCCCGCCGAGCAAGGAGCCCGATGTGGGACTCGATCCCAGGATCCTGGGATCATGACCTGAACCGAAGGCAGACGCTGAACCGACTGAGCCACCCAGGCGTCCCAATTCAGTCTTATTTAGATCACAGTGTTGCACCAGCTCAGGCATAGCAAACCCAATCCAGTTTGTTTTTCACAATCTCCTTTCATTCAAGAGAACAACCCTCCAGCTATTTTCAGAGTCTTGTGTCCTGATCTCCTATATATTTGCACAGCAATACACATGCATCCCTTTATCAAAAATTAAAAATAATATACTGTCTACCCCTTACACATTATCATTCAGGACAGTTTAGCTCCTTGGAGACACATCTCAAATCCATCCATTCTAGAAGAAGATGTGGTAGCCAGTCTCTGAAGATAGTCCCCAAAGAACCATACCTCTGATATTAAATACTTGTGTAGTCCTCTCTGACATGAAATCTGAGCTAGCCCTGTGACTCACGTATCCAATAGAAGGTGCCAGAAGTGACATTGTGCCAGATCTAGGCCTAGCCCTAAGAAGACCTAGCAGCTTCTGCTCAAACCTATGGGAGCACTGAGCCACCACATAAGAAGTCAGGCTGCACTACTGAAGAGACCACATAGAAGGAAAAGTCATATTGATAGAGGTCCCAGCCTTCCAGTCAAACCTCCCACAGCTCCAGACATATGAATGACGCCATCTTGAAGTTTCCAGCCAGGTCACTAGCTGACTGCAGCTGCTTTGAGACCCCAAACCACTATGTTTTAAAGTACATTGTTACACAACTATATATAATGGAAATACAGTCTCTTGTCCTACATGAAATTCACAAGGAAAAAAAAAGAATAGTTTATCCCAAAGGAGAACTTTCTACCCCTCATCTTTTATCTGCTTAAAGATGTAAAATTATATTTGTTTTCCTTTTGACATTTCAGATATGTCAGAGTCAGCTTATATTTAAGGCTCAAGCCCAAAGTACCATCATTCTCTTGTCCCCCTAGACATTTCAGTATAGCTTATAGCCTTCACAGGTCAGTTTAGGCCTGAAATTAAGGTACAGGGAGATCTCTCTCCTCCTCCCATGCTTAACTCTAAGGGTCAGGGCCTTTCTCTACCACAGCAAATGAATTAAATTAAACAAACCCACTTGTGAAAGAGCATGAATTACATTAAAGGTGTTACAAGTATAAAAAAGATAGAAAAGCACACATATATGAAATTTGAAAATATTAAGCTAAAAGTGTAGGGATTAAATGAGATGTTAATGTAGTAGAACAGAATGTATTATACAGCTAGATGCAAATTAAAATTTTGTTCTAATCTGACCTTACAACATGGCATTTGGTATAAGGCAAGGGCATCTTGACCACTGCCTAAGGGAATCATTGCTGAGGCAATGGTTATATCATGTGATGTCTAACCTAAAATATGTTCCTGCAACATAGAACAAGAGGATAGTATTTTATCACCACTTACCCAAATAACCAATTCCCCCAAAATAATAGCAAGGGTATACATACCATAGGTTGCTGACTAGTTGTCTTCCGCCAGTTAGCAACCTCTCATCATTCCTCAGTTGACTATCTTGGTTTTCATAATGGCCTTCTACTCTTACCCCACAATTCACAAGGTCTTAGGAAGACAATTTATATCTATTCATTCAATCATCCATTCGTTCCACAAATATTCAGTGAGTATTCACTGTAGGATAGATACTCTTCAAAACATTGAAAACAGGGGAGCCTGGGTGGCTCAGTGGGTTAAAGCCTCTGCCTTCGGCTCAGGTCATGATCTCAGGGTCCTGGGATCGAGCCCCACATCAGGCTCTCTGCTCAGCTGGGAGCCTGCTTCTCCCTCTCTCTCTGCCTGCCTCTCTGCCTACTTGTGATTTCTCTCTCTCTGTCAAATAAATAAATAAAAATCTTTAAAATAAAAAAAAAACATCGAAAACAGGGTAAAAACTCAATTCTAGCCGCCTTGTAACTGCCACAACAATTACAGAACATTTTGTAGGTTCAAGTGTATTCAAACACATTATTTCCTCTGTTACAGTAAATTGGTCACCAAACACTAAAACCTCTCAGAGAACATGAGGCTAATTCCACCCACACATCTCTAGGTTGGTAGGATTTGTTTTCATAACTTTAGCACCATTTAATAAGGGCAATTGTGGCCCTGCATTATTCCAAACATAAACAATGACAATGACATCTCTGAGGAGAGAGATCTCACCGCAATTTCTTATCGACAAGTGGTCATAAATGTAAGTGATGATGCCACTGCAGAATCACCGTTTATAAATAATACAATGCACTGAAAAACTAAATGCACCTCTGAATAACAGAAATGACGCAAGCTGACATAAATAAATGGGCAGCGTGCTATGATAATAAGTGTTTTATAAATACCTACTTACATCATCCTAAACTTGGATGAAAAATTAGGGGGGAGAAGTTATACTCACATGTGTCTCTCTCTGGTTCCTGAGTACTTCTCAGAATTTTCCTCAAAAGGTGGTCAGACAGTTTTATACTATAGGCCTTAGGACGATGTCCAGATTTCTTTAGATGGGCCTGCTAAATTATTGAATAAGCTCAGGCAAATGATATTACTAAATATTTTATCAGTACTAAGACAAGCATTTTGAACACATGGCAATATTTTCTAAAGATAGGTGTGTTCTAGAAGCTTCGAGGCTAAAAAAATGAAACTATTCAAAGAGTAGTGTGGATTTCTCATATTTAAAATGTGGGCATGAGATTCATATTTGCTAAAATTTGTCTCTTTCAATACATGAAAAATAATTTAAACACATTTGATATGGGTGACTGAATGATAGTGGTCACTTGAAACTTGTTTCTCGGAAGCTATTTCTAGAGGCCAAGAAATTTAAGATCTAGTTTTATTTTTCATACCAGAGTGAAGTTAACAAATGTTGAAAGCTACTAATTTTATAGATGATGGAAAAATGATGAGAAAGAAAGTGAGAATACCCTGTTTCCTTATGACTTCAAAGAATCCTACAGACATAACTTCATTCATCTAAGAAAACAACCCTGCTAATTATATCATATATAATTATATTATTATATATAATAAGATAATCTCATAGTTGCCTGTTTTATAGAAAGAGAAGTCAAGCCTTGGGAGAAGAATTGTGCAAAAGTGGAGAAACCAGAAAGAAACCCCCAGATCGTCTCTTTGGCTCAGATTACACCTTCCTTGTAATTTGAGATGCATTTTCCTCCTGATCTGACTGGCTCAGTGGATTGTGAGCTCCTCCATGGTGGGAATATAGCTCCTTCATGTCCCCATGTGTCTCCTTCATGTCCCCCCCATCCCCCTTCATGTCTCCGCCCCCTTCAATTCTCTTCTTATCTCTCTGGTCACTTCTCAGTCTTCTGTAGGCTTCTCTTCAACCAGATACCTCCTAAGTCTTGTAGGTTTTGGTCCTTCCTTGGCCCTTTTTCAAGTCTTGGCCATCAGCCCCTGACCTCTTTCTCAGATCTACATTTGCTTCTCCATTTCTACTGTTGTTGCCTTCTTTTTTTCAAGTTTTCATCATGTCTTTCATGGACAAGATACCAGCCTTCTTTACTGGTCTGTCTGACTTCAGACACAGTTCCTGCGCCACCCATTGACCACAGTGCCTCCAAAGCAGCTCTGTACATCAGTCCTTTGTTCACCTTCAGTGGATCCACATCCAGGACAATATAACTGGGTCTGTCCACTTTATGTAAATAGTCTTCTTCGACACCAATTTCATACTTTACCTCCAGATATGCTAGGCCTCCCTGCCTTTCCATGTTCTATTCTCTCTGCCCTACCCTAATGTCTAGCTGGCAATGCCTACAAGCCCTTCAAGGTCCTACTTTAGGCATTCCCTCCTCTATGAAAGCCTTCCCTGATTCCCCAAGGCAGGTTTTGTCCTTCCTCCTCCATGTCCATTGCACCATCCATACACAACTCTTTGAGCATTGACAACACAGATTGTGAGGCAGGATCATTTTTTAACGAATTGGAAAAACTCAATCCTTCCCTCCTATGTGTCTTCTTTACAACTCATAAAATACTTCACTTCTGGTCACCAAATGTGCGGAGGTTAGTCCCCACACCAAGCAATTCTCTGTAATACCAGTGGAATTCCCTACAATTCATTTTTTAAAGATTTTTTTTTTTTAAGTAATCTCCACGCCCAACATGGGGCTTGAACTCACAAACCCCTTCCCCTGGGATAAAAAGCCGCAGGCTCTACCGACTGAGCTAGCCAGGCACCTCGCCCCACTACAATCTAATTCAGTTCTTTTTTTTTTTCTTTTTTTAATCTAATTCAATTCTAACACTAATCTAATTCAATTCTAACACTGTCAGATCCCACAGGTTAAGGACTCAGTCCTCTAAGACTGCTCCCTCCCTGCTTCAGATGCCGATCACAAGTTGTAGGTCCCCTACAACCAAGTAGTAGTTTACCTACAATGTCTGCCTGATTTGGCTACAAATCAAAGGTTCCACAAACCCCTCCTCAGGTTCAATTAATTTGCTAGAACAGCTTACAGAACTGAGGGATACATTCACTTAGGTTCATCAATTTATTAAAGGATATGACAAAGGATACAGATGAACGGCCGGATGAAGAGATACATAGGTGGAGGTCCGGGAAGGTCTCAAATCCAGGAGCTTCTGTCCCTGTGGAGTTGGAGTGCATCACCCTCCCTGTGCGTAGATATGTTCACCAACCTGGAAGCTCATCAAAGTCTGTGCTGTTGGGATTTTTATGGTGGCTTCATTGTATAGGCATGATTGATCATACTCCATTTTCAGGCCTTTCCCCTTCTTAAAAGAATGGGGGTTGGGGCTGAAAATTTCAAGTTTCTAATTGTGGTTTGGTCTTTTGAGTGATCAGTCCCCATCCAGGAGCCATCCCGGAGCCCATCAAGAATTGCCTCATTAGAACAAAACACACTCTTATCACTTAGGAAATTACAAGGGTTCTAGGAGCACTGTGCCTGTAGCCAGAGGAGACACCAGTATATATTTTTTATTATCTCACATTTCCTTTGATAACAAGATATAACTTGCAGATAGGAAAGTGCACAAATCTTAAAGTGTGCAGCTCAGTGGATTTTTATATGTGCAAGTACTGAACACAACTATCCAGCATGAATGCAAACTCTCTTATGCTCCCTCCAACCCAGGTAGTGACCCCTAAAGGTAACCACTAATCTTTTATTACCACAGATTAGTTTTGCCTGCTTTTGAACTTCATATAAATGGAATCATATAAAATCGCATCTTTTTATGTCTAACTCCTTTTTTTCAACATTATATCTTTAAGTTTTATCTGTGTTATTATATGCAGATGTAATTTTTTTAATTGCTGAGGAGTATTCCACTGTGGGATTACCATAATTTATCAATTCTACTGTTGATGGACATCAGGATTTTTCCAGGGTGTTTTTTGTTGTTGTTGTAGTTGTTGTTGTATTAACTATTATAAATAATACTACTGTGAAAATTCTTGCGCTGTCTTTTGGTGACTCTAAAGATTCAGTTGATTTAGACCCAAGTGGAATTGCTGGTTCATGAAATATGCCTATGCTTAGATTTAGTAGAAAATAAGCAGTTTTCCAATTTATACTCCCCAAAGCAGTATAGACATATGGATAATCATCTATCTATCCATATGATAGCTATGATTCTGCATCCTCACAACTCAGTATTGTCAGTCTTTTTAATTTTAGCTCTTCTAGTGGAGGTGTTAGTGGATCTCACTATGACTATCTGGCATTTTCTGTTTCTAGGATCTCCTGCCACCTCCACCTGTCTCCCATTTGGGCAGTAGTGAGAATATTCTATATTCACTGCCCTCAGCATAGGCTTTGTAGAGTAGAAATGCAGAAAAGAGAAGACAGAATCGACTCCTAGTTTTTCAGTTTAAAAATAGGCTATGAATCTCAAGCTAGAAGCAATAGCTTAAGAGAAAGTATTTTTAGTCTCAAAAGCCTTTCCTTGGAGCACCAATATCTGGAGATTGAGTACCAGAACCTAAAATCTCAAAAAATTTAGGGCTGTAAGTATTTTTTCGTCAATAAATTTGGGAGAATGCATGCTTGTATAAGACTTTTGTATAAGACCACTCTACAGTTGGTAAAGATCCTTGGAACAGAGGTGAGGATCAAGAACAATTCTGATGAGTGTCCTGCTCCAGACCAAGTCTGAGGGTGGAGTGAGGAGAAATGATAGAACCTCCATGTTGGTTAAGGTCTCCCAGAGGAGAAGGAAGTTGTTCCTAAACACATATCATAGGACCTGCCTGCACCCAGCATGGAATGGGCACAGAGTATAAATGGGTTGAAGGTGCATTGAAACCAAGAGCGCCTGAGACAGTCCCACTGACATTCCCAGAGCCATAGAGTCAGTTGAACAAGAGCCAAACATTTCCCATGCCCTGAAAGAGATGTAAAGGTAACTGAGAGAGCACATGAGCCTGAGGAAATCTTATGATTACAAGGAAAAAACATAGCAGCAGATAATTGCCTGGATCTTCTCCTCAATGATCTGATAAGAAAATAAAGTCCCTTCAGGAGATTCCAGTGAGAAAGATAAAGAACAACCAAAAACCAGGTAGAATATGGCCATTGAGTCCCAGACACCAACTACTCTTCCCCCTTCTCATCAGAATGACTGACTTAGCCCTCAGAATTGAGATGCAACCCTAGCATGAGGAAGAGAGAGAAAAGAGTCTGATTAGCTGAGAAAGCTTGATTAAGATTACATTTCTGCCACCTGCCAGAATGGAGGCTTAAAGCTAAAAGTTCAGTTTAGTTACAGCAAAAACTAGAAAAGTTTTGTTGCTTGCACACCCCAGAATGTGTACTAAAATTTGTTTGGGCTATATATTAGTCTGGGTTCTCCAGAGAAATAGAACCAACAAGGTATATATAAAGAGATTTACTGTAAGGAGTTACCTTATGTGATTATGGCGGCTGAGAAACCTAAGTTCTGCAGTCCACAAGCTGGAGACCCAGGAGCCGATATTAATGGTATAGCTCCAGTCTGAGTCTAAAGACCTCAGAAACGAGGGGCTCCTGGGTGGCTCAGTGGGTTAAGGCCTCTGCCTTCAGCTCAGGTCATGGTCTCAGGGTCCTGGATCGAGCCCCGCATCGGGCTCTCTGCTCGGCGGGGAGCCTGCTTTCCCCTCTCTCTCTGCCTGCCTCTCTGCCTGCTTGTGATCTCTCTCTGTGTCAAATAAATAAATAAATAAAATAAATAAAATCTTTTTTAAAAAAAAAAAGACCTCAGAAACAGAAGCTGGTGGTGTAAGTTCCAGTCCAAGTCCAAAGGCAGAAGAAGAGCAATGTTCCAGGTCAAAGACAGGCAGAGAGAGCAAATTCTCCCTCCCTCTCAGCCTTTCGTTCTACTTAAGTCATCAGTGATTGGATGAGGTCCACTTCCATTGGGGAGAGAGTATGCTTTATGCCATCTACTGATTCATATGCTATTCTTTTACAGAAACACCCTCACAGACCCAAAAATAATATTTATTTTAACCAAATATCTGGGCACCCCATGGCCCATTCAAGTTGACACACAATATGAACCATCACAGGCTACAGTAGTTTTTACCTGTTCATGTGCCTCTCTACCCAGTAGACTATATACTCCTTGTGGTAAGGACCATGTCTTTTCATCTCTGACTCCCCAGCACTTATCACAGGGTTTGAAATACAGAGTGCCTCAGTATATGTTCAATAGATTCATCCATTTGATGTCTAGCTGAGCTTCATATTCAATGATGACAAACACTCTGGGGTAAACTGATCCATTGAGTCCAATCTGTTTAGCCAGGACTTCATTTGTATTTGGGACAGAGATGATGAAGGTAAGGGGGAGATGGCCTGTGGAAAATCCCAAAATCCCAAAAGACACCTGTGTTCATTAGTCACTGGAAATTATAAGGTTACAGATCACAGAGAAATCCTTTAGGAGCTGAGGAATCAGCTCAGGATATAACCCAAGACAAAGTCAGACATTTTTGTCCCAAAGCCTGAAGACAGGGATGGTTTTAGTGCAGATGGATTATGCCTTTGCCTCTATGATGTGATTTTAGGGACTCAAGCAGCCCCTTTCCTTCCCATCTACTCCTGCTGGGTGATGCCTACTATTCAATTGTCAATACTCTGTTCCTTAAACTTGAGATTTTGATCCTTGCTAAAATGGAGGCACATTTGGGAGATATAATATTTTGAATTACTATCAATGCTTGAAGTGACCAAAGAGTTGAGGGATTTTTTAAATAAGAGGTAGTAAGGTGGAGAAGAGAGTAACAGTACCCAGAGATCGAGAAAGGGGCTCCAGGAGTACAGAAAAGAGACAGAATGGAAAAACCTGGAATGCAAATTATTTGTGGACTTTGCAGTTCTGCCTTTGACCTACTGTACCTCTGTGAGAATGGAATCTAGCTCTGGATCTGGGAAGATTGGACAAAGAGAACAGAGATGACTGCCCCTCCCCCTCTCCCTTCCTCAGTCTTATTGGCACTATAGGAATTGCCCTCACTGGCTTGCCAGTGGTTTTCTGTCTTAGATTAGTTGGTTTTTCTTTTCTTTTCTTTTCTTTTCTTTTCCTCTTCTCTTTTCTTTCCTTTTCTAAGTTTATTTATTTAAGTAATCTCTATACCCAACGAGAGACTCAAACTTGAGACCCCAAGATCAAGAGTCACAAGCTCCTCTGACTGAGCCAGCCAGGTGCCCCTACTTGGTGCTTTTCTAAGGAAGAAGAGAACTGAGTTGGACTACAGTAGAAGAAAACCCTAGGACATGTGCCAACTCGCCAAATGGTTTCCTGGGCTTGGGATGCAGAGAACTACATAATTATGAGACTGCAATACATAGAAGTTGGCTTAAAGAAATTAGATACGTACACCCAATGGCCAAGAGCAAGGAGAAAAGATAGATTTGTTGGAGCCAAATGGATTTTGTGGAGGCAAGCAACTTAGAGGCCTGAGTTTTCTGATGAGAAGATATTGCTGAACTAAATCCAATTATTGTAGGAAGTTGCTCTCGCCAAAGGAAAGAGATAGTGATGGCTCTGGCAGGGCTGTGACAGGCAAGATCTAAAGGTGTGTCCCAGAATTTCCTGAAAGGATTGACCACCCGAACAGCCCATTGTTCTCCTCATTTACTTGGGTCTTCTCAAATGGGGCGAATAGGATCTGTCTCTCTCCAAGTTCATCTTAGCTATGCTTCTGTCCAGTTATTGAACAAGTTATGTACCTGCTTGGGGTAGCTTAGAAACAGGTGTGCAGTCATTGATTGTAATTTAAGTGTCTTTGGAAACTTAGCACCTTAGAATGACATGGAACCAGGAAGAAGATTTAAGAGATGTAACTTTCTACTTCCTCTTTGATCTTCACTCTTTATGCCAATGGCTCTGCCAACTGCTCAGCCTCTTGGTTAGCATGATAAAGTAGCTCTTGCTAGGAGCCAAGGAAATCCTTCTAGAGTCTTCATCACCAGGTTATCTCAATATAAGGTGGGCAGGACTTTAGTGCTAGAGCCTGAAATGTGGTGAGTAAGTATGCCCCCAGGAAGTCCCCTAGGCAATTTTCACAGCAGGAGAAACTGCACTGGGGTGCAACGTCCCTTCCCTGTGCCTGAGAGACAACTTCAGCTGCAAGAATCAATAAATGTGTAAGAATAAATCCACACTAATGTCAAGACTGAAAAAATACTGAAAAGAAATCAAGAGTCATTTGCAATGCTGGAATTGGTATCTCAAAATCTGGGTAATGGAAATATCAGCAGTTTCCCCCAAAGATCACTGTCTTAGACTTCTCCAGAGAAACAAAACCAATAAGACAGATATCGGTATAGATTTGTGGAAATTTTTCATGAGGAATTGGCTCACATGATTATGGAGGCTGAGAAGTCCCATCTGCTGTCTGCAAGCTGGAGACTGAAAGCCAGTGGCGTAATTTTTAGCTGGAGTCCCAAGGCCTAGAACCAGGGGAGCCAATGATGTAAAGTCCAGTCCATGGACAGGAGAAGGTGAATGAGATGTCCCAGCTTAATCAGTGAGGCAGAAAAAATAAAAGGTAAAAAAAAAAAAAAAGAAAGAAAAGGTAAATTCCTCCTTCCTCTGTCTTTTGTGCTATTCAGGCCCTCACCAGATTGAATGATGTTCACCCATATTGGGGAGAGCCATAGGTTTACTGAGTCAAAGAATTGAAATGCTAATCTCATCCAGAAACACCCAGACACACCCAGAAACAGATTTAATCTCAACCACCCATGACCCATCAAGTGGACACATAAAATGAACCATCACAATCCCAATCTTTAAATCTGTCATACACATGTGTACATTTAATGCATGAGAGTTTTTCCCATGTATTTTTTCTTTTAGTTTAGCACCTTGAGATGTTAAGCGGTTTTCTCTTTCATGTGGATTTACACAGTGGCTTTTACAGAGTATTCATCAAAGTTTTCTTTATTATCGTTAAGTTGGGATTTAATTTAAAACCATTTTCGTTTAAACAACACGCCAGGGATATTTTTCGGTGTAGGCAAGCTGCATTTGTAAGGAAGGTAGAAAGCAAATGAAATGTGAAGGGAAGTCACCCTTGCCCCTCACAGTTCATGTTCATAAGTTGTCCATCCTACCACTTCCCTGCTCTCCCCTTGCTTCTAAAATTATCTCAAGATCATCTGGCCATGCTCCCCCTAGGGTGAAAACACATTTATAGTGAATGTCTTTTGTGGTCACTTTTTATCATCTCCGCTCCTAAGGAAGTGAATGCAGATGGAATGAAGCCCAGCCAGCCTCCTTTCCCCAGCCTTCCTGTTTCCTTGCTTCTGTCCCTGCATCGGGACCACCCCTCCCCCCAGACAGAAACCTCTGCCGATCCCTTCTTTATGTTCCTACAGAAGGAGCTCCGTGTCTACCCACAGGCATTTTCTCCTTCTTCCTCACTAACAAGCTTTGCTTTTACTGCAAACGTCAATATGTTCAGGTCGGTAAAGGTGGTCAGTTACTTTTCCCAGCCTCTCAGGTGGATGCATAGGAACAGGTGAGTTGCAGCGTTTTGGCTGGTGAGCTGGAAGCGGAAGTTGAGCAGGAAGGACATCTACAAAGCTCATCAAAAGGGGGAAAGGGCTCACCTGGCAGACCCTTTAATCCATCCCCCTTCCCCTTTCCTGCTTGTGTATATTCAGCACAAACACATAACACCCTACATGTGTTTCGAGCATATATGTGTATTTAGGAGCACATCTCAATCACATCAGAGTGGGAGGCCTGCCATTAGGCACCAGAAATGGCCGGTGTGGGTGGGAAAAAGTAAATTGTAAAAAGAGAAGGGCCCGGTATAGACAGCTGATGAGAATGTTTTTCTGAGATTGGTGTTTGTTTTAACTCAAGTCTGCACCTGGTATCTGGAATAAAAGGGGAGGGGGTGGAGGAGGAAGACCAAAACAAAAAAGGAGCCAGTGCAGAAAGTTCTTGTCAATGATCTTATGAAACTCTGCAGAATGACATATGGAAAACATTCACCTGGCATCGACTGACTTGCCAACTCTTCTGGCCTCCCATCTTAAGTCTTGTGAAGTCTGGCTTCACACCTGGGAGCGCTCAAATGTCCAGGGGCCAGGGCTCTGTGCATGACTAGGCTAATTCTCTGCTTGCAGTACCTTTCCCCGCAGATGTGAACAGGAACCCTGTGGTTCAAATCCAAACACTGGATTCCCTCTCCGGATACTCTGTCCTGGCTTTGGGCACCTACCCAGCTTCAGGGCCTTGATCACAGTCTTTACACAGCTGTCCCTTTTAGGATTCAACAGACTTAACTTCCTGTTTAGGTTCTGTCCTCCCTGGGGGGAAATTGCTGGCTGGCTTCTTCCTCCAAGCAGAGATGCATAAACTTAAATGTTAAGTAAAACCTCTGGGCTGCAAAAGAGGTTTTTGACTGAAGAACCTTGCAAAAGAAGCCTAAGGAGGAGTGTGTAGGCTGTCGTATTTGTAACCCACCATAAGCCATACCTCCTGGCATTCATACCCTTGTAGAGTCCTTTCTCCTTGACTCTTTTTTTTAATTCAATTAATTAACATATAGTGTATTGTTAGTTTCAGAGGTAGAGGTCAGTGATTCATCAGTCTTATATAACACCCAGTGCTCATTACATCACATGCCCTCCTTAATGCCCATCACCCAGTTACCCCATCCCTGAACCCACCTCCCCTTCAGAAACCCTCAATTTGTTCCTAAGATTAAGAGTCTCTTATGAATTGTCTCCCTCTCTGGTTTCATCTTGTTTTATTTTTCCCTCCCTTCCCTTATGCTTCTCTGTTTTGTTTCTTAAATTCCACGTATAAGATCATATGATAGTTGTCTTTCTCTGATTGACTCATTTTGCTTATCATAATATCCTCTAGTTCCATCCATGTCATTGTAAATGGACAGATTTCTTTTTCTGATGGCTGAGTAATATTCTGTTGTATGTATGTATGTATGTGTATGTGTATATATGTATGTATATATATGCCACCTCTTCTTTACCCCTTCATCTGTCGATGGACATCTGGGCTCTTTCCATAGTTTGGCTATTGTGGACATTGCTGCTATAAACATTGGGGTGCAGGTGCCCCTTTGGATCACTACATTTGTATCTTGGGGGTAAATACCTACTGTCTCCTTGATTCTCAATGGCTCTATGACCTGCTTTAACCAAAAGAATGAGGCAGAAGGGATGTTGGGCCAATTTGTGGCATAGAACTTAAGAAGGCCTGGAAGCTTCTGTTTTCACACTTCAAACTCTGGGAGAAGCCAGCTGGTACGTAGGAAGGCTGGCCATCCTGAGACCACCATGCTGTGAGGAAGTTCACAGGAAGTTACCAAAACAAAGAGCTACTCTACCCATGCTATATTTAGGGCTTGAAAATAGAAAAATTTAGAAATAGAAAGATTTAGAGGGAAAGGTAGTATTTCTTCACACAGGGAGACTGTTCTTTTGACAGATGGTCTTCCAATCAAAGCTTAGGAGCGGTATGTGTTAGTGCAAAATTTTGTGTGACTTCTAACTTCATCTCATAGCATGTCTCCTCCTCTGTCCTCTCCTCTCCCTGCACTGCCTCCTATCTCCTGCATTTGCCTTAGGCTTCTCGCACTTCTGTAGGTTTGCCTGTGCTGTGTGTGATGGCTCCTCCCTTCATCTCTGTGTATCAAAGTCCCACCAGTTGTACTGGACCATCGAGAAATAGAACCACTCTAGGGAGTTTCCCATGAGTGCTACAGCCCCCACAAAGTCTCGTCCTTTCCTCTCACCTCCATTTCCAAAGCATTTCTAGAATGAAAAACTCATTTGGCCATTAGTCACCTTGTAACATCATTTCTCTTATTATCTTGAACTGATATGTAGATGTATTTTGATTTAACTTTATACCAGTTTATTTCCTGCTCCCTGAATCAGATTGTAGCTTATCAGGCACAGCAACACATGGGTATCCCCCCAACAGAAAGTTGGTAAATGTCCGTTGATTTCTCCTGTACTTCCCAGTTATCATCAATCCAAAGGACCCAAGAGTTACATTTTCTTTCTTTCTTTTTGTATGAAGTCTGAAATAGTGCTTTTGCAACGTACATTTTTTAATTTATTTTTTAATTGAGATACAATTGACATAGAACATTATGTTAGTTTTGTATTTCTTCTTTAAAACTTTCATTTCCTATCAGAAGGGTTATAATAATTTTAAATTTTTGCCCAAGACTGAAAGGGTTCCTGGGAAGTGGAACCTCCTGTTTTAAAACTGATGTCAGGGGGGCGCTTGGGTGGTTCAGTCAGTTGTGCCAACCACCTGACTCTTGATTTTGGCTCAAGTCGTGATGTCAGGGTCATGGGATCAAACCCTGCATCTGCTGAGCACAGAGTCGGCTTGTCCTTCTCCCTCTGCAACTCCCTCCACTTGCTCTCTCTCTAAAATAAACAAATAAATAAAAATCTTTAAAAAAATAATAAAATAAAATGAAAATAAAAATAAAAATAAAAAATAAATAAAGCTGATGTCAGAGAGAAAGAATTCCTGTCCCATTCAGGACTCCTTCTAGCTGGGCTAAGAATCAAATTGACATGAGGCAGATTAACAGGAGAAAATCAAATTTAATAGCATACATTTGGGGAATCCACACAGACATGGAAGTTCCAAAGACAGACAAAAAGGTATATATGTGATTCTGAACTAAGGAGGAGGAGGTGGGGGGTCTGGGACTCCAGAGGTAAGGAATGCATTTCACAGGGCAATTAGAAGAGCAGATGTTTGGTAATTAGATGTTTGTCCTGCCATAGAGATGGGTCACTCAGATAAAATCTAGCCCTGCTGATAACCCTTATTCTGGGAAAGACTCCCAGCTTAGATTCTTCTATGTAGTTAAGGGAGGGACAAAACTTTCTCTTGAGCCTGTAAGAGCTGCCTTCAGCTCAAAATAATCTTCCTGCCAAAGTGGCTCATCTTGGGGCGGCCCGCCTTCAACCCCTACACGGCGAGCGTCTCATGCACACGGGTGTAAATTGGCCACCCTTCTGCTACAGGTCATTGCCACAGCTAATTCCCACAGCTAATTCCCATGGCGCCCCACCCAGGGTTCCAACTGCAGAAACTGCGGAACAGCTGCCCAATCCTGTTTTCACATAAATTGCACCTGTGCCCTGTAAAGTTCAAGCAGGTGGTCTCCTAAACAAGTTTCACTATCGTTTAAATTTGATAGAAAGGGTTTTGAAAACCATCCGTGGTAATTATACATTAGCATAATGGACATTGCTGTCATGGTAGCAGCTATAAAAAGGAAGGATAAAAACTTGCTGGATTTCCTCCAGCGTGGTTCTGCAGAAGGAAGCGATACATAACAAGCACTTGCCATCCAGACCCCAGAGGGCTTACTATATTCTGTCGTGCAGCAAAGAAAGTCCAGCTCTTCACTAAACATCTTTAGAGCATTTATTACTTATACTGTAACTTGCTTCCTCACACGTCACTCTTTATCTGCCACTACTATGAGCTACTCAAAGACTGGTGCGTTTATTTGACAACGTATATGACGTGCCAGACTGTTCACTGCTTTTTACTAATGTTAACTCATTTTATCCTTACATCTCTCCCACTGGATAGATGCAATTTTTAGTCCCATTTTATAGATGAGGAAACTGAGGCACAAAGTAGTTAAATAACTTGCCAAGCTGGTAAGTGACAGAGTTGGAATTTGTTGGGTTTTTTTTTAAGATTTTTGTTTATTTGACAGAGAGAAAGAGAGAGAGCGCAAGCAGGGGGAGCTGCAGAGGGAGAGGGAGAAGCAGACTCCCCACTGAGCAGGGAGCTCTACATGGGGCTTGATCCCAGGACCCTGGCATCATGACCTGAGCCGAAGGCAGACACTTAACCGACTGAGCCACCCAGGTGCCCCAAGAGTTGGAATTCGAATCTAGACAATCGGGCTGAATATGCACCAACCGTGACACAATCCGGCTTAGTCCTTATTCATAACAATGAATATCCACGTCACTTAGCCCCATCCCTGGCATGAGACTCAATAAATATTTATTAAAAATGTATTAATAAAAATTTATTAAACAAAAAATTTAAAAATTAAAAATGAATTATTTTTAAAAATAAATATTTATTTTAAAATGAATAAGTGAATAATTCCCATATGTAAGACAACCATATGTCCAAGATATTCTTTTTTTTGTTTTTTGGTTGTTTTTTTATTTTTATTTTTTTGTCCAGGATATTCTTGGAGAGTTCCCACTTTAAACATTCTGTTACATTTTCAAAATATGTATTAAACCATGCATCACATGATGCATGATGCATGGTGATTTGGGGGGTCAGAAACTGTGGCAAAGTTTCTGTAAGATTATCAGTTCCATTTGCTCTGATTTTTTGCTCAAATTGATCATTCTTAGTCCAATAAATCTGGATACCAGGAAAGGGGTGCCCTGGATAATAGGCTTCAAATACTAGGCATTGCAAAAATATCAAGTGTTCTTGGTTTTTATATAAGGTGATTAAGTTTGAAGCTAGAACACTCCTAAAAATATCCATCGTATATGGTTTTGACAGATTTGAGTCACACAAAGGATTTGGGGCAATATAAATACATTTAAAACATGACTACCCATCATTAAGGAATAAATGAAGCTTTAGTTAGCTGCAGGTAATGTAAATATTCCTGCCTCGATCTGGTATGGGCCCCCCCTCCCATTTTCTTTCCCCTCAGTCTATATTTTTTGTTAATATTTTTCAGTGGCTACATCAAAATCTTTTTTTTTTTTTTTAGAAAGAATGATTCAAGAGTTTTCTGCTTATCACTGAAAATTTTGTCTCTCAATAGGTCAAATGTCAGACCAAGACCAGAAATGACTATACCTTCACAGCTCTACTTCCTGCCGTTATTATTTATTAGGAGTTTTATTCATGTTCAGGGTGCTTTGTGTCATGGGCCAGCTGCAGCTGCCACTCTTTTAAAAGGACTTCTCTCTTTCTGTATGATTTTCCTGGTGCTTCTCTATTATGGGGATTGTGAAGGCTGACTTCTGTGTAGGACGAGAAGAAATTCAAGGCAGTTCTTCAAGCGACACTGAAGTACCTGGAAAGTCTCCCCCAAGTGTGCGGAAGACATTTACTTGTTATTTTCTGGGTGACACTATCAAACTCCCCTTAGCAGTAGCTGCTTAACATTTTTCCACTTCACAATTTTAGGCCCACCGTGTGTGGTCTTCCCTTGACTTAGAGATAGGTGAATTTCTGTGCACAAGACTTGATGAATGAGCTATCTGGAGATGGATAGTTATCCATTTAGGAAGGCTGGAAAATAGTCCTCTATTGTAAAGTGTGTGTTCCTAAAAGTATTATGTTGTAGATCAGCCACCTTGATTTCTTATTTCTGCTACTAAATGGTATCAGGCAAGGAGCCTAGGGTGAAATCGTGATGTAGAACAAGCTTGACCTTAGTAGCTGCTCTCATGCCCTTATTATTCACAGTTTCCTGGTTTCTAGAACCCTGACCAAAAGGATATTATATTAGCAATTCATTGAGATCACTCTGCTAAGATAGGGATGCCAAGTAGGCTTCAACCCCCGTGCCAGCTCTGATTAGCCTGTAGAGGCTGCCGGCCGCGCTGTGTGGAGGGTTCTAACTCCGGACTGCATGAGAAAGCATGCTCTGATGGAGATGGATTAGTAACATCCCCCAAAGGCTGGGAGCGTGCCACAAAACCTGCCCAGAACTTGCCATCCCTGCCTTAAGAATTTAACACATTACCTTTCGGTGAGATATTTGCACATTAGAAGAGGAATGTGAAAGAGACGACAGTTGATTAAAACAGAGATGATGAATGGAGGATCAGACATTTGTAGAAGGCTGGTGAGGTATATATCTGGCGGAAGCCATAGAGAGAGAGCAGAAGAAAGTGAAAGGAAGCTCTGTTCCAGAAGAGACACTCAGGGGCACCTGGGTGGCTCAGTCAGTTAAGTGTCTGACTCTCGGTTTCGGCTCAAGTTACACTTCTCAGGGTCAGGAGATGGAGCGCTGGGGTCACGGGGCTCCATGCTCAGCAGGGAGTCTGCTGGGGGTCCTCTCCCTCTGCCCCTCCCCCTGCTCGTGCTCTCACTCTCTCAAACAAATAAAGCTTAAAAAAAAAAACCCAAAAAACAGCCACAGAAAAAAGCAAGAGAGAGACTCAGTTTGAAAGAGCACAGAAAAAGTGCCCATCCTAGCTTTACAAGCTACCATTTTTTGGACCTAACATTAAGTCTACATTTTAGTTAAATGTATAAAATGTGCCCAAGGTGCTATGATTTATTTTGCTGCGAATACGGTTTCTGTAGAACAACTCGACAACTTTCCATGCTTCACATTACACTCCTCGGTCTGTTGCTTATTTTATTCTCTGTCTGTGATTTGAGCCAAGGATCCCGAGAAAGGGGGCTCACAGAAGGCACAGATGTACCGTATGTTGTGATCAAGACGCCCTGGGCATTCAACAAATACTAACACCTCCCCCCACCAGGGGCTGCCGCTTGTTTGGACACCAGCTTTCTTTCCCAGCAGGGTCTAAGTAAGAAGCGCCTCACTCAGCAGCACTGCCAACACCAAACTCTCAGGGCTTTAGTTTTGTATGTTCAGAATGGAAAAGGGCAGCCACCAAATCCAACACAGAGAGAGGAAGCCAAGGTGGTCTGCCAAAAGGACTCCCTTCACCCCCAGTTAGATATTTTGAGAGTACAATGATTTAAAAAATAAATAAAATCAGAACACCAGATTTGGAGTCAGAAGATATGCTGTGCCTTTTAGTTGGCCAGGAGCTAAGGTCATTTAACCTGTCTCAGACTGTTCGCTAAACCATAAAACAGAGACACAACAACCCCCAACTTACAGCCAAATCATTGCTGGTTGACAAAAGAGAAGCCATCATGAATTGAACACCGATTTCCTACAAGCACAATGCTATTGCCTATCACAAACACGATGAAACTGATCGTACGAAGTCGAACAAGAAAATTCAAATATGGTGACAGGCACTTATTAAATATGTAAAACCACACAGCCCTAAAACTTCTAGCAAATGCTCCTTTGGAGAGGTTTTCTGCATAGCTCAGACTTTTTGCAGCTTATCAAAATATATGGCTTATGAGGCCAACTTCTAAGAAATCACCCTACAGCAAACAAAGGATTTCTTCACTCCTCCAAAGACTAACATACCACATGGAAAGTTAGGGTCATCTGCCTCGCAGGTATTCATTGCCAATTTCATGTGCTTGGATGCCTCTGAAAGTCTTTCAGTGGAAAATGCTTCTCTGGTGCTGCCTTGCTCTTCCTTTGCAGAGCAGAATTCGTTGGGGAGCTCCATAACCAAGATTCTAGCATCTCCGTTCTGTCTGTACCCGGACCTCTAATCTTCAGCTTGGTTTGTGTTGCCAGGCCAATGCAATGTCCTTGGCACTTCTTGGCACTTGGTCCCTAGACTTTCACGGTTTTTTTAATTATATTAGGTTTGGTCACTGTGGTGAAGTTCTTATTTCCAGTAATAAAATTCATTAAAGTGAGGGTCAAAAGTCAAAACGTTTCAAATTGTGGGTGAAAACATACGTGAAAGTGCTTAATAAAATATAAAAGACTGTTTTGTTTTATATATATATGTGTGTGTGTATATATATGTGTGTGTATATATATATATATATATATTTTTTTTTTTTTTAAAGTAATTTCTACACCCAACATGGAACTTGAACTCATGACCCTGAGATCAAGAGTCACATGCTCTTCCAACTGAGCCAGCCAGGAACCCCTAAAATATAGAAGACTTTGTAAACTGGAAATAGCCAAGTAAATATTATATATTGTGCCTTATCAGAAGTAATGCAAAAGCTCACAAGGGTAGAGGTTTTCGTCAGGATGAAGACAACCAGAGGGGGGCGGTGCAGCAGAAAAGCTTGAGAAGCAGGTTGGAAGCTTCCTCACAAACTTGCCCACCACAGAGGAGCAGTCTCCTAAATTCTCTTAGGCTAGTTCCCGTGTCAAGGATATTTGCTCGGGTCAGCTAAACCTCCTCCTCTGGTATCTTTTCAAATTCCAGCTTCTCCAGACAATCTGGTTATGTTTCCCTAATTCCTACTCCAGAGGAGAAATCTGTTTCTATGTGTCTTTATTTCCCATCTTTTCACATAGGTCCTTGACCCCATCGTGGATCCCAACTGGACCATTTGCTTAGTTTCTTTTCATAGAAATGGTGTCTTCAAAGAATCAAAGCAAAAGAGGCTTTAATAAGCAGTTGGCAAGTGAAATGTTACTCTCCCGGGCCAGTGGCACCACCGAATGAGAGACGCGTCACGTAGCTGGTTTCTGGCTGAGCTCGGGAGACCCCGGCCATTCCCAGGAAGCCACTGCCCCCTTGCGTCTCAGGGCTGGCCAGGAATTACCCCGGGTCAGGGAAGAACATTTGGCAAAAGTCTGTAAAAGATTATTGGTGGGCTGTTTCTGGCTCTTAGATTTGTTGGTTCAAATAAGATTTCCTTTCATCTCATGGCTTTTTAAGTTATAATCATTCTTCCTCCCCATGAATTTTTAAAAGGCATATTTTGTTCTAATTATCAAAGTAGTGTGTACTTCTTGAAGAAAAATTCATGTGGAATGATTTAATTTGTTAACGTTTGGATGTATTTCTTCCATGGTTTTTTTCTTTCTCCATATAAGGAAACCTAATTTTACTTGGGGATAGGAAAAAAAAAAATCCACAGAACTATGAAATCTAATTTTATCATTAATGTTATGTAAACATGATCCCTTCTCCACAACAAGAAAATCAACTTTTGAGTTTACTAGAGTACCAAGAAATGGATTGTCTTTTTCTCTCAAAAAAATATAAGACACGAAGGATAGCACTTTAGATCATAGAGCCTTATAAAATTTGCCTATGGTTCCAGTCCTGTGAATTACATACACAGTGGTGAATGCAACTGTTAGACACATTAAATTGAATATTATCTCATTTTCAAGACAAAAAAATAAAATTCTCTGTTCCAAAGATGGCCTGTGGAATTCAGAATTTTTTTTTTTAAGATTTTATTTATTTATTTGACAGAGAGAGAGAGATAGAAAGAGAGGGAACACAAGCAGGGGGAGAGGGAGAGGGAGAAGCAAGCTTCCCACTGAGCAGGGAACCCGATGCAGGGCTAGATCCCAGGACCCTGGGATCATGACCCGAGCCAAAGGCAGACGCTTAACAACTGAGGCACCCAGGCGCCCCAGAATTCGGAAATTTGGCAGTCTAAATGATCCAGTGTGGTGTGTCATATTTCTAAATGCTGTGTAGATATGTTGCTTCCTTCCCACTTTGGAGAAGGTAGAAACAAAGGCTTAGATCTGGGCATGCCAGGAGTAGCTGAGGAGTCCTTTGTTTCTCCAAGTTCCTTTTCTTCTGTATCTTAATTGTTGTCTGTATCATCTAGATGTGCATACAATACAACAAAAATATGGACATATGGTGTCAGAGTGTGTCTGTGGCTAAGAACTGGAATGGGCTTAGAGGAAGTTCAAGGTCGCTTTAGTGGCTTTATCTGATCCTTTATTGTCTTTGGAGACCTTGTGACTAAGAGGCTATTTCAAAAGAGCCCTGGAACAGGAGTTCTCCATTTCTTTGACCCATAGATCACTTTAATTCTATAGGAATAAAGTCCCACAGGCCACTTACTTCCTATATGTTACTTTAAAAAAATGTAGATAAGGACACCTGGGTGGCTCAGTCAGCTGAGCATCCAACTCTTGATCTCAGCTCAGGTTCTGAGTTCAAGCCCTGTGTTGGGCGCCACGCTGGGCGCAGAGCCTACTTTAAAAAAAAAAAATGCGGGGTGCCTGGGTGGCTCAGTGGGTTAAAGCCTCTGCCTTCGGCTCAGGTCATGATCTCAGGGTCCTGGGATCGAGTCCCGCATCGGGCTCCCTGCTCAGCGGGGAGCCTGCTTCCCCCCTCTCTCTGCCTGCCTCTCTGCCTACTTGTGATCTCTCTCTCTGTCAAATAAATAAATAAAATCTTTAAAAAAAAAAAAAGCATGGAAGTATTAACAGTTAAATGTCATAAAACCAATACTGCAGCAAAATTCTTATGATACATAAGATATGATAATACATACATATGATAATCTTATGATACTTACACTCATGAATCTCTTTTGAAATATCATTATTATTAGTTCTTTCTGACTATAAAAGCCTTCCATTTCATTGTAGTAGGAGTGGACAGAAGAAGAATGAGACTAAAACAGAGAGACCCTTTTACTTTACATGCTTCCAAATTGCTTGAATTTATTAGAAGAGTTTATGTGATAACAACACAACTCAAACTGCTATAAGCAAAAAAAAAAAAAAAAAGCATGTAGGGGGAATATTGAATGGACAGTGGGCCAGCTCACAAAATCAAAGGAAAAGTTGACCAACTAAGCCTAAACCGTGGCAAGGCGGGAAACAGGATCCCTCAGCCCTAGAACCAGAATGTCGACTTTCACCAAGATGTTCTGGGTCTTCCATCTCTGCTTCCTCGGCGTGTTGGCCTCATGCCCTCCTACTACAGCCTTTCCCCATGGTGAGGGGTCACAACTTCCAGCAGCTTCTGGAGCACAACTTCTCAATCTCACCACCTAGAAGGAAAAGGTCTCTTCTCCGAGGAGGGACTCTGAACGGTCACAGACCCACTGCAGACCAACACTGTGAGCAGGGTAGTGGAAATTATGACTGATCGTGACTGGTCACATTTGGAGCAGGCGCTCACCCTTCAGCTTACCTCCAGAGTCAGAGATAGATCAGGTAAGGAGGTGGCAGCTCCATTCAGCCAGAAGTTGGGAGTGGAGGGGAAAAGGAAAGGGGAAGGCAGAAGCAATGCTTTTTGAGGGCAGAAGGAAGAGGTGCTGGGTACACCAAATGATTAATGTGTACTACACGAGCATAAGTTTCTCTAAAAAATTTTTTTAGTGCTATCTTCATCTTATGTATGTGTAAATATGTATTTTTTTCAAGTGACGAGGATGTATGTGTAAGAACATTCTCGGAAACTGTTTTATCATCATTAGAAGTTGTAAACAACCTATAGTTAACCTTTGTTGATTTTTTTTTCCTCTTGGATTTTCCTCTTTCTTCCCTCTGGGAACAATGCACCCAGTGTCCCATGTCAGTTGGACCCGTCCTACACCACCTTTCTTCCTGTGACCACACAATCAGCCTGAAGCGTGGATGTGTAATGTAACATGAACCAATCGGGGGTCTTTGTCCAGAAGAGTCATTTTCTTTTCAGGTAGTACTATTGTTGGGGTTGCGACTCCAGGAGATTTTTTTCACCTGGAGCTCGTAGAAATGAATTATTTCCTGTTAGGTCAGGAAGCTGCTAGGAGAGAATCTGGAACTTCCAATTTTGTCTCTCACACAGGAGGTGACGCTATCCTAAGAATGAAGCCGTTTATGCCAAAATAAATAGAGATGAGGGGCACCTGGGTGTCTCAGTCAGTTGAGGGTCTGCCTTGGGCTCAGGTCATGATCTCAGGGTCCTGGGATCGAGCCTCATCACAGGCTCCCTGCTCAGTGGGGAGTCTGTTTCTCCCTCTCCCACTGTCCCTCCACCCCGCTTGTGCTCTCTCTTGCTCTCTCATAAATAAATAAATAAATAAATAAATAAATAAATAAATAAATAAATCTTTTTTAAAAAGTTACCAGGGCACCTGGGTGGCTCAGTCGGTTAAGCGTCTGCCTTTGGCTCAGGTCACAATCCCAGGGTCCTGGGATCCAACCCCACACTGGGCTCCCTGCTCAATGGGAAGCCTGTTTCTCCTTCTCCCTGTCCCTCTGCCTCCCACTCCCCCTGCTTGTGTGCTCACTCGCTCTCTGTCAAAGAGATAAATAAAATCTTTTTTAAAAATTTAAAAATTTTTTAAAAATTACCAAAAAAAGGAAAAAAAAAATGAAAACCCAGAGTTGATACGTAAAGACATGGGGAGTCCTGATGTGTTAAGAATCCCCAGTTGCCTCTGAGGCAAATAAATAATAAATCTAGCCTCTGAGGCTAATGCCACCCCTGCCTGCTCTTCTGCAAATATGACTACAAGGGCCAATTAACTCCCTCTTTAGCTAAGGCTGTTTGAGTTGGGATTCTTCCAGTTTCAACCAAGAGAATCTTAATAAACAATCCAAATATAGATCAATAGAGGCTGGATATCTTATGGCATGATAATAAAATACTATGTAGCTTTTGAAAAGAACAATCTATATTAACATTAAAAAAATCTAATATAAGGGGAAAAGCGAGTTTATAGGACAGGAGTGTGTGTGTATGCGTGTGTGTGTGTGTGTGTCTGTGTGTGTGTGTGTCTGCGTTTCCATGTGCCTATATGATCTGATATACACACACATACATAGGGAGAGTGAAAAGGACACAACATCCCAAAAGGTTAATACCGGTTACCTCTGGAGGCTTGTATGGGCATGACTCACTTTTTAAATATACTTGTGCATTTCTTAATTTTCCAAAGAGTATATACTACTTGTATAAAACTAAAATTTTAAGCCAAAAAATAACTACAGAACATTAATTGTAGCCCATTTATGTTCTACAACTTCCCATTTTATTGCTCCTGTTGCATTTAAGAAACAGAGGACTGGGAATTTGGAGACCCAGGCTTCTAGTCCAGACTTTCACTGTGTTCTGCAACCTTGGGCAAGGTGGTTTGCCTTCAGTTTCTTTCTCTCTGGGAGGGGTACTTGAAACAAGAGCAGCTACCATCTCAGCGGTTCAGTGGTCCAAGCACTGTGCGAAGCAGTTCCTCCCAACAGCTCCAGGAGTTGAGCATTATCCCGTTTTCCATATAAGAAAACTGAAGCACAAGTGTTGGAATCAGAATTTGAGTTCAGGTTTAGCTGATCCCAAAAGCCATATTCTTTCCACTACACACCCTCTCGGCTGCCTTTTGGCTGATGGCTCATGGTTTCCTGGTGCTAGAAGCTCGCACTTACATCCAGGACTTGACCAAAATCCTCTACCTGGAAACATCATTCTAAAGTAATCCCCCGTCGCCTTTATTATTGCTAGCGCTTATTCTTATTGTTGTATCAAACTCGAAAACAGGATGTCTCAACCTCAGAACTACTGATGTTTTGGACTGAAAGATTCTTCGTTGTTGGGAGCTGTGCTGGGTGCTGTAGGATGGTTGGCAACATCCCCGGAATCTACCCACTGGATGTCAGTGGTGCCCACCCTTCAACCAGGACACCAAAAATGCCTCCAGACATATTAAGAGATGACCCGGGGGTGGGGGGGAAATCCCCCCGGAGCTGAGAACCACCGCTCTAAAAGGATGAAAAAGCCAAATACCTGCACTAACCCTGATGGGAAACTACTGAAAGAAGACACTGAATCTAGGAAATATTTCTACCTGTATGATTCTGTGACTTTACCAGCTCGGGTTACAATCAGCTCCAAGTATCTCACAGGTATGTGCGCTGTGCAGAACACCGTCCCAGGGACCTATACTTTAACTATGAAAGATGTGGAGGAAGGGGGAAAGAGAATACATCTCGCCCCTCGACAATGACTCCACTTCACCCTTATGAAAGTCACCTTTGCCTGCGAGGAGAAGAGCCACCAGGAAGCTGCTGAGTAAGAATGGGTATTCAACAGAGAATAGCACTACTTGAAGACAAGGCTGATTTTATTCCAGCTAAATAAAGCAATGCACAAGGCACCTGGGCAATAAGCTTAACTCAAAGGGCAAAAGCCAAGAAATAAGGATTTTTTTGTGTTTGTTTTAATTATCAGTCACTGCACATAGCTCTCTTCCACACCTCCTGTGGGCTAATAAATCCCATGCAAAGGAACATAGGAAAGAGAAAAGGGGAAATGGAATTCATCTAGCATACTGTTGAAGGTGGTTTCTCCGAGTTCTCTTCTATAAACTGGTCCATCAGCACGGTCCGCTCCGGATTATTTTAATATCATGACCATCTTCCCTGCAAATCGAACAACAACAAATTAAATTCATAAGGAATTCATGAATTTAAGATTGGCACTACATGGTTATTTGAAATGTGCCTTAATCCGGTGATTCGCCCTGCTTCATCCTTATGGGAGGAGTCACAGTCACCTGTGAGGGACATGAAGGGCACCAGGTGTAACACATACTACTTAGTATTCTCCTAGGTAGAATTATTAAGACCTATGTCCCAACTCACAAAGAAGGGGGTACAGGTTACCTGCACGTGCCCTCTGAATTTAAAAGACTATTCAAGGGGCACCTGGCTGCCTCAGCCGGTGGAACATACAACTCTTTATCTCAGGGTCGTGAGTTCAAACCCCACATTGGGTATGGAACCTACTTAAAAAAATTTTTTTAGGGATGCCTGGGTGGTTCAGTCGGTTAAGCATCTGCCTTCAGCTCGGGTTGTGATCCCAGGGTGCTGGGATCGAGTCCTACATCAGGCTCCCTGCTCAGTGAGGAGTCTGCTTCTCCCTCTCCCTCTGCCCCTGCTCCTGCTCCTTCTCTCTCTCGAATAAATAAAATCTTTAAAAAATTTTTTTAATAAAAATATAAATAAATAAAATGACAGACTATTTAATATTTCACAGAATTTAACTATTAAATATACTCCTAATTTGGGGAAACTGCCCATCCATGGATAGTAACATAACCTGATTATCTAGTCTCTAGTTGGTTAATCACAAACTCCATTCTCTAACTTTGCCCTGGAAAATGCACTGAAGGATTCTGTCTTTTTAAATGTCAATCTGAAAACAGAACTACTATGTCACATTTGATTCTGACATCCAAGAAAAGAGTTGCTACTTCCTAGGTAATCAAAAATCAAGAAAAGGACTAAAGAAAACTTGTCTAGTCTATACTGTAAAATTATGTTACCTGATTTTCATACACAGAGTACACTCGTTGGGATAAGTGGTCATGTCGCTTCCACACACAGGGCTAAAGTCTCTGGGACATCCTGGTAATTTATACTGATTGCAGTTTGGCTAGAAAAGAGAAAGGAAGACAGAAATTACAGAACTGAGACATTCTCATCACGAAATAGCTGAAGGGAAGACAAAGTCCCAAGTCTCCCAGATTTCCTAGAAATATCCTACAAAAATATTTCTATTTTGGGGGGCGCCTGGGTGGCTCAGTGGGTTAAAGCCTCTGCCTTTGGCTCAGATCATGATCTCAGGGTCCTGGGATCGAGCCCCGCATTGGGCTCTCTGCTCAGCAAGGAGCCTGCTTCCCCTTCTCTCTCTGCCTGCCTCTCTGCCTACTTGTGATCTCTCTCTCTCTCTCTCTCTCTGTCAAATAAATAAATAAAATCTTTAAAAAAAAAAGTTTTAATAAAAAAATTATTTCTATTTTCGACACACAAAATGATCTTTCAAATGCAAAAAAAACCAGATGCAACATTGAAGCAATGGTTTAATACCTAATATGTAAGGAAAGGACCTCAGTCTGGCTGATTTTTATTCATTTATTATTTTTAAATTAAATTAAAAAATTTTTTAGAAAGGGAGGGGAGTTAGGATAGTAGAGGGAGACAGAGAACATCTCAAGCAGACTCCACGCCCAGCACAGAGCCCAATGCGGGGCTCGATCCCATGACCCTGAGATCATAACCTGAGCAAAAATCAAAAGTTAGATGCCCAACTGACTGAGCCACCCAAGTGCCCCAGTCTGGCTGATTTTTTAAATAAAAGTCCAAGACAAGCCAACATACTCACTTTCCAATCCTCTAGCTTTGTAATTTGCACTCTACTACTATCTCCACATTAATGTTGTTACATTCCACCTTAATCCCTTGGCATAATATCAAGACAAACTCAAGAATCTAATCTTTTAGTCTGGACCTTTAAAATACTAGCATGTAACAAACAGCACCAAAGAAAGCAGCAGGTTCGTGACTGGACCTTCCTTAGAGATTGCTATGGGTTGAATTGTACCCACTTAAAAAAGCGATGTTAAAGTCATAACCACCAGTACCTCAGAATGCGACCTTATTGGACATAGGGTCTTTGTATAGGGAATCAAGTTAAAATGAGGTCAGCAGAATGGACCCTAATCCAATATGACTGGTATCTTTATAAAAAGGGAAAATTTGGACACAGAGGGAAGATCACATAAAGACACAGAGATGATGATCAAAAATAACAGTCTAAATGTCTGCTGGAGGGCAAAATTGCCCCCGGCTGAGAACCACTATTTTAAAACACAATGAGAGTTTAAAGGGTGCCTGGCTGTCTCCGTCAGTAGAGCACGCAACTCTTGATCTTGGGGTTGTAGATTCGAGCCCCACGCTGGGTGTAGAAATTACTTAAAAATAAAATCTTTAAAAAAAAGAATTTAAAACAATGTAATATACAATGTTTTTTAAGTCTTGTCCCAATTATTTATAGTTGTTTCACTTACATCTAATTCAATAGCAATTTTTTTTTAGCAATTTGTCTTTTAGCAAGTCTTTCTTTTTTATTTTATTTTATTTTTTAAAAGATTTTATTTGTCAGAGAGAGAGAGAGATTGAGCAAGAACACAAGCAAGGGGAGCTTGCAGAGGGAGAAGGAGAAGCAGGCTCCCCACCAAGCAGGGAACCCGATGTGGGGCTCGATCCCAGGCCCCTGGGATCATGACCTAAGCTGAAGGCAGAGGCTTAACCGACTGAGCCACCCGGGTGTCCCTTAGCAAGTCTTTCAAAAGTGTTCAATTCAGTCCTCATATAACTATGACTTTATCTCTTTATACCACGTTTATGTTGTCCTTACATTTTTGGGTAAAATTTTGGGTAAAATAAGACTGCTAACTGCCATAAAAGGCATGTGAACACACATGCTTAAGTCTTGGTAGGAATACAACTCTACCGATGGGAAATAGTCCACTTGCATACAAGAGAGTAGGCTATCTGTTCTATCTGTTCAGAGAGAAAGGAGGGTTATTTTGAGTTGCTCAAGTGGAAGGTTGGTTCAGTGAGTGTTTAGTGTTAACAACTAGCCCCAGTGGTCCCACACAGGGCTACCTGTGCATGTCACCTCAGAAGCTTGTTAAAAACACGGATTTAGTGCCACGTGCAGTGACATGGATGGAGCTAGAGAGCTAAGCAAAAGAAGGCAGAGAAAGATAAATACCATACAATTTCACTCATATGTGGAAATTAAGAAACAAAACAAGACAAAACTGAGAGGGAGGCAAACCAAGAAACAGACTCTTAACTCAGAGAACAAACAGGGATGGGTAAAGTAGGTGATGGGAATTAAGGAGAGCAGTTGTGATGAGCACAGGGTGATGTATGGAAGTATCAAATCACTATACTGTACTCCTGAAACTAGTATTACACTGTATGTTAACTAACTGGAATTTAAATAAAAACTTAAAAAAAAAAAAAAAACCCAAACAAGAAGACACTGATTTGGGACCTTATGCCAGACCTACTCAATTAGAAGAATCTCCAGGGTTAGAATCCAGGTGTCTAGGGGTCCGTGAATTCTGGTTCAGCTAGGACTGGGTTTAGGAACTGCCGTTCCCAATCATCTTGACATCTAGTCCACTTAGACTATGTGTGGAACCTAAGGAGAATACACTGAGACACACAATTTGGTGCACAATTTCAGGGAACCCCTACCCTAGACCTTTCCTGCCTCCCCTTTTATAACCAAAACATATCTTGCCTATGCCCACTCTCTGATGGACTAGATAAACAACTAATCAAAATCAGTCTATTTAGCCTGCAGATCTTAGGGTTTTTTATATTCAACAGAAGTTTTCAAATGCTTTCATCTCAAAGAATGACTAAGATATGGATTTGGAGGAGGACTAACAGGCCGGTAAGGAAGTTCTGTTTGTTTGGTTTGGTTTTGTTTTTTTAAGCAGAAGACCTTTGATGTCTCTCAGATCCCCAAGGAATCTACCCAGCTAGAAGACAGTGTTGGTATCCCAGGCTGTTTCCAGTCTAATTCTCATGATTTCAAAGCTAGCTTTGGCTAGCCACCTTTTAACTTTATTATATTCAGGTTACTCACTTCCTGGATTTTCTCTGAGCTGAGACATGAGGCTTTATGAACAAATACTTTTCACTCTTACCAATGATGTCAAATAATTATTATGCCCCCACTAACCTTAATTTTACAATTTAAAAAAATTATATATATGTATATATATAAAAATTCAGAATAGGTTCACCATCTAGGGAGGCTCTAAATTACAACCCACAACATGCCAACTGTAGAGGAGAGTTTACCCACGGTAGTCTGCTCCTCAGAGCTTTAGAAGACACTCTCATTCTGGAAGAGGGCCACATCACATTTTTACTTATTTCTTAGAATCAATTTAATTTTTGTAGAAGGACGTGATGTGCTTCTAAATAATTCTCTGAGCTTTATATTCTGAATCTTTTCTTTTGAAAGGTTCTTAAATACTTTACCAGATATATTCCTTCGTTTATTCAATAAATGAAAAAGATTTTAAGATAGATGTTAGAGAAGTACAAAGACAAATTGAGTCCTGCCTGTAAGAAGTTCAGTGCATAGTAAGAAAACCAAAAATACACATGGAAAAAATAAATAAATAAAATAAAATTCTTTTATTTTATTTTATTTTTTTTTAAATAAAATAATTTTTTAAAAAAAGAAATATACACGGTGGTAGATAGAACTTAGATCAGAGAGATTTGGGAGAATGTCCACCTCAAGGAAATAAAGCAGACTAACCAAAGCCACGGTGGTGAAGGAAGTGTTTGACCTGAAAGCAAAGTAGTTTAATTTAAAGGAGCATCCAACACTCTTTCATAATAAAAACACTCAACAAATCAAGCAGAAAAGAGAGCTTCCTCAACCTGATAAAGAATGTCTATAAAACACCCACAGCTAACATTATACTTAATGGTGAAAGACTGAATGCTTTTCCCCCAAATTAGGAATAAGACAAGGATATCCCTTTTCATTTTTTCTATTCAACATGGTATAGAATATTCTAGCAAAGACAATTAGGCAATAAAATAAATAAAAGGCATCAGATTGGAAAGGAAGAAACAAAACTATTTCTGATTTATATAAAATTTCTCTTCTTATATAGACAGGTCTAAGGAATACAAAAGGAACAATTACAACTAAAAAACAAGTCCAACAAGGCTGTAGGATACAAGATCAATATACAAAAATCAATTGTATTTCTTTTTTTTTATTATATTTCCATACACTTGCAGTGAAGCATCTGAAAATGAAATTAAGAAAAAGGACCCATTTATAACATCATTAAAGAATAAAATATTTAGGAATATATTTAACAAAAGAAGTATAAGAATTAAACACCCAAAATTACAAAACATTGTTGAAAGAAATTAAAGACCTAAATAAGTGAAAAGTCATCCCATATTCATGGATCAAAAGATTTAACTTTCTTAAGATAGCAATAGTCCCTAAATAGCTCTACAGGTTCAATGCAATCCGTATCAAAAATGCCAACTGCCTTTTTTGCAGCGGAAATTGGGCAAACCGATCATAAAATTCATATGGAAATGCAAGTGATCCTGAAAAGCCAAGACAATCTTGAAGAAAAAGTTAGAGGATTCACACTTCCCCATTTTGAAGCATACTAAAAAGCTACAGTAATTAAAACAGTCTGGCACTAACATCTGAAACTAATATAACACTGTATGTTAACTACTCTGAAATTAAAATAAAAACAAAACAAAACAGGGGAGCCTAGGTGGCTCAGTCATTAAGCGCCCAACTCTTGGTTTCCACACAGGTCATGATCTCAGAGTTGTGAGATGGAGCCCCATATTGGGTTCCCCACTCAACAGGGAGTCTGCTTTCCCTCTCTCTCTCCCTCTGCCTCTCCCTGCACCATGCCCTCTCTTTCTCTCTAAAATGAATAAATTATGGCACGCCTGGGTGGCTTGGTTGGTCATTTAAGTGTCTTCCTTCCACTCAGGTCATGATCCCAGGGTCCTGGGACTGCATTCAGCTCCTTACCTGCTCATGTGCCCACTCTCTCTGCCTCTCTCTCTCTGATAAATAAGTAAATAAAATCTTTAAAATGAATAAATAAATCTTGAAAAAATAATAATAAAAATAAAACAAAAAACAGTGTGCCGATAGCATAAGGATAGAAAAGCACAAGCTATGGGAAAGCTGTGGAAGGTACAGGTAGAAAGGCTACAGTGAGGACACTCTGTGGACATTATTATTTAGGTAATGTTCATAAAACGTCTAGTACAAGACATAACTATTAGACCAAGGACCTTATGAATCATTAAAGTAACTATTAAAGGAAACAATGTGCTGAGGCCTTCAAGGATGAGCTATTTTCAACCAAAATTTACATTTTTGATCTGCATCAAAAGGTCTGCCTTAGAATCTGATTTCTGAAGAGTCAGTCAACAGTTTCAAAAGTGGCAGGTCAAAAAAAAAAAAAAAAGTGGCAGTGGCCGGTCAGACCTGAAAACTAGCCCCAACCCAAACCGTGCGGGCTTTACTGTATTAGTGCAAACAATACAAGCGGTTTCCTACTTACTGTTCTGTATTCTGAAGGCTGGTCAAACTCAGAGCTCAAAGAGTCCAAAGAGGCTGCAAGAAGAAGACAGACCTTAAAGTATAGAATTAAGGTCAATTCTTATTCACAAGGGGCTTTTAAAATCCAGCTTGTGGTTTATCCTGGCCACATCCTCTCCCTTCTCTCAGATGCCTAGCTTCTTTGAACAGCCCCCATTGCCCACCCCCACGCCCCCAAGTAAGGCTATTAAGTTGTCCTCTGGCACCTCTCCTGACAGGCACGACGAAGGGACATTTGGTACAGGTTCTGTAATGGACCACCCTAACAGCCTTGCTTGAGATAGAATTTCGGAGCTATGGAATAAAAGAGAAGTAACTCTTACTAATTCACGATATTCTTCTCCTCTGTGGCTCAGGGTAACAAACGCAAAACTTAACATTAGGTGCTACCGTTTTAAGTTCATTTTCAAACGGGCGTCAAATCTGGCTGGCCTAAAGCCCCTTTCTCCTAAGCCTCAGCGTGCCTGCCGCACCTGGCATTCACAAGCCCTACTCCCGTTCATCTCCTGCAGAGCTTCGGTAGGGCCACTGTGTCCATAAAAAACCAACTACTGATCTTGGGCTCCAGAAAATCTGCCTCAAGAGCGAAAGAGCAGACAGCAGGGTATCACTGCGAAGGAGCCGGGAACCAAGGCCAGGCAGGAAGGAAAGAGCATCGCTGCCTCCCCCCCCCACCGCCCGGGCCTGCACGCCCCCCACGTTCGCGCTCCTAGACGACCGCAGGCCGCGGGAACCGCCAGTAACGGGTGCGCGGCGGCCCGCCAGGGGGCCGGGATCCGGGGGGGTGGGGAGCCGGGGGCCAGACCCACTCTCTGGTACTCCTCCGCACCCCCCACCCCCTCCTGGCCGACCAGGCCGGGTGAGCGGTGAGCGTTACCTGCCAAGTCCCCGGCCAGGAGCAACAGCACCAAGCGCACGGCCAAGAGCGCCATGCTCCCTCTGTGGCCAGCCGTCTGATCACGGCCTGCTCCCGCGATGCGCGACGTGCACCGCGCGCCCAGGTGGGACCGGCGACAGGCCGGCTGGGGGGAGGGGGGAGGGGAGGGAGGCTGGGAGGGGGCGGGGCTACAGGCGGGGAGGGGCGGTTGTTACCCCCCACCTCCCATCCCACCCAGGACAGGAGTGAGCAATTGAGGGCAAGATCTCTCCCTGAAGCAAACAAGAACCTTGTAAGAGCCCTGGGGGAACAACTTTGGGGGCTCTGTCAGCCAACCCCTATTTCTTCAGCATCCACTCTGTCCGAGGCAGTGTTTTGGCGCTCGACTAAACAAAGCAGGTCCCTGCTCTCGGGAGGTGTTCTCCGTAGGTGTTGGGGATGGGGGGGGGGGGGGGGAACGCAGGAAACACCCAGTAAATCTACGCAGTAATTCTCGAATTAAGTGCTAGAGAGTGGTGGGAGAAGGGGAAGACTTTCCACGGGGAGGTCAGGAAAAGCCTTTCAGAGGTGACATTTGAGCTAAAAGCTGAAAGGTGAGAAGAAGGAAGCCCGGTGAAGAGGAAAGGCTCGAGGAAAAGCCAGTGCGGAGACCCAGAAGCAGGAGGCAGCTCAGGGTTTCAGCCGAGCTGCCGCTGGTGAAGGAGAGGGAAGGGGGAGGGAGATGGACCCCAAGGCCAACATCCGGTGGGGAGTTGTAGGCCACAATAAGGAACCTGGACTTGTTCTGGTTGCAGCAGGAAACTAATGGAGGATTTTAAGCTTGGGAATGCCCCTGATCTGGCATATGTTTTGACAGATTGGATGAAGAATGGACAGGAGATAGGTAAGAGCGGAGGCAGGGAGACAAATTAGGTGGCTTTTGCAGTAATTCAGGCAAGAGATGATGGTGGCTTAAATTCATGTGTGGCAGTGCACTGGTGAGAAGTCAGATTCAGGATTTACTTCGGAGGTGGAGCCAAGGGGAGTGAAGAGAGTGACCAAAGATGTTTGCTAGACTTCCGTTCTGAGCAGCCGGAGGAGTGAAAGTGCCATTTCTGTGACGAAGACCATTTGGAGACAGTGCCTGTCGGAGATCCGGTGGACATGTGGACAAGGCAGTTGGAATTACGGATTTGGAGCTGGAGATACAAATGAAGAAAACATCAGCATGTCAAAGGTACTTGAGAATCCTGGATCCAACGCCCAGCGAGAGAGTATTGCAGGGATCCAGATCAGAGCCCTGGGGCGCTCCTAGATGCAGAGGAGAAGAAAGCTGTGAAGGAGGAAGAAAACCAGGCTAGAATCTGGGGTTTCGGAGCACTGGGGAGGGGCTGTGACCATGTCAGTCATGCCATGAGGCTGAGAATTTGGCAGACTGAGCATGGTCATGGGCTTTAGCGAGATGTACTCAGTCACCGATGGCCCTAAGAAGGACTAGTTCAGAGAAGTGATGGGGTCCAGGGCCCACATGGCAAGGGTTGAAAGGAATGAAGTGAGAAAGTGGAGACAGAGAGTTTAGATAACTCTGGTGAGTTTTGCTATAAAAAGGAAGCCAGATATGGGCAGGAGGTAGCCTATGAGACTTCCAAAATGTCTTTTGAGGGTCATGTCGAAACTCTCCAATGTCTTCCCACCTTGCTAGGAGTAAAAACCAAAGTCCTTACTATGGTCTCCAAAGCCTCTGCTGGTCTCTTACTGTTCATCCCTGACTCACTCTTCCCAGCCGCACTGGCCTCCTTGCTCCCATCCTGGGGCCTTTGTACTTGCTGTTCCCTCTGCCTAGATACCTACAGAGCTTCCTCCTTCCCTTCCTTCTGTCTCTGCACAAACAGCCCCACACCAGAAATGCCTTCCCTGACCATAAATAAAATGTTAGTAGGGGCGCCTGTGTGGCTCAGGCAGTTAAGTGTCCAACTTCAACTCAGGTCATGATCTCCGGGTCCTGGGACTGAGCCCCGCTCAGCGGGGAGTCTGCTTCTCTCTCTCTCTCTCTGCCCTCCCCTGCCCCCCGCTCGTGCTCGCTCTCTCTCTCAAATAAATAAAATCTTAAAAAAAAAATTAGTTCTCCCCCCTTCCTCTTCTCCTTACCCTCCCCCATAGACTTTATCTTGACTTTTTGTTTTTAACTTTATTTGTGATACTCTCCACCTATTTAAGCTCCAAGAGGGGAGTAATTCTTTTTTGGTTTACTGGTGTATCTCCAGCACCTAGTAGAGTGCCTCACATGAATCTCAGCAGCTCAACAAGTACTAAATGAATAAATGAGGGATTCCTAGGAAATCAGGACCTGACCTAAAAGGGTGCTCAGAATAAAATCACCAGTGTGCATAAATAAAATGGCTCTTTGGGTTAAGGAGGAGTTAACCTTAATTCCTGGGTTTGTATGCATTCATTTTGCAGCATCGCATAACATAGCTGTGAAGAGTTTGGCTCTGCAAGTTACTAAAGGACCTCTAAACCTCAAAACTTCCACTTCTGCCTTCTCCTCGCACAATGGTGTTATAATTATAGAATCTTGTGAGTATGAAATGAGGTAATGTACATAAATGTGCTGAGACAGGGCAGAACTCAGTACATCTTAGTCGCTTTCTATTTTCTCCACCTTTGTAAAGAGGGCAGTTATTCTGTGCCTGGGCAATTGGGTGTCTGCTCCTATTTCAGGTCACATTGGCCACTGTGTGGTCACAGAGCCATTGCAGCCTGGAGGCAGGGACATTGTCTATTTCTCTTACTTACCTCTCCCTCATGCCTAGCACTATGCCTGACCGAAGCTCAGTCTATGTTTGCTGAATTAGTGAACCCCTGAAACATTAAACTGACATTACATCAAGGAAACAGACCAAAAAGAGGAAGACATAGGATCCAGGACACAAGAATTCAAACCCGAGAGAGAGAGTGGTTATGGTAGATCCTAATCCAATACCACCAGTGTCCTTATTAGAAGAGGAGATCAGGACACAAACGAAACAGAGGGATAACCTTTGAGGATCCAGAAGACGGCCATCTGCGGTCCAAGGAGAATGGCCTAGAAAAAACCAAACCTACCAACACCATGGTCTTGGACTTCCATCTTCCAGAACCGCAAGAACAAAAATACATTTCTGTTATTTAAGCCACTCAGTCTGTGGTACTTTGTTATGGCAACCCTAGCAAAGTAGTCTATGTCGGTGGTAAATAAATAAATAAATGCATTATTTTGTATTAAAAGATTTCATTTTAAGAAATTTGACAAAAGAAAGGTTATTCTGAAAGAAACACATACATTAATGCTCTCTAACAATAACTCATATAGTATTGGAGAATAATATTGATTTACTGTTTTTTTTTCCCTTAGACAAGCACCCTTTGAAATATTTACTAATTCTGAATACAAATTTTGGTAACCATTTGGCAAATCTTAATGAAAAGTTTAAAGAAGGAGAAATAATTTTGCCAAAGAGGCACAGCAAGTTAGTGAATTGACAGATCCATTTCTTTTTTGCCTCCTATGCCTAATTGTCAAATGCTGACCCTGTGAAATAGTCCCTGTACAGGTCAGGGTCCAGTCTAGAAAACAAAAGCCTCACTAGAAATTCTCCCGCAGAGAATTAACATAAGGGATTGACCAGGCCAGTATTGGAAAACTCAAAAAAGCAGAAAGGGAGCAATGAGGTAACACACAAAGATGGTAACTTCTAGCCTTAGGTACCACCCCTAGGTCTGACAAAAAAGAAGAGGTTGAGATTATTTAGAAATTTGGAGGAAAGTCGCCGGAAAGCGGAGACCCGGACCTCTGAGCAGGGATGTTGCGAGCCTACTGCTAATGGGTCTGAGGGAGCACGGTGAGGCCATCTGAGGCGTGTGACAAAGCCAGAGGCTGAAAGCAGCTGCTACTGCCAGTGAAGGGACATTTGGGGGGTGGGGGGTGGGGAGGGCACAGCTGAAAGAAATAGCTGGCACGCAGGATCAAGTCCCTCCTGGGTCCTGCCTTGCCGGGTCCCCCTAACACACCCTACTGGAAACGTCAGGAAGACAGCTGGCAAAGGAGAAATGAATTCTAGCATCACAGGGTCCGAAAGGGTGGTACAGAGCTGATCTACAATAATGACTGGCACAGTCATGGATCCTACCCTTCGATTTTAGCAAGCTCGAGTGCTGGGAAGAGAAGACAATATGCAGTTTTAAACTCCCACCTGGCACCACGCCCAGCTGAGTTCTGACTAACGTCAAGTTTGCGGCCAGAGGGTACATTTGGAGTGAGTGTTAATACATTTCTGCATCACGTAATGTAAGTTCTTGGAATAAAGGCCACAAAATGAAGATGGCTCATTTTGCCCAAGACATTCATCAAGGAGTATATATGTTATATTATACACACACACTTTCAACTTCGTTAGATTTCTATTACCAAATAACTAATACTTGCTTATAAACATCTTTGTCTCAGATGCTTCAGGAATACAAACTGAAATCTGAGCATAGACTCCAGAATGATGCTTAGAGTTGTGTCAGTAGGAATTTCAGCTTCAAAAAGAAAGCCATCGGGGCATCTGGGTGGCTCAGTCAGTTGAGCGTCTGCCTTCGGCTCAGGTCATGATCCCAGGGTCCTGGGATCGAGTCCCTCCTCAGGCTCCTTGCTCAGCAGGGAGCCTGTTCTCTCTCTGCCTGCTGCTCCCCCTGCTTGTACTTGCTCTCTCTCTCTCTGACAAATAAATAAATAAATTTAAAATATTAAAAATTTTTAAAAAAGCCATTTAGCCCTCAAGATAGATTTGTTATAAATTTATGTGTGTGGATGCTCCTGCCTTCAAGTAATTTGGTTCCAGTTGATATTACAGCTTAGAAATATTTTATGCCGTGAAGCTTTTCATATAGTCATTTCAGCATTTGTTAGCCAGGAACAAGAGTCAACATTTTTTGTAAAGGGCCAGAGAGTAAATACTTCAGACTTTGTGGATCATACAGTCTGTCACAACTAGGCAGCACTGCTATTACAGTACGAAAGCAGACATAGACTATAATTCAAAGAAAGGGCATGGCTGTGTTCCAGTAAGATATGGATTTAAATGTAAAATGTGAAACTTCTACATTTTAAATTGCATCAAAAAGAATTTAAAAAGCACAAAAAGCATAAAATATGTAGGAATAAATTTAACCAAGGAGGTAAAAGACCAGTACTCTGAAAACTATAACACATTGATGAAAGAAATTGAAGATGACACAAAGAAATGGAAAGATAGTCTGTACTCATTGATTGGAAGGTCATATTGTTAAAATGTCCATCCTACCCAAAGCAATCTACATACTAGGTATTTATCCAAAGAAAACAAAAACACTAACTCAAAAGACATATACATCCCTATGTTCATACCAGCATTATTTACAATAGCCAAGGTATGGAAGCCATCTAAATGTCTACAGGTAGATGAATGGATAAAGAAGATATAACATATGTATTACATCTTCTTTACCCATCATATATATATGTGATAGAATATTACTCAGCTATAAAGAATGAAATCTAGGGGCACTTGAGTGGCTCAGTTGGTTAGTGTCCAACTCTTGATTTTGGCTCAGGTTGTGAGATCAGGGTCGTGAGATCAAGCCCCATGTCAGGCTCCCTGTTGGGCCTGGAGTCTGCTTAGAGAATTCTCTCTCTCTCCCTCTTTCTCTGCCCCTCCCCTCACTTGAGCTCTTTCCCCCCTCCAAAAAAATTAAAATTAAAAAAGAAAAGAAGAGAAAAAAGAATGAAATCTTGCCGTTTCTGATAACATGGGTGGACCTAGAAGGTATTATGCTAAATGAAATAAGCTAGACAGAGAAAGACAAATATAGACGATTTCACTTATATGTGAAATCTAAAAAACAAGACAAGTGAACAAACAAAACAGAAACAGACTCATAAAAATGGTGGTTGCCAGATGTTGGCGAGGATGCGGAGAAAGGGGAACCCTCCTACACTGTTGGTGGGAATGCAAGCTGGTGCAGCCACTCTGGAAAACATTGTGGAGGTTCCTCAAAAAGTTGAAAATAGAGTTACCCATCGACCCAGCAATTGCACTA
>CM052899.1:137358729-137384451 GCA_028534135.1 Potos flavus | reverse complement strand
TGGCTGGGTTATGGACATTGAGGAGGGTATGTACTATGGTAAGTGCTGTGAAATGTGTACACCTGAGGATCCACAGACATGTACCCTGGGGCAAATAATACATTATGTGTTAATTAAAAAATAAAAAAATAAATTAAAAAAAATGGTGGTTGCCAAAGGAGGGGGGTGGGAAGATAGGTGAAATAAGTGAAGGGGATTAAGAGGTTCAATCTTCCATTATAAAATAAGGCACAAAGATGTAATGTGTACATTACATGGGGGAATTTAAGCAAGAATATTATAACAAATTTGTATGGTGACAGATGGTAACCAGTCTTATTGTGGTGACCATTTTTTATAAAGTTTTTTTTTTTAAGTTTATTTATTTATAATCTCTACACCCAATATTGGGCTCAAACTCACAACCCTGAGATTAAGAGTTGCATGTTTCACCGACTGACCTTGTAAATCTGAAACTAATACAATATTGTATGTCAATCATTCTTTGAAAAAGAAAAAAAGCATTCAAAAAAAGATTTTAGAGAAAAACATAGGAGAAAACCTTTAGGATCTAGGGAAAGTGTTCTTAGACTTGACACGAAGAGCATGATTTATAAAAATAAAAATTGATTAATTGGTCCTCGTCAAAATTAAAAAACTTTGTTCTGTAAAAGACTTTGTAATGAAGGGGTGCCTGGGAGGCTCAGTCACTTAAGTGTCTCCCTTTGGCTCAGGTCATGATTTCAGGGTCTTGGGGTTGAACCCTGGGTCAGGCTTCTTGCTCAGTGGGGAGTCTGCTTGTCTCTCTGCCCCTCCCCCTGCTCATTCTCTCTCTCTCTCTCTCTCAAATAAATAAATAAATAAACTCTTTATAAAAAAAAAAATAGACCTTGTAATGAGGATGAAAAGAGACTACAGACTGGGAGAAAATATTTGCAAACCACATATCCAACAAAGGACTTGTATTTAGAATATATAAGGAGATCTCAAAACTGCAGAATTTAAAAAAAAAAAAAGCTGATTAGAAAATAGTCAATTTATGAGCAGACATTACACTAGAGAGGATATATGGATGGTGAATAAACACACGAAAGGATGTTCAACATCATTAGCCAGCAGGGAAATGCAAATTACAATGAGATACCATTACATATCTGTCAGGGTGGCTAAAATAAGAAATATTAGCAACATCAAATGCTGTCAAGGTTGTGGAGAAACTGGGTCATTCATTGTTGGTGGGAATGTCAAACAGTACAACTACACTGGAATACAGTTTGGTAGTTCTTAAAAAAACTAAGCACGCAAATACCATATGACCCAGCAATCGTACTCTTGGGCATTTTTCCCATGGAAATGAAAGCTTATGTTTACACAGAAGCCTGAACATGGATGTTCACAGCAGCTTTATGTGTAATAGCCCAAACCTGGAAATAACCTAAGTATCCTTTATCAAGTGAACAGCTAAACTATGGTAATTCATACCAGAGTACTACTCAACAGTAAACGTGAGTCAACAACTGATTCATGCAATAATGTGGGTGGATCTCAAGGGCATTATGCTGAGTTAAAGAAAAGAAACCCAATCTCGAAAAGCTGAAAAACAAAAATAGTGGTCAAAACTGAGAGTTTACTAAAAGCATTTTTTGCTAGCTCATTACCTATGGCTCTCGGAATTTTAACTAATCAGCAAATTTAAATTATACTAATTTGGGAAGAATTCTCAAGAGGTATTTATGATTCTTACCACAAAGAAATTTTTAGAGCCCTCTTTGAAATATAGGTGGGTAACCTCCAGGGTCACAATTTGGAAGTTAAAAAAAAATTTGTTAAGATAATTATTTTTGAAGGCGCCTGGGTGGCTCAGTGGGTTAAAGCCTCTGCCTTCAGCTCAGGTCATGATCTCTGGGTCCTGGGATCGAACCCCGCATCGGGCTCTCTGCTTAATGGGGAGCCTGCTTCCCCCCGCCCTCTCTGCCTGCCTCTCTGCCGGCAGAGATCTCTCTCTCTGTCAAATAAATAAATAAAATCTTTTAAAAAAAAGATAATTATTTTTTAATGAAACCATACTCACTATCCAGAAGGCTATATGATTCTAGAAACGTCATTCATTTTATTTATTCATCCATTTCACAAATATTTCAAAATGCTATAAATGCACTATCCCAGGAACCAGATTACCAGGGAGCAAAGCCTACTAAAAATCTGTGCCCTCAGGAAGCAGGGATTAATTCTAGTATCTAGTGATATTGCTATGATAAAAGGCCCTTAAAAAAAACTACAAACTGTTCAAGTAATGGTCACCATCAATGTATATACAGCCCACTCCTACAGAAGTGATTACAGAAAACCTATGGGTCAGAGAATGTTTTTATAAAAATTTAGTCAGTGTAGTAAATCAAGCCATATAAATATCAAAAATATATGTTGTCACTCCTAGGCTTGTCTTGGACCAGCATGTTATTAAATCTCATCTAAATAGAAATTACTACCTCAGCATCTGGCCAGCTCAGTTGGTGGAGCATGAGACTCTGATCTCAGGGTCGTGAGTTCAAGCCCCATGTTGGGTGTAGAGATTACTAAAAATAAATTTTTTTTTTTTTGAAGAAATTACTGAAGTACCAAAGGCACTGTGGATACTTTAACTGGGTCCTCTGAATCAAAGCCAAATCTTTGTGGGGCTTTGGAAAATATAGTTTCTTTTCTTAAAAATTGTTATTAATGTTAACACATAACGAGTTTATTCTTATTGCTATTTAAATGAGAGTATTTTCTAAATTTCTCAGTTTTAATTTCTAATATGATTAAATATTGATAGACATAACGGGAAACACTCTGAAATCTTCAATAATTTTTTTTTAAAGAATTTGTATTTATTTACTGGAGAGAGAGTGAGAGAGAGGGAGAGCACCGAGGGAGAGGGAGAAGCAGGCTCCCCACTGAGCGGGGACCAGGTGCGGGGCTCGATCCCACGACTCCGAGACCACAACCCCAGCAGAAGGCAGATGCTTAACCCACTGAGCCACCCAGGCACCCCTGAAATCTTCAATAATTTTTAAGAGTATTAAAATTTGATCGGGGGGGGGGGGGTCAGTCGGTTGAACGTCTGCTTTTGGCTCAGGTCATGATCCCAGGGTCCTGAGATTGAGCCCGGCATAGGGCTCCCTGCTCAGCGAGGAGCCTGCTTCTCCCTCTCCCTCTGCCTGCGGCTCCCCCTGCTTGTACTCTCTCTCTGTTTCTCTGTCAAATAAAATCTTAAAAAAAAAAAAAAAATTGGTCTTGGACTCTAAGATCGAAATATTTGAGATCAACTGCTGTATGAAATAGATATTAATGCCCATTTTATGGTTAGTGTCGTGGGGCCCAAGGAAGGTCAGGAAGATGTCTTTTTTTTCAGGTTTGTCTTTCAAAAGACAAACCTAATTCTATCTTGTTTTCCTTTCTGTTCAGCTCTGTGATGTAGATATTCACTTCGTCCTCTGAAACGAACATAGTCTATTAAGTTTGACAGCCCAACATGTATATTCCTTATTACCCCCGTCATCAAGTTTAAACTTTTCAGAAACATTATTGAAAACCTGGAAATAAGGCAAAATATTGCTATGTGCCTTTTCAAAGTCATCCTGGAGTATTGTCTAAGAAGTCCGAGTGGGGCTCATCTGACTCTACGTCTGATTTGGCTTGTAATTTACTGTTGACAGGGCTTAGAGTCGGTAAAGTTAGATATTAACCTGTGGGGCATAAGTGGCAAATGACAGCGTCAGGTAGAAAAGGGAACTCCGAAGGCTGCCGGGCTCTTACTCTGACCACAGAAAGCACCGTTGTTTGCCTGTGATGTTGGAGTCTTATTCCCAAGTTCTTTTCCTCACAGACTGTATGCTTACTAGTGTCTTCCATTCTCCTTGGAACAGGGTTTCCTGTCCTGCTGGTTCCCTCGCTAATGGGCTAAGTAAGAAGAACAAATAAGACGCCACTTTGCCCAGCAGACAGGGAAGGAGGTGGTTCTGACTTGGGAAAACCAGCCTGTACAAGGCTCCCTAGTAAAAAATCATCATTTTTGTTTTCTTGCAATCTACATCAAACAAAACAATTCCTAAACCCAAGCAGGTAGTTCACTCATTTGAAATACTATATGCACTCACTGAATTCCAGTGTAATCACAGACGCGAGACTAAGCCTGGTAAGTAATTTCAGGAAAACTGTCCTCTTAACGGCTCTCTCTTAGCTCTAGATTTAGCTGAGCTAAGCTGTATTTGGTGGTGTCTACTGCCCTCTGGTGGGCTTAAGTTGACATAACTAGTACCTCATGGAGTAGTTTTCAAAGCGCTCCCTTTTTATCCTCATAATAACCTATGAGGTAGATATTGCTATTCCAATTTGTTTAAAACTTTTTAAATTAATACTGAGCTTACTGTAAGCCAGGCACTATACATGAATGATCTTATTTATTCCCCCATGTGTTATTTTTAAGACTGTATTTATTTATTTCAGAGAGTGAGTGCACACACAAGCACACACAAGCACACGCAAGCACACGCAGGGGGAAAGGCAGAGGCAGAGGGAGAAGCAGACTCCCCGCTGAGCAGGGAGCCCAATGCGGGGCTCCATCCCAGGACCCGGGGATCATGACCGGAGCTGAAGGCAGATGCTTAAGCGACTGAGCCACCCAGGCGCCCCTATTTCCCATTAAAAAAAAAAATTCAGTGGAGTAAATTTGAAGATGTAAGTGGCTTTTTAAGTGAGTCACGATCCGGCTGCATCTCATCTAGCAAGAAGAGGGAAGCCCTGAGGCATTGTACAAAATGGAAAAAGGATTGTCCCAGGGAGGGTCACCTTCCCTTAGGGGACTGGCTGTCTTACCATGTAGAGTGCCTCATCTTCCCTTGCAGAAGGGGGTCGAGGACAGAGAGGGTCCATGTGACAGGTTACTGTGTGGGGGCTGATCAGAAAAGTCTTGACTTACCAGTTAGGACCAAGTTTCTGGGGGAGGTTGAAACTGCAATTAAATTAGGTGGTAAGCCCTGTTTGGTGATGTCGCCCGGCCAAAGTGACTCAAATTTGGGCCGGTGGTTTTCTTTTTTAACACCCATAACAATCTTATGTGATATTATGGCCTGTGTTATTATTCCCATTTACAGATGAAGAAGCTGAGACTTAGTGGATGTAAGAAACATGCCCACACTCCAACAGCTAATAAATGGGAACACTGGGATTCAAACCCCGAGGAGGCACACGTCACGAGCACAAACCATCATCATCACTTTCTTCTTCTTCGTCAGCATCACAAAACATGGTAATTATGTGCCAGGCATTTTCCTAAACCCTTTACAGATATTATGTAATTTAATCCTTACAGTTCTTATGAGTTAAGTATAATTATTATTCCCATTTTATAGATGAGGAAATCAGGGCACAGAGGAGGTAAGCAAGTTATCCAAAGTCATCAGTAGTGAAAAGCATAGCCAGAATTGGAGCTTAGGGAATTTTTATTTTTTATTTTTTTTAAAGATTTCATTTCCAAGTAATCTCTACACCCAAGGTGGGGCTCGAAGTCACAACCCCGAGCTCAAGAGTCGCATGCTCTTCTTCTGACTGAGCCAGCCAGGTGCCCAAGAAATTTTTTTATTTTAATATTTTACTTAATTAAAGTTAAAATTTGCTTCTCTGACATCTATGAAATGAATCTTTTATCCCCCATTTCTTAGTTTTTTTTCAGGTTTATTGAGATATAATTGATGCATAACAGTGCATAAGTTTAAGGCATACAATTTGATGATCTGATACATATATATATTGAGAAATGATTATTGCAATAAAGTTAGTTAACACACCCATCACCTCACATAACTACAATTTTTTTGTGTGTGGTGAGAACATTTAAGAACTACTTTTAGTAACTTTCCAGTATATATTTTTTAAAGATTTATATATTTATTCGAGAAAGAGGGAGAGAAAGAGCATGAGCAGGAGGGGCAGAGGGAGAGAGAATCTCAAGCAGACTCGGTGCTGAATGCGGAGCCCAATGAGAGGCTCGATCTCATGACCCTGAGATCAGGACCTGAGCCAAAAGCAAGGGTTGGCCACTTAACCAACTGTGCCACCCAGGTACCCCACAACTTTCTAGTATTTTAATAAAGTATCGTTAACTCTAGTCACTATGCTGAATATTAGATCCCCACAACTTGTTTATCTTATAACTAGAAGTTTGTACTTGGTCTGTTGTCCCCTTTCCTCCACATCAGAGCCCCTGGCAGCCACTATTCTGGTTTCTATGAGTTTGGCTTTTTTTGGATCCCACAGGTAAGTGAGATCTTACAGTATTTGTCCATTCTGTCACTTAACATAATGCCCTCGAGGGAACCTGGGAGTTTTATTCCAGAGCCCATTCTCTTAATCAGGAAACAATTTAAGAAATAAAGGTAATTTGGGTCTCCTTGTGACAAAATTAAGGCATATTTAGAAAAGCAGAAAGAAAAAAAATCACTCAAAATTCTATCTCCCAGGGGTGCCTGGGTGACTGTCGTTAGGCGTCTGCCTTCAGCTTGGGTCATGATCCCAGGGTTCTGGGATCGAGCCCCACATCGGGCTCCCTGCTCAGCGGGAAGCCTGCTTCTCCCTTTCCTACTCCCCCTGCTTGAGTTCCCTCTCTCGCTGTCAAATAAATAAATAAAATCTTAAAAAAAAAAAAATTCTATCTCCCAAACACAACCACAATTAACATTTAGTATGTCACTCCTAGCTATAATTCTAAGCTACTTCATTTTAAATATAGTTGTGATCATACTATAAGAGCTATTTTGTGCTCTGTTTCTTTTATTTAACATCATAATGGAAGCATTCTCAATATCCCCAAACTCTTCATAATTGTTACTGTTAATTGGTCCTTTATTACTATTATAATTTGTAGTGGTTACTATGGGTCAGGTGAGAAATTTCTATGTATGTAATCTTCACAAAAACTCCATAGTACAGAGACTATTAAAAGCCCTATTTTAGAAGAGGAAACAGGCACAGCTGGGATTTGAACCTAGGAAGTCTGGCTTCAGAGTCTGCCATCATATAACTCTGGAAAGCAAGGATTTAAATTGTTTACATTTTGATATGTTAACTAACTAGAATTTAAATAAAAACTTAAAAAAATAAATTGTTTACATTTTGAATCAGCCCCTGAGAACCATGTGAAGCACTAAAGCAATCTTCTAATAACCATTAAATTTTTTTAAAAACCTTTTGCAAATAATAATGATAATTAACATGTTGCTAATCAAGGAGGCAAACCTAGCATATAATTAGCTAAAGCTCCCAAAATAGAAAAAAGTATTAATAGCCATCATTTATCAAGTGCTATGTACTTTTTATATACATTATCTCTAATCTTCACTGGGACCGGATAGAATAGTGAATATTATTCCCTGCTAACATGAAGAGGAAAGGAGGTGCAGGGAGGGAAATTTGCCCAAGATCACAAAGCAAGTAAGTGCTGAAGTTAGGTTCATACACAAATTTATTTCACTCTAAACCCTAAATTCTTATATTCCCGCTAAACTCCTCAGCTGCAGTGTCTAATGCTGTAGCTGTTGGTCATGTGGCTATTGAGTACCTAAAATGCGGTGGGGCAGATCCAGGTGTGCCGGAAATGTAAAATAGTCTCCGAATTTCAGAAACTTCCTGCAAAAGAAGCAGCATAAAATACTGCAATAATTTTTATATGTATTACATGTTGAAGTCATAACAGTGTGGATATGTTGAGTTAAAAGTGTGATTACAATTGATTTCACTTGTTTCTCTTCACTTTTTTAAAGATTTATTTGGGGGGTTGGCGCCTGGGTGGCTCAGTTAGTTAAGCGTCTGCCTTCAGCTCAGGTCATGATCTCAGGGTCCTGGGATCAAGTACCGCATCGGGCTCTCTGCTCAGCAGGGAATCTGCTTCTCCTCCCTGTGCTAATCCCCCTGCTTGTACTCTCTCTCTCTCTAGCAAATAAATAAATAAAATCTTTAAAAAAAGAGTAATAATAAATATTTATTTGTTTGTTTTTGTGGGGGAGGGGCTGCGGGAGAGAGAGACAAAGAGTCCCAAGCAGACTCCACGCTGAGCGCAGAGCCCCACACGAGGCTCTGTCCCACGACCCGGAGCCCCAACCAAGAGTCGGATGCTTGACTGACTGCAGCCACTGAGGTGCCCCTTCTCTCCACTTCTTTAACTGTAGTTACTAGAACATATTAAATTACACATGCGGCCCCCATTATATTTCTCTTGGCCCAGTGCTGCTAGGGGCCAGCCATCCTTCGACTTTAACGTGCGGATGAGTCACTTGGGAAAAATGCAGATTCTGATGCAGGAAGGCCAAGGGAGGAGCGAAGATGCTGCATTTCTCCCAGGCTCTCAGTGATGCCAGTGTTGGCAGTGGAGGTGGAGCACATTTGGGAGCAATGTTCTAGATGCGGGGGGAGGGGAGATCAGAGTTAGACTCCTTGGCAACACCTGTGTTTAGGAGGCAGGGAGAAGTGACCTGAAGAGGTCCTGGGAGAACCGGAAGAGCGTGTGGTCAGCGCAGCCACGGTGGGGTCATGCCCGGGTGAAACAATCAACAGCAGCCATGCTAAGAGACCAAACAGGGCCCAACGGGTTTCTCAATGAAGAGGCTCCTGACGAATGTGGTGGGGACAGTTTCTGTGAGTAATGGACACTCGAGGCAGATTTCACAATGTTGGGGGACAGGGAGTGAAGAGAAGTGGGGCTAATCATGCTCTTTTTTTCTACAAAGGGAAAAGACAGTAGCTGAGGCCGATGGCAGGGGCAAGCCAGAGGGAGTGGGGTAGGGGGGAGGCGGTTATGGGAATACTTGTTTGCTTTGGTTTGGTTTTGCAGGGTGAGCCCTGAGTCTATGATTTATGCAGAAACGGAAGGGTGTGAGGGAGAAGTCAGCCCGGAGAATACTGGTGGCTTTTCTCCTAAATATACGAGCATGTTTACTGAATGTCAGCTGTGTGTCATCTCCCGGAATAAATGACACAGCCTCGAACCTCAAGTATCCCACAGTCTTGGCTACTAAGCAACCTGTATGCCTCACCTGCAAAACTTTGAGAAAGCAGTGAACCAAGCATGGATTAGTGATGAACAATCTTTCCTATTTTTTTTGTAACATTTACGTATTTATTTGAGAGAGAGATAACGTGGGGTGGGGGTGCAGAGGGAGAGAGAGAGTCCCAAGCAGACTCCCTGCTGAACACGAAGCCCACCGTGGGGCTCGACCTCACGACCCTGAGATCACAACTTGAGCTGAAATGAAGAGTAGAACGCTGAACCCACTGAGCCACCCAGGTGCCCCGCAATGAGGCCCAATTCAGGAGAGATATATCTTTTCCACACGAGGCCCAATTCAGGAGAGATATATATGGATATATGGTCCTCGATTCTTTCGAAATTAGGTTTAAATATTTTATTTCTCAGTCACTGAAGGGTTCCACTTTTACACTAAAATTCCACAAATCACGTCCCTAGTAGCAACCACTGCAGTGTGAGCTGACGGCACCAGATCTTTGAAGAAAGGATGAGTGAGATGACACACGTGGGATTGGTGAAGGGGTCAAGGCACAGAAACGGGGGAGGAGATTTGGCATCAGGATATGGTCCCAGACCAGGAACAACCACAAAAATGCTAGCCTCTTGGAAACTTCTACATCTGGTGGCAACTGGAGGAGAGCACCTTTCTGTGGTTTCTGTGGAGTAAAGCGGCAGAGTACAGGATGGGAGTGAGGGGGACTGGGCTGGGGGCATGACAGAAACTCTTCCTCTCCAGTCTCCTCTCAGCCTAAAAACAGTTAAGAGACTACAAGTTCAGGCCCCACCCAGCCCATCTTCTGATCAGCTATTCAGTCCGTTAGATTGCTGTAGAGATTCCCAGAAGAATTGAAGGTCCATCTTCTTTAATTCTGGTCCTGAAACCAGCCCACCTGGGGGGTTTGTGTAACTACTGTCCCATTGCGTCTAATTCATATGTAAATATTCTAAAGGATCGCAATCAAAGAACCAGCCCCAGGGGAATCCACAAGCTTTAGACACACAATGAGAAGGCCGCTCCCCTTCCCGCTTTTTTTTTTTTTTAATATTTTATTTGACAGAGAGATCACAAGTAGGCAAAGGGGCAGGCAGAGAGAGGGGGAAAGCAGGCTCCCTGCTGAGCAGAGAGCCCGATGCAGGGCTCGATGCAGGGCTCGATGCAGGGCTCGATCCCAGGACCCTGAGATCATGACCTGAGCCGAAGGCAGAGGCTTTAACCCACTGAGCCACCCAGGCACCCCCCCTCACCGCTTTAAAAGTGCCTGAAGGTCTCGAAACCAGCCCACCGAAGATTCTGGGTTACCTCTCGCAACTAGGTTTCCCTGAGTCTCAAGACTGCCTCCTCTCCGTGACTTCTCCCCCCTTTTGCCTCTTCCTCCCTACGGGGGCAGTCAGAGCTGTCTTCCAGCAGCCTGGCCCAAATAAAGGAAAAAGCATTCCAGCTCTTTCCTGCAAGAATGAGACGTGCGTTCAGAAGTGGCTCTCAGTAACACATCTCTGGAGAAGGACCTCCTCATGGTCCATCCATCGAAGCCCAACAACTTTCCTGCCTGGGACAGTTTTCTGACACCTGAATCATTACGACCCACGTACCTCACCAAGGTGGTTTGAAAAAACCTTTCTGTTTTCTTCCAACTTCCCTGCCTGCAGCCCTGGGTAAGCTTTTTCCCCTCAGCATCCTCCCCAGCCTTCTTCGGCTTCTCCAAAAACCCGCTCCAGCTTGCCAGCAAGGGGATGCCCTGCCAAGCCTTGGCCCTTCCTCGCAGCATGTCTGAAATTTCACATGCTCTGAAAGGCACACCTAGCCCTCATGAATGACTTCTTTCTCTTCACTCCCATGGTGAGATCGGTGAAACCTCCCCACTCAGATTTGTTCCTTCAGGAAATGTTTGTGAGGGCTTCCTGTGTGCCTGGAGATTTTGTAAGGCACGCTCACAATTCCAAGATGAATGAGGTGGGCAGTCCCATTCCCCAAGGAGCTTGCAGTTCACTGAGGAATGACAACATGCCCATATATTACTATATGGTGAGTGCTATGTGTGGGATGTTCCCCAGGTCCCTTGGAAAACTAACCCAAACTTGGGGGTCCTGGAAAGGCTTTCTGAAAGAAGAATGGGCAAGGGCATCCTACAGCAGGCAAGCAGACAGGCAAAGGCCTAGAGAAGGGTCCTTGCTTAAGTAAGGAATAACCATGGGTCAGCTGAGCTGGGGGGGCAAGGTCAGGCAGGGCAAGGGAGAGTGGGATGAGGCTGGAGTAGGGAGCGGAGACCAAAGCAAGAAAACCTCGCTAAGGAGTTTGCTCTTGATCCCTCAGGGCTGATGGGCCATTTAAGAAAATAACCCTGGCGGACACCTGGGTGGTTCAGTCAGTTAAGCATCTGCCTTCAGCTCAGATCATAATCCCAGAGTCCTGGGATTGAGTCCCACATCGGGCTCCTTGCTCAGCAGGGGGCCTGCCGCTCCCCCTGCTTGTGTGCCCCCCCCCACAAATAAATTAAAATCTAAATAAATAAATAAATAACTCTGGGGGCTCCTGGCTGGCTCAGTTGGTAGATCGTGTGACTCTTGATCTCAGGGTCATGAGTTCAAACCACACGTTGGGTGTGGAGTTTACATTAAAAATTTTAAAAAGAAAAGAAAAGAACTCTGTGGTGTGGTGAATGCGTTGGTTGGGGTGGGGGGGGCACAAGGTGAAGGTGCCTCACACATGGTCTCTGACTCACAAAGAAACTGGACAAGGATGTCTTTCTCGTGAGGAGGCAGGTAGAAGGCTGTGAGGTTACCCAGGTGAGCCATGATTGAGGCCTAAGCTAAACAAATTATTGTCTTCAGAGAATGTATTTCTTCCTTTGTGCGTGTATGGTCCCTTTCCTTTGTTGGAAATGGAAACTGTGAGATAGCACTTTTGTCTTGTTCACTGCTTACCGTTTAAACCCAGAAGCCCAGGACTTCTAGCAATGCCTAGACCCTAAGAGGCACTCCGTAAATGTATGACTGAAGGAACGAAAGCTGCTGGCATATGATTGGACACATGACTCATGGCGGGCGGTGCAGGGGCGAGGGAAGCAGAATTACCTATAATCCTTGCCCTTAATGCCATGACCCCCGAAATGAGGCACCCCCAGAGTTTGTGACTGTTAATTGGTTTCCTGTCATTGCTGTAACAAATTACCACAAATTTCGTGGCTTAAAACCCCACAGATTTGTGTTCTTACACTTCCTGCGGTCAGCAGTCTGAAATCAGTTTTGCTGAGCTAGAGGCAAGGCGTAGGCAGGGTGGCTCTCTTCGGAGGTGTAGCAGAGAATCCATTTTCTTGCCTTCTCTAACTTCCCGAGGCTGCCTGCGTCCCTTAACTCCTGACCGTTCTGGCATCACTCTTCTTGCTTCCATCCTCTCGGGTCTCCTACTTGCTCTTTTGTACTCAAATCGCCCTCCAGCTCCCTGTCAGAAGGGCACTTGTGATTATAGTTAGTGCCCCCTGGGATAATCTGGGGTAATCTCTTTTTCCAAAGCTTTTGTTTAATCACATCTGCAAAGTCCTTTTTGCCGTATAAGGTAACATTCACAGGTTCTGGATATTGGGACGTGGGTTATCTTTGGGGGCCATTATTCAGCCGACCATGGTGACCAGCACATAAGGTCAAAACTGGGCACTTGAGTGAGCCTGCCTAGAGGTAGCTAGGACTGAACCACTTCATCTGAGAGGCAGGGAAACACTGGTTAGGAGCATAGTCTGGAACCAGACTGCCCACATTCAAAGCGCTTCTATTCACTAGCTGTGTGACCTTGAGTGAGTTACTTAACCTCTCTCTGCTTTGGTTTCTTCATCTTTAAAATAGAGCTAATAATAAGTACCCCGTGAGTTAATGCACAGGAAAGCGTGTGGATAACTTGTGCCAGTCACACAGCATGCCCTCAGGAAGTGGTAACTATTTGGGATGGCCCGCAGGGAAAACCTGGGGATGCCCCATCCCACCTCTCAATACCAGGTGTGTCAGCATCCAGCCCTGAAGAAGCAGGCTACACTGGGAACCTGACGTCTCGCCCATGCAGGGGAGACTGAATGACTTACAGGTGGTGAAGCAGGACTCCACGTTGCTACTCACAATTCTCCCACTGAATCTCCGTCGTCAGTGCCAACAACTTCCAATTTTGGAGCAGCTTTCTACAAGTTCCCTAAAAGCAAAGGGAAAAGGAGCCCCCTTTTTCTTATATCCCCTTCCACTCTTCCAGTATGAGTTCCAATCTTGGCGAATTACTCCTCTGGGCCTTCATTTCCTCATGTATAAAATAATAATAAAAATCAACATCAAAATAGCACTTATTGTATGCCAGGTGCTGACCTAAGCACTTTATTGGAATCCGTGTAATCCTCACAACACCCCTAGCTTATGCGGACTAACCGTTACTGTGTCCATTTTACGGATAGGGAATTTGAGGACCAGAGACAAGGGATAGTCTGGCTGGGGAGTTGCCATTGGTACCTCTGCTGCAGAACCATCAGGGCAGACGCTGTGAAGAATCATTTCTCACCAATCCATACTTCTTTAGGGGTTTAGTTCACTAAATCCCAGCCCATTCCTGGACAGGCTGAGCCTGGGTCATGTGCCCACATGTGCCCATATTCACCAGGAATTGAGGACAGACCATAGCTGGCTCCTTTCAACACCAAAGACAGAGGCTGAGCCATGCTTCCAACAAGGCTGAAACAATGGTGACTCGCCCCTGCATTCGTTATCTTTGTGGTGTAACAAATTACCCCAAATCATATGGACTGCAAACAATAAACATCATCTCAGTTTCTATGGGTCAAGAATCTGGATACAGTTTTGGTGGGTCCTTTGGCCCGGTGTCTCTTACAAGGAAGCAATTAGGTTATCACTGGGAGAACAGTTGCCTCGAGGCTCAACTAGGGGAGGGTCCACCTTCAAGCACACTCCTGTGGCTGTTGTCAGATCTCAGATCTTTGCTGGCTCTTAGCCAGTCCTCAGTTCCCTGCCACGCAGGCCTTTCCAGAGGGCTACTTACACCATGGGCAGCCCCTCCCCCAGAGTGCAGGCGGAGAGAGAGGAATGCCAACACCTTCTCAATGCAATATTTAGGAGTAAAGCAGAGAAGAGCAAGAAGAAGGAATTAAAGTAGGAGGTAAGGGCAACCCAAAGGACTGGTGAAATGGTTTGATCTTCAGTGTTTTCCTTTTGTTTTTCCATATGCTAGGCAGATAGATTCCATATGGAAAAAATATATATAACTTAAAACTGAAGGAAAAATAACGTAAAGCTCAGGAATCCACCATGTAGCAAGAAACGAACAAATTCTCAATATAAAAAACATGCAAACATAATTTTTAAATGGATAAAACCGAAGAAGCCTAACAGTTGCCATGAAATACAAGATCATCGGAACAGATGGAAATTACCAATGCTATTATACAGCAGGTAGAAAAAGGAAAGTTAACCCCCGGAAAAATTGAGTCACAGTTTGAAACCTATAGGTCGTGGCATACATTTTAATGGAGAAAAGTCATACCATCGTGTTTCAGTGTTGGGGCTCCCAATTAAAGGTACTCTTGGGAGCTCTCTGTGTGTACAGAATTACTTTGCATATACCCTGAGTCCTGCACTAGTGGCTTTCAAATGCTTTTGACCTGGACAAAGGGGAAGAAATACATTTTTTTTTAAGATTTTATTTATTTGGCAGAGAGGGAGAAAGTGCACAAGCAGGGGGAGCTGCAGAGGGAGAGGGAGAAGCAGACTCCCCGCTGAGCAGGGAACTGATGCTGGGCTGGATCCCAGGACCCTGCGATCATGACCTGAGTTGAAGCCAGAGGCTTAACTCACTGAGCCACTCAGGCGCCGCAAGAAATACATTTTTATATTACAACTAATGTGCACGCATTCAGCCACACATAACTGAAGTACAAGTTTTACGAAAACAACACTAATCCTTATTATGTTTTATTAATAGATTGTATCACATTCCAATTTTTATATTCTATTGTATGTCATTTTAAAATTCCGGTCAAGAGTCACTACACAGATTTCATGACCATTAATAGGTTGTGACATGCTGGTAGATAAATACTGCTTTGTAAAATTTTCACCCAGTTTCACCCTGAATTACAGAGAATAGTCAGGATAAAGACATAAAGCCCCAATTTACATCATCTGACTTCCCCATAGGGAAAAGGAAGGAAATCAGGTATGAAATAAACATTTTCTTTTAAACTTTTAATAATTCAGGGGCACCTGGGTGGCTCAGTGGGTTAAAGCCTCTGCCTTCGGCTCAGGTCATGATCTCAGGATCCTGGGATCGATCCCCACATCGGGCTCTCTGCTCAGAGGGGAGCCTGCTTCCCCCTCTCTCTCTACCTGCCTCTCTGCCTCCTTGTGATCTCTCTCTGTCAGATATATAAATAAAATCTTTAAAAAAATAAAAAAAAAATTTAATAATTCATAAAGTTGAATCAAATACTTTTTCCTTTCCTTCTTTCTTTTTTCCAAAGGGACAGACAATTTCTTGGGCCTACGGCTCAGGGTAAAGGGAGACACATCCCCAACAGAGAGTAGTTAGACTGGCCTCTCAACCAAGTAGTCTTAAATTTTTCTTCTGTATCTGTGCTTATTTCCCCATTCTCATTTCTTGTTTTGTATATCCATGTTTTCTTCTTTTTTATTTCTTAGGTAAGTTAGTAGTTTACTGCATTTCAAAGAGTCAGTTCTTGGATTTATTTATTAGTTCTACCATTTTTTTATATCTCTAAATTGTCGATTTTTGTATTTGATCTTATGTTTTTTTTAATTTCTTATATTCAGTGATTAATTTTTCTTGTTGTATTAGTTGCTTATTTAATTGTTGCTAATAAATTACCTTAAAAGTTGGTGATGTAAAATACTTTTTAAAATTTATTTTTATTTATTTTTTAAGATTTTATCTATTTATTTGTCAGAAAGAAAGAGAGTGAGAACAAGCAGGGGGAGCACCAGGCAGAGGAAGAAGCGGGCTCCCTGCCGAGCATGGAGCCCAATGCTGGACTCCATCCCCGGACCCTGGAATCGTGACCTAAGCTGAAGGCAGATGCTTACGCTACTGAGCCACCCAGGCATCCCCAACATACTTTTTAAAAATCAAATCATAGTGGATACACAATGTTACATTTGCCTCAGGTGTACACCGTAGTGATTTGACATGCTAGGCGGACCACAGGTGTAGCTACCGTCTCACCATACAACACTATTGCAGTACCATTGACCATATTCCCTATGCTGTCCCATTCATCCCCATGACTTACTCATTCCACAACAAGAAGCCTGTACCTCCCACTCCCCTTCATTCCTTTTTGCCCATCCTCTCATCTCCCTTTCCCGCTGGCAACTATCAGTTTGTCCTCTGTATTTATGGGTCTGTTTCTGCTTTTTGTTTATTTGTTCGTGTGTTTTGTTTTTTCGATTCCACACATAAGTGAAATCATATGGTATTTGTCTTTCTCTGATTTATTTCACTCAGCATAATACCCTCTAGGCCCACCCATGTTTTCACAAATGGCAAGATTTCCTTCTTTTCTATGGTGGAGTAATAGCCATTGGTTTTATATGCCACATCTTTATCCGTTCATTCACCAGAAGACACTAAGGTTGCTTCCTTGCCTTGGCTAGTGTATATAATGCTGCAGTAAACATAGGGGTACATAGACCTTTTCAAGTTAGTGTTTTAGTTTCCTTCGGATAAATACCCAGAAGTGGAATTGCTGGATCATATGGTAGTCCTATTTTTAAGTTTTTGAGGAAACTCCACACCATTTTCCATAGTGGCTGCACCAACTTAAATTCCCACTAACAGTGTACAAGAGTTCTCTTTTCTCCATATCCTCTCTAACACTCATTATTCCTTGTCTTTTTGGTAATAGCCAGTCTGACAGGTGTGAGGTAGTATCTCATTGTGGTTTTGATTTGCTTTTCCCTGAATATTTGTGATGTTGAGCATCTTTCCATGTGTCTGTAAAACAACATACATTTATTACCTCATAATTTCTGTGGGTCAAAATTCCCGGCTTCACTGGGCCTCCTGCTTCAGAGTCTACGGTGAGGCTGCAATTGGGCCAATGAGGGGTGCCTGGCTGACTCAGTCAGTGGAGCATGCAGCTCGTGATCTCGGATCATGGGTTCGAGCCCCATGTTGTGTGTAGAGATTACCTAAATAAATAAACTTAAAAAAAAAAAAAAAGGTACTGGTCGATGACACAGTCATCTCTAGATTCAACTGGGACAGAACCACTTCTAAACTCACTCAGTGGCTCAGTTCCTCTTCAGCTGGTGGTTTGAGGTTGGCTGTTAGTTCCTTGGTAGTTGGCCTTCACCATCAGAGCAGGCATGAGAGAAGAGCCAAGGATAAAAAGGACCAGTAACATGAAAGCAGTATTTTGTAATGAAGGAAACCAAACTATGCCTCTTTTTTTTTTTAAGATTTTTTTTATTTGAGAAAGAGAAAAAGCAAGCACAAGTGGGGGAAGGGGCAGGGGGAGAAGCTGGCTCCCCGCTGAGCAGGGAACCTGATGCAGGGCTCAATCCCAGGACCCTTGGATCATGATCTGAGCTGAAGGCAGATGCTTAACTGACTGAGCCACCCAAGAGCCCCTAATATATGCCTCTTTGATATAAAAATTATTTTGAGCTAAAGACAATTGAGAAGTAAATACAAGAAAATGTCCCTGCCCTCCCCCTATTTGCCTAAAAGTAGGCCATAAATATTAAAAGATGTCCCACCTCTTCTTTCTACCAGGAAGGACAAAAGTTAATTACCAGAGACAATGTTAGATAGACCTATAGCAACCTGGAGATGGCACAGAGGAATCTACATAACAAACTTTACCAACTAGCTTTTATTTCTATTTTTTTTCAGATTTTATTTCTGGGGCACCTGGGTGTCTCAGTTGGTTAAGCGTCTGACTCTTGATTTTGGCTCAGGTCATGATCTCTGACTCATGAGATCAATCCCTGAATTGGGCTCTGCAGTGGGTGAGGAGCCTGCTTAAGATCCTCTCCCTCTCCCACTCCCTGCCCTGCACATGTGCTCTCTCCTCTCTCTCTTTAAAAAAAAAAAGTAATCTCTACACCCAACATGGGGCTGGAACTCACAACCCCAAGATCAAGAGTCACATACTTTTCCAACTAAGGCAGCCAGGCACCCCCTAACTAGCTTTTATTTGCCATTAGTTTCCCATATATTTACCTTCCTACAGTTTGCTACCTTTAGAAGTCTAAAACTACTTTCCTTTGTCCTGTCATTTCTCTACAGATTTATTGTTGTTTGTTGAAGATACTGTATAAGCCAAAGCTCTAAGCTACCTCTTTGAGTAACTTTTAGTTTCTCCCATGCATATATAAGATATACACATTCATGGTGTCATTTTGTTTTTCTCTTGTTAATATGTCTTTTGTCACAGAGGCCCCAGCTGAGGACTTAGAAAGGTAGAAGGAAAATGATTCTCTCTTTCTCCCCTGCAGTAATCTTACAGAAGTTTCAATCCATCACTACTGCTATATTCTATTCATTAGAAGGAAATCCTTAGGTCTAGTCCATGCTCAGGGGAAAGAGATTTCACAAGGGTGTGAATGCAGGAATTAGGGATCCCTAGAGCCATGTCAGTACTGCCTACCACACTTACATACAATCAGTCTTTGGGTGCTCTTGCAGTCATTCTCAGACATGTGCAGAATAGCAAAAGATTTGAATTGGCTGATGTGCCTGTTCCCAGCTGAACTGAATAAGGTTGAATAAGGTGACACTCTGCCTTTTTATTTCAGCTCTCACACTATAAACAAATGGCTTTCCGCAATCTATTTAATGCCACATTTTCCACTGTTTTTTTAAAAGATTTTATTTATTCATTTGAGAGAGAGAGAGAGAGAGAGCGTGAGCAGGGAAGAGTGGCAGAGGCAGAGGGAGAAACAGATTCCCTGATAAGCTGGGAACCTGATATGGGGCTTGATTCCAGGACCCTGGGATCATGATCTGAGCTGAAGGCAGACGCTTAACCATCTGAGCCACTCAGGAGCCCCCATTTTCCACATTTTTGTGTGGCTATTTATTTGTGATTTCACTGTTTATACCCCTACATTAAGTGATGAAGGGCTGCCTAGTGTTCCTAAGTGCAAGAATGTTGTGATATGCCATAAGGAGAAAATACATGTGTCAGATGAGCTTCATTTAGACATGAGTTATAGTACTATTGGACATGAGTTCAATGTTAACCTATCAACAAATATATAATAAATAAGCTGTCTTTAAGCAGAAACACCCATAAAACAAATGTATGTATTGATTATTTCACAAAAATATTATGACCAGAGGGTGACAGGAAGCTAACCCTCTATTTTCCACAGGAGCAGTGGTTCAGTATTTGTTAAATCAGTGTTTGTATCAACTTTAAAGAATTTACAAATAGAAAAAAAAAAGAATTTACAAATAGGGGTGCCTGGATGGCTCAGTCCATTAAGTGTCCAACTCTTGATCTCAGCTCAGGTGTTTGTTTTTTTTTTAAGATTTTATTTATTTATTTATTTGAGAGAGAGACAGAGCATAAGCAGGGAAGAGGAGGCAGAGGAAGAGGGAAAAGCAGAATCCCTGCTGAGCAGGGAGCCCAACACAGGGCTGGATCCCAGGACCCTGAGATCATGACCTGAGCCCAAAGGCAGGCACTTAACCATCTGAGCCACCCGGGTGCACCTTAGCTCAGGTCTGGTTCTCAGAGTCATAAGTTCAAGCCCTGTGTTGGGCTTAAAAAAAAAATTACAAGTAATAATACTACTACAAATAACATGAATCAACCTGTATTAGTGTTTGTATTTAAGACTGTGACTTTTCTTTCAAGCTTGGCTTTATGTACGTCTCAGCATTCTGATGTGTGAAGTGTGTCTTTTGTTAAGATATTCTTTGTCAAATCCAAACCCAGAAAGAATTGCTTTCCAAGAACCTTGAGTCCTACATGCTGGTGGTTTTGAATTCTCCTTGCTGGGCTCCATGAGGTGGGCCTGGAATTCTACAAGCTACATTCCTTCTCTTGTCAGTCGGCTGCTGTTAGGTTCTAGCAGTAGGGGGCACTAGAGTGGAGAGGGGGACTTGAAGGCAGGAGGAGGAAGCCGGAACTTTGGCCAGCAATATCTTTCTACTGTGGTGGCAACAGCAGCAGTTGGTTTTAGCCTCCAGACTCTTTTCCATGCTCCCTGAACCAGCCCCACTCTACCCCTCAGAGGCCTGAGTCTCAGTTCGGTGGGACCTCTGCTAGAGCATGGCCCCCCTACCTGCAGGCACTACTTTGGAGTTACCTCAGTGTCTCTTTGCTTTTTTTTCTGCCCTTCAAGATCTATGTAAGGTATTCAATTTCCAAATTAAATCCTCTCTGCTGACCTGCCTACTAGGATGTCCATTTTCCTGGAACCTAACTGACATATAGAAATTCTTTAACTTTTTATTTTGAAATAATTTCTAGCTTATAGGTATGTTGCAAGAATAGTGTACAGAAATTCTCAATACGCTTATACCCTTTGCTGAAATCCATCAATTTTTTTCATTTGTGGTGAAATTCACATAATATAAAATAAACCATTTTAAAGTGAACAATTGAGGGACTTCCGGGTGGCTCAGTTGGTTAAGTGTCCGCCTTTGGCTTAGGTCATGATCCCAGGATCCTGGGATCAAGTCTCTCATCAGGCTCCTTGCTCAGTGGGCAGCCGGCTTCTCCCACTGCCTGCCACTCCCCCTGCTTGTGCTCTCTTCCTCCGACAAATAAATAAATAAAATGTTTTTAAAAAATTAAGTGAACAATTGAGTGACAATCAGTACATTCATAATAAATCTACCAATTTTTTATATTTTGCTACATTTGCTTTTTTAAAAAAGATTTTATTTATTTGAGAGAGAGCACGAGTGAGAAAGCAAGAGAGAGAGAGAGCATGGCTGGGGGGGGGGAAGGGAGAGGGAGAGGAAGAAGCAGACTCTCCACTGAGCAGGGAGCCCAACCGGGATCGATCCTAGGACCCCGGGATCATGACCTGAGGCAAAGGCAAACACTTAACCGACTGAGCCACCCAGGCACCTCTACTTTATTTTATTTTATTTTTTTAAAGATTTTATTTATTTAATTGACAGAGAGAAAGAGATCACAAGTAGGCAGAGAGGCAGGCAGAGAGAGAGGGGGAAGCAGGCTCCTTGCTGAGCAGAGAGCCCAATGGGTGGCTTGATCCCAGGACCCTGAGATCATGACCTGAGCTGAAGGCAGAGGCTTTAACCCACTGAGCCACCCAGGTGCCCCTACTTTATTTTTTTTTTAAGATTTATTTGAGAGACAGCACATGCATGTGCACTGAGGGGAGGGACAGTGGAAGAGGGAGAGAGAAACCCAAGCAATTTCCCCACTAAGTGCAGAGCCTATAGTGGGGCTTGACCTCATGACCCTGAGATCAGACCTGAGCTGAATCCAAGAGCCAGACACTAAACTGACTGTACTACCCAGGTGCCCCACCACATTTGCTTCATAATTCACTATCTCTGTAGATACATACCTATGCATGCATATTTATGCATTATTATTTTTTATCCCCCATTGGAGAGTAAATTGCATATGTCACATTCCTTTGCCTCTTACTACAATTACATGAACTTCTGAAGAACAACATTTCATATAAAACCTTTGGTACATTACTTTTATCTATAATCTGTAATCCTGTTTTGTGAATTGTCCCAATAATGTCCTTTATAGTATTACTTTTCCTATTAGTTCTAGACCCAGTCCAGGAAGACATTTAGTTGAATTTAGTTGTCATGTCTGTTTAGTCTCTTTTAATGTGAACCAGTCAGTGTTTCATAGCATTGACATTTTTAAAAGAATACAGGTCAGTTATTAGAGCGTTCTTCAGTTTAGGTTTCCTTTTGAGTACGGTCTAGTTTTAAGTTCCCGTAAGTGATTTGTGACCATTTCAGGATATCACAAAACATCTGTCTGCCTCTGATGGTGATATTAATTTCGATCATCCAGTCAAGGTGCTGTCCAGTTTCTTCACTATATACTCTTTTGCTCCTTGCAACTAATGAACAATTTGTGAAGAGACACTTTGAAACCATGAAAATATCTAGAAATTTCATAATATTTATCTTCTGTACAGTTTGCAGTTCCGTCTTGGATCTTCTCTCGGATTTTTCTTGGAGTCAAAGTTATTACGAAGAGAGCTTTCAAATGTCCAGGTCTTAGGGTGTAAAATGGAACTCCACAATTTCTGTTATTTATTATTTTTAAAGGAAAAAGAAATATTACTAAAGAAACTATTGGTTATTCTTATTTTGTGATGTGTTTTCATTCTGAATCTTTTCAATTAAAAAATCATCCTTTTAAATTGTTGATATAGTTCAAAACTCAAAAAAGCAGGGCGTCTGGGTGGCTCAATTGGTTAAGCGACTGCCTTCGGCTCAGGTCATGAACCCGGAGTCCTGGGATTGAGTTCCGCATCGGGCTCCCTGGTCTGCAGGGAGTCTGCTTCCCCCTCTGAGCCTCCCCCTTCTCATGCCCTCTCTCAATCTCTCTCTCTCCCTCTCTCATTCTCTCTCTCTCAAATAATTAATAAAATCTTAAAAAAAAAAAGATGCAAAGAGCATACTGTAAAGTCTCTCACCAGCTACCCAGTTCTCTGAAGTCATCAATGTTACAAGTTTCTCTGTGTCCTTCTCAAGCTAGCCTCTGCATATAAAGCAAAAATATATATATCCCCCACCCATACAAATTAACTTTTGTCTATGCTTGTACCATCGTCCACATTTGGCTTTTTTCATTTAACAATATATCCTGGAGCTCATTATATCTTAGCTTCCTTATTCATCCTGATGGCTACATGCTATTTTTTTAAGATTTTATTTTTTATTTTTTTAAGATTTTATTTATTAGAGAGCAAGAGAGAGCATGAGCAGGGGGAAAGGTAGATGGAGAGGGAGAGGCAGACTCCCCACTGAGCAAGAAGCCCAATGTGGGATGCCATCCCAGGACCCTGGGATCGTGACCTGAGCTGAAGGCAGACACTTAACCAACTGAGCCGCTCAGGAACCCCTTAAGATTTTATTTTTAAGTAATATCTACAACCAACCTGGGGCTCTAACTCACAACCCCAAGATTAAGAGTTGAATGCTCTATCAACTGAGCCAGCCAGGTAGCCCCTGAAGTCTGCATAATATTGCATTGTATACATGCACTATTATTTATTTAGCTAGTCCTCTTGACTTTTAAGTTTCCATCCTTTTGCCTTGTATAAACTATGGTGCAGAATAACCAAGTACATATATCAGTACATGTGCAAGTATAAAATATAAATTCCTGGATATGGTATTTCTGAGTCAAAAAGTTGTAATTTTGTACTGCAATTTCGATAAATGTTACCAATGTACGTTTCATCAAGATTGTGGTCCACAGAGATTATACCAATTTACAGGGAATGGGTCTTAGCACAGTTGTTCCTTTATAGACAGTAGCTGCAAGAAAGGAAATTTGAAAATGATATCAATCCAGGAAGATTCTAAAGGAGTGGCTTTTCCAAAAATGATACATACATTCCATTTTGCAAAATATAATTCTTAGGATTCAAAAACCTTACCTCATAGATAAGGCTGGAATTTTAGCTTTATTCTTAGACTTATAAAGACTGTTGTTTCTCCCAATCTGAAGTTTTGCTGTTTGGCTTAATTTTTACTTTAATGATGAACATATTTCCAGGTCTGTGTGAAACAACTGAGTATAGACTCAGGAAGGTAGCAAATAGTTCAACGCTTACAGACATGAGTCTGGCAAAGGGGAAGAGGATAAAGGGTTCTCAGCTGAACCTCTCCTGCAGGCTTTTACTGTCCCTGAGGCATTTTCCTTGCCCAAATAAGAAGGAAAATTATTTTCCAGTCTTGAATTGAACGCCAAAATTATTCTTGGAATTGCTCCCTTCATCTGTCAGTTTCATTTTTCCCATGGAGCCGTTTTCCGGGTGGCCAAAACTTCCCAGTCAGAATCAGGGTTGGAACTTGATTGTTCCTGCAGACAGCTACTTTGGAAAAACTCCTGGCGAGGTGGTTTTAATAAGTGACTACAAACATCAGAGAGCTGGTCCTGGGATCTGAAGCTCCAACTGCACAGGTGACTTCCATCTGTCTCCAGTCTAGTAGCTAACAGAGATACAGAGGAATTCATCATTTCCAGGAAAGAGAAGGCTGAGGAATCAAATTCCAGGGCTCTTCAGTGTTGATCTCTAGCTCATTTCTTAAGTTCTTCATTTTCTTTCTCTTTCCCAGTCTGGTCGAGTCAAGAATTTGGGCTTCGGAGCCAAACCCACCTCAGCTCACATCCAGGCTTTGTCCCTTTTGCTGTCACGGGATCACAGGTGAGTTGGATAGCCTCCCAGAGACAAAGGGTCCTCACCAATAAAATCTGGGATCCTACTACCTTCCCTGCAGTGTCACTGTGAGGATTACTGGAAGTCAAGTGCATGGGCACAGTGCCTAGCACAGTCCTGAGAAGCCTCCATCGATGTTTTTTGCCTTCCTAGTATCCCCTTTCTAACCCCTCTGACCAATGGCTTGAAACTTGTTCTTTCAGAGCTTATAGTCTTGACCAGCATTAAATTAGAAAAGAAACATTATAGTAAGGCAATCAGTGGAAACACCAGGTGTCACTTGGACCTAAATTAGAATTTGGAAATTTAAAAAATATCCATTCGTTTCTAGGTGGTAAGATTTCCAACCCTTAGAAATGTATTTTGCAGTGCTGACAGCCGAACTGTTACAAAATCCACACCTTTGGGGGCAACTCTGGCGGGTTTTGTAATCAAGTCAAAACTATAGCTTATATTTAAACATTTCACAATCTTATAAGGCAATTTAGATACAAATGAAGTTTTTACAAAAATCAAGTTCAAGTTTCTCCTTTCTTTCCTCTCCCCTAGGAATATAAAAGACAGCTCTCAAAAATAAGGAATGGTTTTATCATAGATGGAGACTTTGGATATTCTCTAAAATAAATGGTTTCCAGATTTCATAAATATAAATATATAGTACTGAATTATTTTACTCTAAACTCTTTATTTCCAGATACCTAACAGAGACCAACTTACTTAACCACAGCAACAAAGTTAGGCTAGCCGTTCAGGCGACCTGTTTCCTTCTCCTTCTAGGCATGCAGCTAGACTCTACTCCCCAGCCTCTCTTCCACTTAGGTATGCCAAGTGCAATGTGGTCAAAAGTGATATGGAGCACTCCAGGCCTGGCCCATTAGAACTCCCATGCCTCATCCTCTGTGCCCTTGAACACTCCCAGCTAACAGGAATGAAGATGACTCCCAAGGCAACCTTGGGAGCCACATTTTTAATATGGAGGGAGCCTGGATCCCCGAATCGCTACTTAGAGGAGAACTGCCCAACTAGGAATATCTGCATTGGACTATTTTGTGAGTAAGAAATCAGCCTTTTTGTATTAAGCTAGTGAGATTTTGAGGGATTTATCTTTTACAGCAGCTAGTATTACCAATATAGTCTTAAACACAAAATGCCATCTCAAAGTCCTTAAAATGTCTTTATACCAGTCTCCTTCTTCTCTCCTTCCCTCTTCCTCCCTCCCTCCCTTCCATTCTTCCTTCCATCCTCCCTCCCTTCCATCCTCCCTCCCT
>CM052899.1:137311474-137358229 GCA_028534135.1 Potos flavus | reverse complement strand
CACCCAGGCACCCCTAAAGATTTTATTTATTTATTTGAGAGAGGGAGAGAGTGTGGAGCTTGTGCCTGCACAAGTGGGGTAGGGGCAGAGGGAGAAGCGGAGAGAATCTCAAGCAAAGCAGACTCCGGGCTCAGCTCGGAGTTCCGCACGGGGCTTGATCTCACAATCCTGAGATCGTGACCTGAGCCAAAATCAAGAGTCAGACACTTAACCGACTGAGCCATCCAGGCGCTCCTCTTCTTGTCTTTCTGAGCCTAGTCCTAAGATTTAAAATTGACAAATTCTTTCCTATAAGTGATATTAAAATGTACCTGCAAACCTGGCAAATAGAAGTACAGGTAGAAGTGGTTACAAAAAAGTCCATGAAGCCAAGAAGTTCACAGAAAGGAAAAGGTAGTTTCTCATAATAAAAAATTATCAATTTCTTGACTATGGAATAGAACAAGAATAAATTGTCACGGAGAATGCTAGGTTGTCTACAAGCAGTGTAAAATGAGTTCTTTAGAAACAGAAAAAGAAGATTTTTAAAAAGTGGGTATACTTGATTCTGGAAGGGAAAGAAAAAAAATGTGGTAAGAGTAGCTATTTCACCTCTTCTATCTGACCTGTGTTCTTAGAGATGACTTTGTGCCAGGACTGAGTTTAAAATAAGAAATTTGTCTTTTTCATTGTCATCAGATAAGTTCAACTTATTAATACAAAATGCCAGCTGTCTGAAAAAAGTTGAGTACTTACAAAGGAGCTTAACCTCTACAGCAATTCACTTGAATGAATACACTAAGTGTCACAAAATTTATTTTGAACTTCTAAATCTGATTTTAGAAAACATTTCCATGTTAGATTTAGCTTTAATTTGTCCAACTTCTATACAAAAATCTCTTGGTTCCCTGAAGTTTTCCTAAGTTCCTTTTACCTATTTTATAGTAGTGCTTCTTAAATTTTAATGTGCACAGACAGCTTGGTGTGGGTCTGGGATTCTGCATTTTTAACGAGATCTCAGGGGATGACAGTGTTTTTGTCCATGGACTATGTGTGGCAAGATTTTAGATCACAGGATTCTTGAAACCCAGTGAAACCAGGTCTCAAAAGCAGGGTCTCAATGCATTAGTAAAGAAAGACTTTTTATAAAGGGACATTTAAGAAAGAAAAGAACAAGAATAGAAATCATCTTCAACCAGGACTTGTTGAGGGCTTGACAGTGGAGAAACACGGATGGGTTTTAAACAAAAGGGACTTGGTCAGATTAGTTTACTATCACTCCTTTCTTATTAAGTAAGTGCTAAATTTTAGTACCAGTCAATAATGAAGGATAGTTAGAAGAAAGGCAGGCATGGGGGGGTGGGGAGGGGCCTGCCCTAAGAAGAAGCCACCCTTAAAAGGATTTTACCCCACCCTGGAACCAGCCCTCCACCCTTTGGTAGGTAGATATCACATCTACCTGTGACAGGTAGATGACAAAAACCTGGTTGGATGACAGGCCCATCTAGGGTTAATCAGATTAAAACAGCCCACCAACAAGCCCATAAAAACCCCTAGACTCTGGTGGCAACCCTCTCAGGTCCCCTCCCTCTTTGGGAGCTTTGTACTATCATCACTCAATAAAAACTTTGCTTTGCCGCCCACGACTTTGTCTGCTCTACCTCTTCATTCTTCGAAGCAGCGTGACTGAGAACCACGGGCACTAAAGGAAAAGAAGTTGTCGGGGCGCCTGGGTGGCTCAGTCAGTTAAGCAACTGCCTTCGGCTCAGGTCGTGATCCTGGGGTCCTAGGATCGAGTCCTGCATTGGGCTCCCTACTCCTTGGGGAGCCTGCTTCTACCTCTTCCTCTCTCCCTCTGTCTCTCATGAATAAATAAATAAAATCTTTAAAAAAAAAAAGTCCTCAACATCAATATTAACACACAAGTCACCACTGGGGAAAGAAGCCATAGAACAGAGCAACAAAGCCCCGGCCAAGTCGTTTAATGCAAGCAGAGAAATTTCATCAAGCGAAGGATAGGAGATACAGTCTTTGTTCAAGATGCTTATGATCTCAAAGCTACAGACTCCTGCGCCTTCACAGTTTTGCAGAATACCTAAATCAATCAATCAATCAATCAGTCTTTAAAGATGCTTTCTAGATTCTTCATCATCTGTTCTTTGGTATTTCTAAGCTACAATTTCTTCATAAAATGCAGTACATCCTCCTTATAGGGTCGTCATGAGAAAAAAACGATATAGTTTAGATGGTTGATACCTCACCTCAATGAGACTCTTCCCTGGGCTCCTATTAGGCCAAGCAACTCCTCTGGGCTTCTATAACCCATATGCATGCTTCGATCATGATACCAAATACCTTGTATTTATAAGTCTCTTTATTTTCTTCCTTAAACTAGCTCCTTGAAAAAGATAATGAAAGTGACCTTTGTTGAACACTTATTATGTGCCAGGCATGTTCTAAACACTTGGTATCTCTACAACAGCCTTATGATATAGGTACTCCCCACTCTACAGATGAAGAAACCGAGACTCATATTATGGGAATTGCTGAAATTCATTGAGTTGGTTAGTGACAGGGCTGGTATTTGAGCCCAGGCAGTTGGGCTCTAGAACCCACATTCCACTCGAGTGGAAGCTTCCTGAGGTATTCCTCTCAATAATTCTAACATAACACAGTGTGGCATGTAGGAGGCATCCAATCTTGTTGGATTTCCCATTGGTGAAATCATCAGGATCCTGCTAGAAATGTAATAAATGGTTGTCAGGGTTCCTGGGTGGCTCAGTTGGTTAAGCATCTGGTTCTTGAGGGTCATGGGATGGAGCTCTGCATCCAGGCTCCGAACTCAGTGGGGAGTCTTATTGGAGATTGTCTCCCTCTGTCCCTCCCCTGACTCACACACGCATACTCTCTAAAACAAAGAAATTAATTAAAAAAATGTAATACATGGTTGTAGAGTCTAGATCTCTGCTGGAAGTCTCAGGTTTCTCTGTAATAGAAGTTTTCCACTTGTGCTATCTCCACATCTTCAACTTCCAGTCACCCTTCAACCCATCTGAACCTAGCTAGACCTCTGTCCTTACTCCACACAAAGTCACCTTCTCAAGTCACTGCCATCTTCCATGTTACCATATCTAATATATGTACTCTAGTCCCTGCTGACACCACTGCTCAGCAGCATTTCACCTGGATCAGCCCTCTGGTTTCTCTGACACTAAACTGTTCTGATGGCTTCGTTCCCTCTCCAGTGTCCTTTGCTACTTCTTCATCCTCCACTGGTCTCTATTGGAGTTCCAATTTGATGTTGCCCCAGGTAAACTGTCTTCATTGCTTCTCTCATTACTTTTCCCTCTCCTTCATCCATCCCCAGTTAGCCTTATGACTTTAAATACCTTTTTTGATGATGCTAATGACTTCTCAGCTTATATGGTCAGCCTAGGCTCTTCCCTCAACGCAAAGCTCAGAATTTCCGGCATCTCCACTGGTGTGTGTCATGGACATTTCCAGCTTCACATGTTCAAAACTGAACTTGATAGTAAGGTATAAGCAGAAAAAATAAACCCCACGAGCTGTGGAGATGGGGTGAGTCTCTGGCCAAAGGAAAGGTCTTGTCACATGACATTAACTACAAAGAGGAAACTAAGGGGTTAGGAAATTATTTATGAGTAACTTGCCCAAAATTAAAATATGGCTCCCAGACGTGTGTGTATGTGTCTGTGTATAAGATTTGTTTAACTTATCAGTGAGGGAACTCAGAAACTGACACAGGTAAAGCCAGTTCAAAGACCCTTTGAAGAATAGAGATTTATAAAGTCTCCCAGGAAAGACATTCTGAAATAAATGTGCTAGATTAGAGAGAAAACTAGTTGCTGTCCTACAGGGCAATAAGATTGGAGGTATCTTTTCTGCTGGGGAGAAATTACTTGCTTCTCTATCAGACAAAAATCTGCAAGTTATCATGTAACTTCATATTAACTCTTGACTGAGTCTGGGCCTAATCAGTTGTAAATAGCATAGCAAAAGCGGTCATTTCCCTAGAGAATTAAATCATCCTTGGGCAGGCCGGTTAAGACAGAGCTCAACTATGACACTGAAAAGATACACAGCCTTCTTTTTGCCTATTTCCAAATTTTGGATAATTTTTCTTAACAAATGTCAGAGTCCTCACACACTTTTTCCTTGAGCACACAGTTTATAATGGACAGAGCTGGGATGTTGACTCCAAAACTCCTATTCCTTCTACCAGAATCCACTGGCACGTGATGTCTTTTGTTTGGGAAGAGTGCTATGGAGATTTCCAGGCTGTAGGGCTGATAACTGAGTATCTGTTACCAGGACCAAGTGTTCTTATAACTTAGAAGGTAAAATCTTGTTTCTCAATTTCCTCAAAGCCTACTCTCTTAGTCCCATTGATCTCTGCTCCCAGAGACCTAGTAAACACTTCAGGGTTATATCATTCATTTGCCACTTTATCCAATGTTTTCTTAGTGTTATTTATCTTTATGTACATGTCCAGTCTCCTCATGCAGATTATAAGCCTCCGGGGCACCTGGGTGGCTCAGTTGTTAAGCATCTGCCTTCGGCTCAGGTCATGATCTCAGGGTCCTGGGACTGAGCCCCGCATTGGGCTCTCTACTCAGCGAGGAGCCTGCTTCCCCCTCTCTCCTGCCTGCCTCTCTGCCTACTTGTGATCTCTCTCTCTCTCCGTCAAATAAATAAATAAAATCTTTTAAAAAAATGGATAAAGGAGACATATTGTAAAGTAAAATAATATGGAAAAACTTAATGGAAAGGAGAAATCTGGAATTCAACCAGAAAGAGGACTAGGATTTGTACTGATATACTAAGGCCATACTTAGCCTCAAGGAGAATTCCTATGAGTGGGAATTTCCAGTGATGAGTGTTGCACAAATTATTGTTTCATGAGCAAATAATTTATTCATCCAGCAATTTATATTGAATGTCTGCTACGTGCTAATCACTGGGGATACAGCTATGCATAAATGAGACATTACCCTAACCTTCATGGAGATTACAGTGTACTGGGAAAAACTGATACTGATTGCACCACAGAGAATTAAATTACTATTGGGGAGTTATACTTAAATAGAAAGTTTACTTGAAAAAATAACATCCAACAATATACCTCACCAGGACTCCTCAAAACTGACAAGGTTATCAAAAATGAGGCAAGTCTGAGAAACTGTCACAGCCTAAGGAGATACAATGACTAAATGTAATGTGGTATTCTGCATAGGATGCTGGAACAGAGAAAGGACATTAGGTAAAAACTAAAAAAATCTAAATAAACTATAGACTTTAGTTAATAATAACACGTGGAAAGTAATGAACACATATCGGTTCATTAACTATAACAAATGCACCATTTTATTTTATTTTTTATTAACATATAATGTATTATTTGCCCCAGGGGTACAGGTCTGTGAATCATCAGTCTTACACAATTCACAGCACTTACCATAGCCCATACCCTCCCCAGTGTCCATCCTCCAGCCACCCCATCCCTCTGACCCCGACCCTCCAGCAACCCTCTGTTTCCTGAAAATGCACCGTTTTAATATAAGATTATCAAAAGCATGCTATGACGGCACAGACTTGAGTTGTGTCTTTCCATAATATCAGCTTTATTTAATCATAAAGCAAGGTTAACATAATTGTAAAGCAGGTTCAGGATTCCAAACTGAAATGACATTTCGCTCTGCATTTAACTTGGCTTCAGGGGCGCCCTGCTGACCCAGTCAGTAGAGCATGTGACTCATGATCTTGGGGTTGTAAATTCAAGCCCCACATTGGGTGTAGAGATTACTTTTAAAAATAAATAAATAAAATAAATATCTTTAACTTGACTTCATACATGTCACACAAAGCAAAGCACAGTACAAAGTCGCACAACAAATAAGATACAAGGGACGGGAAGTTAGCCAAGTGCAAAATCAGTCCGTGAGCACACAGCTGAGATGAGGACTCAGTCTAGTTGGGGTCAGCTCTCAGCACATGCTGCTTATGATGTTCAAGTAGTGAAGAATCTGTTATGTTCGGAGGTGAGTTGGGCAGAGCCTGTGGTGGCAGTTGCCTTTTTGATGTGGTCAGACCTGAGAGGGTGAGTGTCTGAAGTCTGACAGTTTGCTGCAAAATTCCTCCCGTTGAAAGCAGTTTCATCAGTCTTGGGGCTTTGCAGGCCTCTTCTGGTTCTGCTAGTTATCAGTTCTGGGTGTCGTCAGCCTGTGCTGGCTCCAGCGATATCTGGTCTTAGCTGCAAGACCTAAGGCTGCAGGTCTGCTTCCTTCTCTCTTCCTTCCTGCGTCCTCGGCTGCTTAAATCACTACTTGACATGTGTGACTCCATCTTGCTCTCCACACAGACGTTAACAAGAGAGGAAACTGTGTGTGTTGGGGGCGTTAAAAAACAATACTCAACCAAGTGAGTTTGAAGATCTAATTGGCTTTATTAAGGGATTCATGAAGCGGGCAGCATCCCATCTGGCAAGGGGAGAGGAGCTCTGAATGGGGGTTGTGCCAAATGGAAGGTTTTCATAGAAAGGACGGTGGGGCAAGAAAATTATTAGTAAAAGAAAATAAAGGATTGTTCCAGGCAAGATCACCTTCCCTTTGGGGGTAGGAGGAAAAGGCAGGGGGTCTTAGATTACCTCGTTGTCCTTTGTGGGGTGGAAAGGGCCCCCATATGACAGATTACCTCGCTGGTACTCGCCAGAAAATTCCTGACAGACAGGTTGAGACTATATTATTTCTGGGGGAAGTTGAAACTGCAGTTAGGTTTAGGATTAAGCCTCGGTTTGGTAACTTGGCCCCCAAGTGATACCATTTGGGCCTGTGGTTTTCTTTTTAACTAGAGAGAAAGTATATGGGAACTGTGTACTTTCTGTTCAATTTTTCTGTAAATCCTAAATGGTTCTTAAAAAAAAAAATAAGGTCTAGAAGTTAAAAAAAAAAAGCTGTTTTCACTGTCAATAAAAACAGAAATTATCTGTGATAAACACCAAGAAGGCAAAAAACCAAATGTTTGTTGTTAGAGTCTATAAAGGTCACAAGCAAATGTTTTCCTGAAGAAATCACATACAGGCTGAGACTTGAAGTTTGAAAAAGAGTTGGCTAAGAGGAAGTCAGGATCCTTGTAGGCAGAGACCGCAGGGAATTCTAAGATTGTGAGAAAGTTAAAAGCGAGGTCAGTGTGGCTGCGGCAAGAGCCCTAGACATTAATGATAAGATGGGGCTGTGACTGCCCTAAATAGACCTTGGATACCAAATCAAGAATTTTAAAATTTATTCTAAGGACAAAGAAGAACCATGCATTTGATAACCAATATCATCAACACTAGTGTGTGAAGCTCTGCTAAGCATGGCCCTCTAGCAATGAAGAAAACAAAACCCCTCCCTCATAAAGCCCCCAGTGGCTGGTGGTGGGGGTGGGATGTGCAAGAGGGAAGAAGATGGGAAAGGAGACAGAATACCAAAAGGCTTTTGGGTTTACTCTGAGATGAAGGCTTTTATTTTTTATTTTTAAAGATTTTATTTATTTATTTGACAGACAGAGAGAGTTCACAAGTAGGGAGAGGGGCAGGGGGAAGCAGGCTCCCCGCTGAGCAGAGAGCCCGATGTGGGGGTCGATCCCAGGACCCTAAGATCATGACCTGAGCCGCAGGCAGAGGCTTTAACCCACTGAGCCACCCAGGCGCCCTGAGATGAAGGCTTTTGAGCCAAGGAATAACTTGACCTTTGTGCATTATTTATAGAACCTCACTTAGGCTGCTACACTTCCCTCTCATTCATTCCTCCACATCAGCCCAAGTGACGTTCTGCAAACAGAATCAGATCTGCTCCTTCTCCTTTAAAGCCCCTTTTGTTTCTGCTTGCACAGAGGCAAAATCCAAACTCCTAAAACACTTAAAGAAATTAAACACTTAAACACTAAAGAAATTTCATCAAAATATGTCTATCTGAAAAGAAAACATGATTTTTTTTAAAGATTTTATTTATTTGACAGAGAGAGATTACAAGTAGGCAGAGAGGCAGGCAGAGAGAGAGGGGGAAGCAGGATCCCCACTGAGCAGAGAGCCCGATGTGGGGCTCGATCCCAGGCCCCTGAGATCATGACCCGAGCTGAAGGCAGAGGCTTTAACCCACTGAGCCACCCAGGCGCCCCAAGAAAACATTCTTTTTTTCAAATACATTTTACCTACAGTGATTGGGGAGGGGTTGGGAGGGTAAGTAATTCCCTCTCCAGATTAAACCGAGTCCCAGAGGAAGTTTCAACATCAGTCTGCAATGACCTGAATAGGCAAACCAATGTTCTTTACCTAGTCTACCAAAAGTCTTATCTCCATTTAAAGACTTCCCTCTGTGGAAAATGGGGGGAAAGTTTTCATTGTATCCTGAAACTGTATATCACAAATAGACAAATAAATAGGTTTGTGAAACATCCTCTTTATTTCTTCCGTACTGACTTCTTCTACCCTTCTACCCACCCAGACCCTACTTTGGGGAGATTTTCTCCAACAAATTCAATTTGATCTTTCAATTTGATTTGGTGGGTTTTATATCTGAGCAACTTTTTTTTTTTTTTTTAAGATTTTATTTATTATTTGACAGAGAGGGACACAGCGAGAGAGGCAACACAAGCAGGGGGAGTGGAAGAGGGAGAAGTAGGCTTCCTGCTGAGCAGGGAGCCCAATTCGGGGCTCAATCCCAGGACCCTGGGATCATGACCTGAGCTAAAGGCAGATGCTTAACCACTGAGCCACCCAGGCACCCCTATCTGAGCAACTTTTGCTATAATCTTTCTAGGGGACACAATCCAGTGAAAATGATAAGTGAGTTTATTTCATTTGTACAACCCGATATAGACTTAACTTCAGTATGCAAATATTTAATTTTGTTTTTGGAATGCTTTTAAAATTCTGGGAAGTTATTAAAAAGAACTAGATGGGGCACCTGGGTGGCTCAGTCAGTTAAGTGTCTAACTCTTGATTTCTTCTCAGGTCATGATCTCAGGGACATGAGATTGAGACCCGCGATGGGCTCCTGCTCAGTGCAGAGTCTGCTTGGTATTCTCTCCCTCCCTTTCCTTCAATCTCTGCCTCTCCCCCCACTCTCTCTGTCTCCCCCTTCTCTCTCTCAAAAATAAATACATAAATAAAATGTCATTTTAAAAAAGAGAACCAGATAGATCTGTGTAAAATAACAGGTTCAAGATATATTATTAAAGGGAAAAAAAGTTAAAAAAATAAAAGGAAAAAAGTTTCAGAACAATACAAAGTAATTTTAATTAAAAACATTCATTCTGGGGCGCCTGGGTGGCTCAGTCAGTTAAGCCTCTGCCTTCAGCTTGGGTCATGATCCCTGGGTCCTGGGATTGAGTTCCATATCCAGCTCCCTGCTCAGTGGGGAGACTGCTTATCCCTCTGCCCTCCTCTCTGCTTATGCTCTCTCTCTCTCTCTCACAAAAATAAATAAATAAAATCTTTTTAAAAAATGTTTATTCTGTATGTATGTTTATATATGGTTAGAAAAAAGCCTATGTAACTAAGTACATAACTATTGATACTACTTATTCTTGAGCACGAGTATTATAGAAGATTTTAGTTTTCAGGGGCACATTTCTGAAATGTTTGATATTTTCTACAACTTTGTTTTTTTTTTCTGAAAGATTTCATTTACTTATTTATTTGAGAGAGAGAGGGTAAGCACACACGTGAGCAGGGGGAGGGACAGAAGAGGGAGAGGAAGAATTCAGAGCTGACTTCAACTCCGAGCTAAGCATGAAGCTGGACAGGGGGCTCCATCTCAAGACTCTGAGATCATGACCTGAACAGAAATCAAGAGTCCTCCACTTAGCTGACTGAGCCACCCAGGTGCCCCAGGACTTTCAGTTCAAGATGACCTTACACTCGGTGATAAGTTATTGGTGACTATTCTTTAAAAAAAAAAAAAAAAAAAAGTTATGCTGTCATTTTGCAGCTTAAATTAAGGAAAAGTCTACCTCCTTAACTGTAAACCCCACTCCCTTCTTTGGGAAAGAAGGCCTCACCGAGTTCTTACTCATTTATTAACCAAGCCCGACTTAGTACTGATGAATAGTTGCTCTGCTTCCAACCCTGTAAGTGGGAAAGCATAGACAGCACCTGATCCCAGGACAAATAAGTCTGGGGGACCATCATGTGGACATGTCAGCATCCAAACATTCCCAGAAAGTCACTAAGACTGTCCCCCTCTCTCACTGCACCCCTCCCTGCCCCCATAGAGACTCTGTATCCAGGCTTGTTGAATGGATTTCCCCCACAAAGTCCCCGTCTCCCCCCCCGTACGCCTATCCTGGCCAAGAACTATGTTAGGAGTCTCCTGAACGGATCTGAGCTGCCTTGCATCTGTTCCCTCATCCTACTACTTCTATTAATGCATTGCCATTTTCCTATCACTTCTCAGTCTGTCCTCCCCACCAAACCATGAGGGTCTCTTTCTCCCTAAGGCCTCGGAGGGAACGCGTCATTTATCCACAAATATGCATTCGAATGCCTATTCTGTACCAGGCTCTGTACTAGGTTCTGGCATTACAGTGATGACCAAAACAGTAAACACAACCTTATGGAATCTACAGTCTGGTGAGGGAAATTAGTGGTTAAGTAAACACATAAGTCACTAACTAACATGGTATTTAAGGCCACAACCCCCAAGTACCAACAGAGCCTATATAGACGTAGTAGGACTTGGTCCAGTCCAGGTGAAGGCTTTCTGAAGGATGTAATACTTAAGCAGATTCCTGAAGAATGAGAACAAGGAGCCCAAGCAGAATGTGTCTGTGTTGGGATGGAGGGAGGTGGAGGATGGAGGGAGGCGGAGTGCTGAGGCCCAGAGGAACCCTCCAGGTAGTTGGAATGGCACATGGAGGGAGCAAGGGATGGGAAGGCACTAAGGGGACTTTAGTGGAAGAATGATGTGATCAGGTGATCAAATCTACATTTTAGAAGTTGACTTTTTTAGGCCACCAGAGGGAAAATGGAATGTAGAGGAACAGGAATGGGCAAAGGGAGATGAATTAAGGCAAAAGGTAATGGTGTCTTAATGAGTGTATACTGAATGAATGAACCTTAGGATCAAAGTATAGGATAGAAGGTCTGGAAAGTCCCCAAAATCCCATCCAAGTTTTATTATCTCAGTTGATGAGAAAACCAAGTCCCAGAGTGGCCCCATGAAGTAGTCAATGCTGCACAGTTTATTCATACAGAGCTGGGATAGCAAACCAGTTATGCATTCTGTCTCTTTCCATGGACCTCCTTATGTGACTCAACAAGTTTTTGAGTGGAAAAAAAAAAGCAGTGCTTCACTAAGTGATGGGTATATGGAATTCATTGCACAATTTTTTTTAGAGAGAGCGTACGAGTGGGTGGAGGGAGGGACAGAGGGGCAGAGGGAGAGGAGAGAATCTTAAGTGGGCTCCATGCCCAGCAAGGAGCCCAACCTGGGGCTTAACCTCATGACCTGAGCCAAAATCAAGAGTCAGACTCTCTAATGACTAAGTCACCCAGGCGCCCCTCATTGCATTATTCTTTACTTCGATGTTTGAAAACGTTGACAATACGCAGTTTTATAAGATGTATTGCTTTAAAAAAAAAAAAAAGAAGTATTGCTTAAAAACTGTTGGAGCATAGGTCAAATTCAAAGCCTTTGAAACAATTTGGCAAAGGAAATCAGTCCGGGGGGGCACCTGGGTGGCTCAGTGGTTAAGCGTCTGCCTTTGGCTCAGGTCATGATCCCAGGCTCCTGGGACTGAGTCCTGTGTGGGGCTTCTTGCTCAGCAGGGAGCCTGCTTCTCCCTCTGCCTGCTGATGTCCCTGCTTGTGCTCTCTCTCTCTCTCTGACAAATAAAAAAATAAAATCTTAAAAAAAAAAAAAAGGAAACCAGTCGAGGGCTTCCTGGCACTATTCTACTTACACAGACCCTCAGGTTCCCAGCCTGGTGGGCTCAGCAGAGTGATAGGACGACTGACTGCCATGTCATAGATAATGCCAGATCACTGGACTCCATGGCACTTGCCTAGAGACACCCAACCCCTCCCTTGCTCTTCTGTAAAATTGGGAGTCCGTGCTGTCAAATGACAAAAATAATACAATTTCATAACAAGTTTTATGTCCTTTGTTCAAGGTAATACAACCCATGGATTGGGGAAGTACAGTGCCTAACAAGCAGTGAACACTCTTCCCAAGGGATTTTGGGCAGGAGCAAGTCCTACAGAGTCTTAGAAGAGGGAACATAGGAACAGGGCATGATTGGCTAGGAGGTTGGGGGTTTCCTTATAAGACTAGCAGGTCCTTAGGGCAGGGACAAAACAAAACAAAACAAAACGAAAAACTAGCAGGTCCTATTTTGTAGGGTAAGCTAGCTGAGTTGGAGGATTGTGATTGGTTTATGTTAGGTTTCCTTCACATGAGGCATTTCTCGTAAATGCAGACTATCAACCTGAATAAGGAGGTAAACTGGGGCAAGTCTGAATTACCTGGAATTGAGTTTATTTGGAAATCGCAGAAGAATTGAAATTCGAGAAACACATGCTGTAGCAAGCTAGAGTGTGTTGAGGGTCTGGGATAGGCTGTGTTAATGTGTAGGGAACGTAAATGGGGGAAGTCCAGCCAGAGTCCCAGGAGTAAGGTAGGTGGCTTGAGGATGAGGAGAGATTCTTGGCAGATATCCCTCAGTCTTTCATAAATCGGGCATTTATTGGGAATCAGTCTCTTGGTTCTTAAATTTCTTTCTTCTGAAAGCATGGTCATGAGCTTCTCCATTTCACATCCTCTGGTTCCGTTTTTTTTTTTCCCCCTCTGGTTCCATTTTAGATTGAAATCCTTTCATGGGGTTTACTTGGGTTTGTGAACAGAGCAGCTACCATTCAGTGGGTCCCCATATACGAATCACTTTTTTTTTTTTTTTAAGATTTTATTTATTTATTTGACAGAGAGAGAGAGAGATCACAAGTAGGCAGAGAGGCAGGCAGAGAGAGGGGGAAGCAGGCTCCCTGCTGAGCAGAGAGCCCGATGCGGGGTTCGATCCCAGGACCCTGAGATCATGACCTGAGTCGAAAGTAGAGGCTTTAACCCACTGAGCCACCCAGGTGCCCCACGAATCACTTTTATCAATACTTTTTACAGAATAGATGTTGTGAAACTAAATTGAGTCCATATATGTCTCTTATTTCCTGATCCATGAATGCTATTTTTTTCTCAACTTTTCCTTGAAATGGAGCAATCAATGTCTCCACAGCTGTCTGCATAAACCACCAAGAGTGACCAAATAGTGGTCTATTTATAATTTATATTGCGTGTTAAAAATAAACTTGAAAAAGGTCTGTTTTTTCTTTTTCAGTGAAGCTGGGGATTGTTACTCATTTAATAGCTTCAAAACATGGAAAGCAAAGTTAATAGCTTATAATCACTGAAACAATTTCATGGAAGGTGGGTGAGTGGGTGGGTGAGGTCATCCTATTTGCTTTCAGTCTGAAATCTCTGGGTTTTAGAGGGTGGCAGTTGACCGTTAAAGGGATTAATTCGCTTTAGCTATCAGTTTCTTTTCTAAAGTGACTGGTGGGGTGGGCCTTCTCTAGAGGATGTGATCAAGAACTCTTCAGATAACACCCTCCGTTTTACCTTCCTCCCAGTCTTTCTGTACAACATCAATTCTCTGGTATCCAGAAAACAAGCAGCTAATCATCTCCCTGTTTTGTCTCCTTTTAAAATTATTTTTTTGGGGCACCTGGGTGGCTCAGTTGGTTAATTGACTGCCTTCAGCTCAGGTCATGATCCCGGAGTCCTGGGATTGAGTCCCGAATCGAGCTCCCAGCTCCATGGGGAATTTGCTTCTCCCTCTGACCTTCTCCCCTCTCGTGCTCTCTCTCACTCTCTCTCTCTCAAACGAATAAATAAAATCTTTAAAAAAAATAAAAAATAAATAAAAAATAAAGTTATTTTTTCACCCCAATCTTATGCGGGCGAAGGCAGGTTCAAAGGGACAAACCTTGGGACACCTGGGTGGCTCAGTAGGTTAAGTGTCAGCCTTAACATCTGATCTCCAGGTCCTGGGATTGAGCCCCACATTGGGCTCCCTGCTCAGCAGGGGGCCTGCTTCTCCCCCTTCCTCTGCCCCTCCCCTGTTCATGCTCATGCACTCTCTCTTTCACAAAGAAACAAATAAAATCTTTAAAAAAAAAAGCAAAAAAAAGGCAAACTTGGTGACCCATTATAAGTACCAAATAGTTGTTGAGTGAATGAAGCAATTCATAAGCAAATTTGAACCCTAGAATTTAAATATAACTTAAAAGATGCATATTACTGAAATGCATATTATAGAAAGTGAAAGTACCCTCCCATAAACCTGTTCCACAAAATAATCCTGGCTAATATTCTGACCAGTAGTTTTACTAAAGATACTGGACTGAACATTCTTGTACGTCTCTGTGCACCGTGGAAGGTTATGTTGGGTCAAAACCGTGTCTATGGTGTGTGTGTTTATTTTGGCAGTGCCATCTCATTCTCCAAAAGAGTTGCAAAATTTATATTCCGCAAACAAAGTATTGTGAGATGGCCCATGATTATTTTATTTTACTTTAAAATCCTTATTTTCTAGATTATAAAAGTGATACATTCGTTCAAAAAGAGTTGGGACAATTTGGAAGCATACAAAGTACAAAATTAAATTTTACAAACCATACGAGACTCTTAATCATAGGAAACAAACTGAGGGTTGCTGGAGGGGAGGTGGGTGGAGGGAGGGGGTAACTGGGTGATGGGCATTAAGGAGGGCACGTGATGGAATGAGCACTGGGTATTATATAAGACTGATGAATGACAGACTTCTACCTCTGAAACCAATAATATATTATATATTAATTATTTGAATTTAAATTTAAAAAAGAAAATTAAATTTTGCTACACCCAATTTTTGGGATTATTAAGAATAAGGCAAGCAGAGAGCCTGATGCAGGACTGGATCTCGGGGCCCCAGGATCATGACCTGAGCTGAAGGCAGTCACTTAACTGACCAAGCCACCCAGGTACCCTCTGTGTTCTGTTCTGAAACCTGCTTTTTTTTTTTTTTTAAGATTTTATTTATTATTTATTTGACAGAGAGAAAGAGATCACAATTAGGCAGAGAGCCACCCAGGCGCCCTGAAACCTGCTTTTTAAAAATGGCACAATGTGCCTAAGGTATCTTTTTATATCAATATACACTTCTATTTTGTCCCTTTTATTTTTTAAGATTTTATTTATTTATTTGAGAGACAGCACAAGAGAGAGCCAGCACAAGCAGGGGGGCGGGGCAGAAGGACAGGGGGTCCCTGTCCCATGCGGGGCTCCATGCGGGGCTTGATCCCAGGACCCCAGGATCATGACCTGAGCTGAAGGCAGATGCTTAACGGACTGAGCCACACAGCTGCCCCTATTTTGTCTCTTTTAGAAACTATTCCTATGACTATGTCTAAAATCAATTTCCTATTGAGGGACACTTGGGCATTTCCAGTTTTTTTGCAATTGCAAACAGTGCCACAATTACCCATTACCCTCCATATATATAACACACTATATATATATATATATATGTATGTATATATATATATATGCAGATATTTGCAAATATTTCTATAGAGTAAATTCTTAGAGGTGGAATTGCTGGGACAAAGGGTAAGCATAATGAAATCTTTGAGCGTCGTAGCCAAATTACCCTCCCAAGAAGTGATAACCCATTTACACAGCACTTACAGTGTAAGAGACTGCTTAGATTTCCCCCACGCCCCAATTCAAAAAAGCAATATAACACCAGCGAATACACATATTTGAAAGCCAAGGAAAAGCTCTCACTGGAGCCTCAGATCTCTTTCTGCTCTTCTGTGTTCCTCTGCATCTGAAGGAGGCTGGCCTTTGCCAGCTGCAATTCCCAGGCTTCCCCGAAGCTGGTATCTGACCAGGTTTGGTTAGTGGGAAGCCCCGGCAAGAGACTGCGGGTGAGGAAGAGAGAAGCCTGGCATTTTCCCCCCCTCTCTGTCCCGAGAAGTGTGTTTGCCAGGCCAGTGATCTCTCCCTTTGCTCCACCTCTGGCGAGACTTCTGTTCCACAGGCCCACTGTGGAGGATCCAGCACCTGTTGTGTACCCCTAGCTCTTTGGCTGCCCTGGTCGGCTTCTCAGCTCTTCCACGGCCACTGTAAACAGCCCCTTGCCTCCAATTCCCTCTGTTTTAAATACTTAGAAATGGATTTTGTTTTCCGATAGGACCCCGATTGCTACACTCATCACCTCACCATCCTGGCATTATTTTCTTGGCATATTTTCTTCCAAATCCTCACATATTTTGACATTGTCACAACCGTGTAACTTAATATTTTGTCTTCTGTTTCCTTCATTTTTTTTAAAGCAAATTATTTTAAAGATTTTATTTATTGGGGCGCCTGGGTGGCTCAGTGGGTTAAAGCCTCTGCCTTCGGCTCAGGTCATGATCTCAGGGTCCTGGGATCGAGCCCCGCATCGGGCTCTCTGCTCAGCGGGGAGCCTGCTTTCCCCCATCTCTCTGCCTGCCTCCCTGCCCACTTGTGATCTCTCTCTGTCAAATAAATAAATAAAATCTTAAAAAAAAAAAGATTTTATTTATTTATTTGACAGAGATTGAGAGAGAGAGAGAGAGCACAAGCAGGTGGAGCGGTAAGCAGAGGGAGAGGGAGAAGCCTGATGCGGGGCTTGATCCCAGGACCCTGGGATCATGACCTGAGCAGAAGGCAGCTGCTTAACCAACTGAGTCACTCAGGTGCCCCTTTGTTTCCTTCATTTAACATTATATCATCAACATACAATAGCAACATATTTTCGAGTACTTTGAATAATTATATTTAATGGCTGCAGAGTATCTTTTCTTGTTGATGTATCATGAATCATTAACCTAATCATTTAATGTGTTTGTACTATAAAATTGTTAGCCATGAGAACTGAAACTTGCTTACTTTCTTGTCCCTGGATTAAAGAGTTCTGGGATCAGACAGAAATAACTTAGCTACTTGAGCTGTGAAATTCTTGTTCGTGAAAGATACCACTATGAACCAAGTAAAATAGGTTACTAATCAAGTTTAACAACTTGCTCGTTAATACGTGTTTTAATACCCTCACCTTGCTGTGCTTACTAATCCTAAACCATTATATTATAAATTCTCCTTATTCCCAACCAGTTTCCTGTCCTCCCAGACCTGTTTAAGTCATCTAACCTGGGCCTAAAACCCTATAAATATCCTTTTCTGACTACTAAGATTCTGTCAAGGTGCTGCTCCCTCTCCCTGCAGGGTTCTAATAAACTTAGCTTTGCCTGATCAGTAAATTTTTCTGGTAGTCTTTTGGGAGGTTAATGATGGACAGTGATAATCTATCACAGGATTATCATGAACAGTGAATGAAATCAAGTATTTGAAAGCCTCTCTAAACAATAATGTGCTTCCCCATGCATGGCAGACCGCCTCTAAGATGACCCTAATTGTTACTTCCCACCTTTTCCCTTTTCTGGAAACATCAAGATCTAATGTGACGTGAGAAACTTGGACCAGAAAGGCAACAGACGGACATTTAATGAATGCTCAATATATGTCAGGCACTTCTGTGATCTCATTTGTCCTCACACGGGTCCTGCCAAAACGGCATCATTTTTCTGATTGTCCGGATGAAGAGAGGTAGGCTGAGGGAGGTTAAAGGATTGGCTTGAGGTCTGACTCTAAATGGCAAAGCCAGCATTCCACCCAGATCTGTCTGACTCAGCCTGTACTTTCCCTCCTGTTATGACTTTACTTCCCAGACTTGTATTGTTTTTATTGCAATTATAGAAGGTGAGGCTTAGATTTCAGGGCAGAAGGCTGTTCGGCTCCTTTATAGAACCCCACAGGGGAAAATAACATTCTAGAGCAGCCCTGATCAAATAGAACTATAATGCAAGCCACATATGTAATTTAAAGTTTTCTAGTAGCTGCACTGAAAATAGTAAAAAGAAAGAAGCGAAATTACCTCTTTAAATTTTTCATTTTTAAAGTAATTACAGAGTCACAGGAAGTTGCCAAAATAATACAGAGGGGTCCTGTGTTCTCCTTCCTACTTTCCTCTAATGAGAGTATCTTATGTAATTATAAGATCGAAGTGAGGAAACTGACATTGGTACAATCCACAGACCTTATTCAGATTTCATCAGATTTACATGCAGACAGTTAAGTGTCTGCCTTTGGCTTGGGTCATGATCCCAGAGTCCTGGGATTGAACCCCAGGTAGGGTTCCTTGCTCAGCAGGGAGCCTGCTTCTTCTCCCTCTGCCTCTTCCCCCGCTTCCCCTACCACTTGTGCTTTCTCTCTTTCAAATAAATAAAAATAAAATCTTTTTAAAATTTATTTTTTATTTTTTAATTTTTAAAAATATTTATTTATTTGAGAGAGAGAGTAAGAGAGAAAGCATGAGCACAAACGGGGGCAAGGAGGGGCAAAGGGAGAGGGAAAAGCAGGCTCCCCTGAGCAGGGAGCCCTGATCCAGGGACTCTGGGATCATGACCTGAGCCAAAGGCAGGCACTTAACCGATGGAGCCACCCACGCACCCCTAAATACAAAATCTTAAAAAAAAAAAAAAAAAAGATTTACATGCAGACAGAAGTGTCCCATGTCAACAAAGATTTCCTTTGTGGTACCCCTTTATACTCGGCAAGCCACCACCCCACATCCCATTCTTAGCACTGGGCCACAACTAATCTATTCTCTGTGTGTAACTCCGTCAGTTGGCAATGTCACATAAATGGAATTATGCCGTGTAGTGGTTTCCCAGGGCTGCTATAACAAATTGCTACAAACCAAGTGGTTTAAAACAATAGAATTTTATTTTCCCAAGGTTCTGGAGTCAGAGGTCCAAAATCAAGGTACAGTGGGGCCGGGCTCTCTCTGAAAGGCCTTTAGGGAAAGCTCCCATCCGGGTCTCTTTTAGCCTCTGGTGGTTCCAGCCTCTTTGGCTTGTGGCCAGATCACTCCAACCTCTGCCTCAGTCTTCACATTGCCTTCTCCTCCATGTGTCTTTTATAAGAACATATGTCAATGGATTTAGGACACACCCAGATAATCCAGGATAATCTCCCCATTTCAAGATCCTTAATTTAAAAAAAAAATTTTTTTTTAAGATTTTATTTATTTATTTGACAGAGAGAGAGATCACAAGTAGGCAGAGAGGCAGGCAGAGAGAGAGGGGGAAGCAGGCTTCCTGCCTAGCAGAGAGCCCGCTGCGGGCCTTGATCCCACGACCCCGAGACCATGACCCAAGCCGAAAGCAGAGGCTTTAACCCACTGAGCCACCCAGGCGCCCAAGATCCTTAATTTTATGACATCTGCAAAGGCCTTGAGACAGGAGGATGCCTGCAGTGTGTTGCTGGAGTTCAGCGAGTGAGGGTGAGAAAAGGAGGACATGTAATAGATGTTAGCGGAGAATAGTAGGAGAGAATGCAAAATCAGAATACCAATTAATAACTTGATTGTGTCTTGAAGCCAAAGTATGGGGCTAATATTTTTACTACTAAGTTGTTTTGTGAGCATGAAATCAATGTCAGGAGAGCTTAAATAATTTTGACATCTATGCTAAGTCATGGAAAATCCAAGTGAACTGTCCTTTGTCCTAAATCTAGAATTCTAGAAATCTAGTTTCTTTTCTTTTTTTTTTTAAGATTTTATTTATTTATTTGACAGAGAGGAGAGAGATCACAAGTAGGCAGAGAGGCAGGCAAAGAGAGAGGGGGAAGCAGGCTCCCCACTGAGCAGAAAGCCCGATGTGGGGCTTGATCCCAGGACCCTGAGATCATGACCTGAGCCGAAGGCAGAGGCTTTAACCCACTGAGCCACCCAGGCGCCCCAGAAATCTAGTTTCTAACTGCCACATTCAGTGTCCCAATCCTCTCTGCACAGCATGAGATAAAGCCAATTTTTCTTCCCTTCATTTTCTTCCTTTCTAGATTACAGGCTGACTAGCTTCTTAGGGAAACACCTTCTTTCTTCTGAGCATAGTACAGGTATTTACATTTTCTCTTCATCCCAATCAATATGCTTGATTTGGTTAAGGTTTGATTGTGTGACCATTTCAAGTGTGATTATATTGTAGTACGCATTCTGTTAGTGTTTTTGTTTATCTGTTTTTCTGAGAGAATTCATCACTGCTTATTTAAGACATTGTTGGTAGAAAGCCAAGCCCGTACTTAAAAGGGTGCCAGACCTAGACTGATGGCATGCACTTCACCTTTAGTCCTGTTTTGCTCCAGCCCCAGCTGGTTTGCTCTTCGGGTTTACCTGACTTTCTTTCCTGGATCTCTGCTCTTGCTTCTTCATGTTTCATCAGAGAAACCAGTCTCTCCTCCTCCTGGAATGACACGTTAGCCATGACCTTAAGGTAACTGATCTCTAGACTTTGAACTCTTTCTTTATGAACTATATCCATGGGCTGCTTCTCATCCTGCAAGACATCCTGGGCTGCATTGTGGAAGCTTTGCCCTAGCTGGAAGCAATTTCTCTTCCAAACTCGAGAAGCTCTTACTGTCTGTTCTTTAACCAAAGCGGGGTTTTATTTCCCCAGTTCAGTTGTAAGCTGGTGAAGGTCAAAACCTAGTTTATACTTCTTTACCTGCCTCCTACTCCCCAACCCCACCCTTGTGCCCCAAACAGAGGAGGTGCTTAGTAAATAGCTATAGAATAAAATAGCTTTAGGGATAGAAAGTGACTTTTTAGTGTAAACTGGTAGAGACTATTAGGAGAAAAATCATCATTGTCAGATGTAACATTTTATGAAAGGATTTCAAACACTTCCCAAAATAACTCAAATTAACAAACACCTAGGTGAAGAAAAACTCATTTCTATTCTCTACAGCTATATTTTTGAAAGGTCAGGCTTATTAAGGTATACTTTGCATTCAGTAAAATTTGCCCTTTTAAGTTGCTCATTTCTATGGATTTTGAGATTATACTTTTTGAGTTGCATAGCCGTTCACCGTAGCCAAGATATAACCATTGACATCACCGCCCAAATTCCCTTATGCCCTTTTGAAGTCAATCCCCTTCCCTAACCACCAGCCCCTGGCAACCACCGATCTGACTGTGTCCCTATTGGCTTGCCTTCCCCAGAATGTTATACAAATGGAATCATAGGGTAAGTGGACTTTTGTATCTGGCTTCTTTCACTTGGCATAATGCTCTCCAGATTCCTCTATACAGTCGCCTTATAGCTAGTTCCTTTTCATTGCTATTGGAAGAGTCCAGAATATGCTACTTACTGTGGCATAAACGTTTTTGGAAGAAGGGGTGCCTGGCTGGCTCAGCCAGTGAAGCACATCACTCTTGGTCTCGTGGTTGTGAGTTTGAGCCCCACATTAGGTGTAGAGATTACTTAAAAATAAAATCTTAAGGGGCACCTGGATGGCTCAGTCGGTTAAGCATTTGACTCTTGGTTTTAGCTCAGGTTATGATCTCATGGGTCACGGGATCCAGCCCCGTAAGCTCCATGCTCAGCAGGGAATCTGCTTGAGATTTCTCTCTCTATCCCTCTCCCTTGGCCCCTACCCCCACTCACACTCTCTCTCAAATAAATAAATATTTAAAAAATAAAAATAAAATAAAATCTTAAAAAAAATTTTTAGAAGGCATTTGAGCTCCTGAAATCTCTCACCCTCCTAAAAGCAGAGTCTCTCAAAAGAGCTAAAAAACCCTCAATTGTCATAAATCCCCTCCCTGGGATCAACCAGGAACATAGACTCTTATCACTTCTCCCAGAAGGTGAGAGGTCTCAGCACCATATTCACGCAGGCATTGTCACAAAACTATCACACCTCCCATCTCTTCTCCTGAGGACCAATTGTCTTCCCATAAGTGCTCTTCCTTCCCCCACCTTCCCTTATTAAGAAGTCATTAGTTTTCCCGTAAGTGTCCTTCTCCCCTGCCTCTTTTAGGATGGTATATAAGATGCAAATTCTAACAGCCCCTTTGTGTCACATTTTACTGTGTACCCTTCTATATACCGTAACAAAAACAATGATTAAATTTGATCTTTTGCTCATCTGTCTTTGTTAGTCTAATTTGCAGGGCGCTAATCACTTAAACTAAGAGAGTATAGGCTTAAGTTTTAGTTCCCTGGACACTATTATTCCATTGTATGGGTGTATCAAAATTTGTTTGTTCATTTACCAGTGCGACGTTTGGGTTGTTCCCAGTTTTAGGACACTTTCCTACAGGGTCTTTGCATGAATGGCATATATTTTCAGTTCTCTTGGGTTAGTACTGTTAAACAAAATTCAATCAAGTGAATTTGAAAATCTAACTTGCTTTATTAAGCAATTCATGACTTGGGCACCATCCCCCTCTAGCAGGTAGGGGGGAAGTTCTGAGGAGTTGTACAAATGGAATGTTTTTATAGGAAGGAGTGTGGGGCAAGGAGGTCATTAGCAAAAGGAAAGAAAAGGTTGTTTCAGATAAGGTCACCTTCCCTTAGGGGGAAGAGTGGTAATCTTATCATGCAGATTACCTCATCTTTTTTTGGAAGGGGGAGTGGGTGAAGAGGGCCCATGTGACAGATTACCTCATTGATGTTGATCAGAAAATTCCTGACTGGGGCGCCTGGGTGGCTCAGTGGGTTAAAGCCTCTGCCTTCGGCTCAGGTCATGATCTCAGGGTCCTGGGGTCGAGCCCCACATCGGGCTCCCTGCTCAGCGGGGAGCCTGCTTCCCCCCTCTCTCTCTGCCTGCCTCTCTGCCTACTTGTGTTCTCTCTCTGCCAAATAAATAAATAAAATCTTAAAAAAAAAAAAAAAAATTTTTTTAAAAGAAAATTCCTGACTGACCAGTTAAGACTACATTTATGGGGGGAGGTTGAAACTTGGCTTAAGTGATGCCATTTTGGGCCTGTGGGTTTTCTTTTAAAGATGTTATTTATTTATTTGACAGAGAGAGAGATCAGAAGTAGGCAGAGAGGCAGGCAGGGGGAGAGGGGGAAGCAGGCTCCCTGCTGAGCTCGGGGCTCGATCTCAGGACCCTGAGATCATGACCTGAGCTGAACGCAGAGGCTTAACCCACTGAGCCACCCAGGCACCCTGTGCGGATTTTCTTTTTAACGACCTGGATTATATGCTAAGTGTCTCCATAGGAAAGTGTCTCTATAGGAAACTATAGAGACGGATTCCAATGTGCATTTCCCTCAGTAATATATGAGAGTTCTAGTTGCTTAGGGTTCTTATCAATACTTCATATTGCCAGCTCTTTTACTGTTAGCCATTCTAGTATGTTAAGTGATTATTTGAAGACAAATAACAAAAAGGTACAGTTTTACTCATCTAAGAAACATTTATTGATAAAACCAGTGCCTGGTTTTAGATTTGGCTGGGTTGATACACCCTGTCAGATGTTTGATTTTGTTGACTTGTGAAAGGAATGTTATCATATTTAGAACATACAGTTTCTTATCCCCAGTCTCTATCCCTATTCTCACAGTCAGGTGAGAAAGACACAGGAGAGAAAAGTATGAGTATACTTTCTTCATGGCACTTCAGGAGCACAGACTGGGAGCTTTTTGCTTCTCTGCGGGAGGAAGGAAAAGGTTGCCAGAAGCTGTCTTTTAAGTTAAGTCCCTTTTCCCCTAAATTGATGTTGAGTTTTGTAGGTTCAAATGTCAATGTTGGGTCATGAGTACTTTGAAGATTTATTTATTTATTTTGAGAGAGAGGGGCAGTGGGAGGGGCAGACAGAGAGGGAGAGAGAGCGTCTTAAGCAGACTCCACACTGAGCTTGAAGCCTGCTGTGGGGCTTGATCTCAAGACACTGAGATCGGGACCTGAGCCGAAACCAAGAATCCAACAGCTTAACTGACTGCACCACCCAGCTGCCCAGGGGCTGGAGTTTTTTTGTTTGTTTTTTTTTTAAAGATTTTATTTATTTATTTCTCAGAGACAGAGAGAGCACAAGCAGGGGGATCAGCAGGCAGAGCAGGCAGAGGGAGAAGCAGGCTCCCCGCTGAGCAAGGAGCCCGATACGGGACTTGATCCCAGGACCCCGGGATCATGACCTGAGCCGAAGGCAGTGGCTTAACCGACTGAGCCACCCAGGCGTCCCGGGCTGGAGTGTTTTAAATGCAATAGAATACAATAAGGGCTTCCCTAGCCTTTCCTTTTAAGCCTATTTAAATATGAAAATTTTATATTTTCTGGATATATATTTTCTGGATATATCTTCTGAAGACTGGAGATTTTGAGGGATGTGGAAAGAGAACCAAACTGGCTGGAAATCTGAGCCTCTGGATCCCCATTCCAGCTGTACCCTAACTTGAGTGCAGACCTGCATAAGCCAAGTACTTGCAGGCCTATCTTCTTTCGTCTATAAAATAAGAACTTAGACCCCTAAGATCTCTTCCAGTTGTGAGATTTTTGTGGTCTGCATACCATCCGGAAGGAGAATTCTGGGAGGAAGAACAATGACAAAGGGCAGAGTAAAGAGATAGAATTCAGGGGAGAGGCAGGGCAATGGAGATGAAAGCCCCGCAGGGAGCGGGGTATGGCTTATATTTAAACAGCGGGCAAACGAAGTGGCACTGGAGGCTCAACAGACTGTTAGGGGCACCAGAGAAAATCCAACTAGAGACTGGTGTATGAAACCAGAGGTGTGCTAGGAATACAATACGAAGAAGAGGTGGAAGGAGATTTCCAACAATAAGGCAGACCACAGGGACCCGGGATCTAGGAGCATTTCTTTATTCCTTCAGCAAATAATTAATTATTGAAAAGGGAATATTTTAGGGGAGATTCAGAGAGGCAGGCTAGCATTTAGCATGAGGGAAGTCTGTGATGGGTACTGAACTGGGGGTACTGATAGGTGTAAGGGGTGTCCCCACTTTGAAAGACTGCAAAAACCAAGCTGAGATCCCCCAACCATTCATTTCACAAACTCTTGTTGAACAAGGACCGTGTTATAGGCACTGGAGATAAAGAACAATTTCTCTTCTGCAGCTTAAGTTCTAGTAAGGAAAGAAAATAAATAAGGTAAATAAAATGCACAGCATGCTATTAGCGATAAATGCTAATAAAAAACAGAGCAGGGAAGGACAACAGGATTGGATGCAAAGGGGAGGAGGCTGTAATTCTAAAAGCTTGGTAAATGAGAAGATGACATCTGAATCAGGAGGGGCAGGAATGAGCAGCATGGATAGAGGGTACTGGACAGTGTTTCCAAAGAGGAACAGCAAGCAGAACAAGGAACCACAGTTGGGCTTCGAGGAGGCCAGTGGTGCTGAAGGGAAGACAAACATGGGGAGAGTAGTTCTGGGCCCTGGGGGAGGGCCGGAGGGAGCGCAGCTCATTCTGGAGTTCCCTTGTTCACCTCCCTTCCTTCTCTCAGCATTTAGGGAGCATCTCTGTGCCTCAAGCTGCAGATACTATAGTGGATAAGACATTGCGTACCAGTTGTCAGAACCAGAACACAAGGTCAGGGTCCTGCTGGAAGCAAGGATAGATAGATAATCCTGCATTGAATCGAGCTAGACCAGGCCTCAGATCCCTGTCTTCAGACAACACCAATCTTCAAGCCAGTATGGCTCAAGGCTACTGGTGGGTCTCCACAGAGGGCAAAAGAGAACCATAGAGAAGAAACTAAGGACACCAGTACATTGAACTTAAAATGTATATAATTGTCCTAGGAAAAACTGCACATTTGAAATTTCAAACAGAATAAAAAGCACCCTAGGCTTCTAAGCTGCTGAGAAGTTTAGACATCACAGTCCAACCTCTTCGTTTTACAGGGAACACTCAAGAGAAGTGATTTATTTATTAAAGCGATAGAGGGAAGGAGAAACAGTTCTCTGGCCTACCTGGCCTGTGTTCACTCACTTCTTTTCTTTTCTTTTTTCTCCTTCCTTCCTTCCTTCCTCTCTCTCCTTCTCTCTCTTTTTTTTTTGTAAACTTGATGAAACAAGGACTCAAAAAATTGGCTTAAGACTCAAAGTTGTTCTTTTCCGCGGAAATCTTTAGTAAAAGGCAAAACATTTATATGATCTGAAGAGAAACCAGAGTTTCCAGTGTACTTTCTAGCACAAAAAAAACTTTTTTTTACTCTCACTAAAAGTTTCAGAATAAGGTTATAGAGAAAGCAAAGCAGTATTTTTCAAGTTGTCTTTTAAGTTCACTTGAACTAAATGCGAAATAGAAATTGGGCTAACTCACAGAGCACAAACTTCAGAGCCACGGTTCAGTTCCTGCAGAAACGATGACATGGGGAGGAGATTCCTGAAAGTGCGAACAGTGACAGGTACTACTGAAAATACAGACAGTGGGAGAAGCACTCAAAATGTTAGTCCTTGACACACCAATGTCTTCCCTTTGGCTGGTGACAGCAAGAGAGCGGAAGCAAAATCTTTTAACATCATAATGGAGATGTTGTACCCCAATTTTCAGTCACAAACCTTGAGTTACATAACATGTAAAGCAGATAATTGAACTCCAGTGTGACATTCATGTGGGTTCAGCCAAACTAAGCTCTTTTTCTAGAGGAAAAAAAAAAAAAGAAACATGGTTAGGAATAAAAAGCACATGAAAGCACAAAAATATTATACCAAACTTTTGAAGTAAATCTCCAGAGAAAATGTTATTAAGAACATATGATAATTAAAATTTAAAAATTGATGAATTAAATATATAGGAAAGAATCCATATTCTCAAAATAAGAAAACCAGAACTCATTCACGTGTCAAAGTCTTTATCTTGCAGAAGATCTTAAATTTTGGATGCAGCAAATTATATAGTCTCTTGAAAAACAATTAAGAATTCAAGTTCATAGTGCTAGCTTCCCCCCCAAGGAAATTTTCTATTGATTTGTAACTTGGCCTTGAATTTGACCTGTGGCCTTCATGTCATGACAATTTGGGTCACTCTGAATATGCCATCTCTTGAACAAGGGCCTCTGCTAATTTTAAATGAATGCAGCTGCCAATTTGCCATTCTTCTTTTTGCATCACAATATGTGGGAATAAATTTGCAATTAATAAAACATTTCCAGCAAGCAGTCAGACTGAGGAAATGAAGGACATTTAGTAAGTTTAAAAAGAGATGTCTCATTTTTGCCTTTTTGGATATAAAAAAAGGGAAAGAAAACAGTTTATGCCTTTGAGGGCTTTGACAGAGGCCAGAATTGTACCCCGGGCTACAGTATCTAAAAAAGCCATGCAACTCAAATTAGATTTTAGTTAAAAAGAAAAAAAAAAAGAAATAAAAAAAAGAATAAATGTAGACAAATCTGTAGCAGACTAAAACAATTTTCTTTCTTTCTTCCTTTCTTTCCTCTTTCCTTTCCTTTCCTTTTCTTTCTTTTCTTTTCTTTTCTTTTCTTCTTCTTTCTTTCTTTCTTTCTTTCTTTCTTTCTTTCTTTCTTTCTTTCTTTCTTTCTTTCTTTCTTTCTTTCTTTCTTTCTTTCTTTCTTTTTCTTTCTTGCCTTCCTGCCTTCCTTCTTTCCTTCTTCCCTCCTTCCTCCTTTCCCTCCCTTTTTTCCTCTCCTCTCTTTAGCCCTCCCTCTCTTCTCCCTCTCTCCTTCCCTTTCTTCATTTCTTTCTCTTTGGTTCAATGAAAATGAATACCTCTCAAGTTTGATTCACAGGGGAGTTCTTGCATTTGATATTAAGTAACCGGACATTTGGTGATTAAGCCCTTAGGGCCTTTATTTCATCTTGCATCTGAAGCTGCATTAATTAATAATATACTGTTCTAATACAGGGAGACAAGGGTCCTACTGGGGTAGACTGAAACTGAAGAGTGTGGAAGTTGTGTTGTAAGAGAACCAAGTGAAGGAACTTGAAAGAGAAGGAACTGGGGGAGCTGGAGGAGGAGTTAGGCAAGTCTCAGCTGATGGGTTTTTGAGCTTGCTGTTTTCACCGTGGGATGTTGCTTCCGCTACTTTCCACCTAATTCTGTAAGGGAGGATTGGGTCATCACGTAGTGTGAGAAGTATCTAGATTCTCTTAGCTAGTGTTCATCTCCCTACTCTGAACCCCCATAGCACTTGCTGCTACCTCTATTTTAATCCTAGTGATAGTCCAATTTATCTAGATCAGGTTGGTCAGGGCCTTGAATGCTACACTGAGAGGTTTAAGGAAGCTATTAAATTTTTGAGGATGAACATGATGGTTTAGGGTTCAAAGGCAGACTAAGAAGGCATTTCTGTTGTAGACAGAAGGTAAGGGGTACATGAGACTACGTTCTCTCTCTTTTAAAAGCATAGTACTACGCGCCAGGTATTATGCGTGGTTACTCCACTCTACAAAAAGGGACGCCACGTTACTCTCCCACACGTGGTGACCAGGCAGCCTCCATGTCCTCACCACCTGCTTTACCGTCTTGTAATCTGAAGATAATTGCTCCACTGAAATCGTGTTTTGAAGGCTCAGGAATGACCTGCTACCGGCCACATCTATGGACTTGTCCCCTCAGTTCTGTTTTGAGTCCGTGATCTTCCCGAGACATTTTCTTCTCACAACTCAGAAACTGACTGCGTTTTCCTCGCTTATTGTTTAAAATTTGGGATGCATTTTTACCGCGTGAGCTTAACGAAGCTTAATTAGTTAAGGGTGGCTATGGGTGGAGATTTCAAGAGATTCTAAAGGGTATTTTCGAGCGCTTTGGACTTGAAAGGCGGGTGACAATAGTTCTAAAGAAAACGGTCAAAGCCAGCAGATTTTTCTTTTAACAGCTCTATTCTCATCCATGCACGCCAGGGCTAGGGGCAACTTTTCTGTTGTTTGTTTATGAAAGAAATAGAGAAAGGGACCGGGGCTCGCCTCCTTTTTGACCTAAGGGCAAGAGTGAGGGGCCGGGCGGATTAGGTGCGGCTCCCCCTAGGCGCGCCCACAGCCCAGCCAGGGCCCAGAGCAACCCCCTTCGCCAAGGGGCGGGGCGCGCCGGGCGGCCACGCGCGCGGGCGGCGGGGTGGGCGTGTCCCGCGGGCGCGCGCGGGCGGTGGAGGGGGCGTGTCCCGCGGGCGGCGGCGGCGGCGGCGGCGCGGGCTGGGTGCGCGGCGCAGCCTCCTGTGCTGGAATGTGCGGCTCCCGCGAGCTCGCGGCGCAGCAGCAGAGCAAGCGCCGCCGAGGCCCGGGGCCACAAACCCCGGCGGCGGCGGCGGCGGCGGTGGCTGGGACGGCGGGGCGAGAGCCGGCCGCCTGAGCACTCTCTGCAGTCCCACTCCTGGGCCTTCGCGGGCCTCGACGTCCCCAGCGCCCAACTTTTCCATCCTCCCCTACCCCTCCCCCCGAAACTCCAGCAACAAAGAAAAGTAGTCGGAGAAGGAGCGGCGACGCCGGGTCTCCCGCCCCTCCTCGCCTAGGAAGGCGGGTAAGCGCGGCTCGGGGCTGGGGGCTCGGTCGGGGTGGGGGAGGGCCGGCCGGGCGGCGGCGGCGGCGGCTGTAGTGGCAGGGGGAGGGCGCGGAAGGACGCGGAGCGAGGCGCTGTCCAGGGCTGATTTGCAGATACTGTGGCTCCGGCGGCGGCCGCAGCGCGGGGCGGGGGCGGGCGGCCGAGCGGGATCGGGTTACACCGGCGCGGCCCGGGGGCTGGGCCGGGGGCGTCCTTGGGGAGCGGCGTGGAGCCAGGACCCCCTCCCCAGTCGAGGCCGGGCCGCCGCCTCCGCGCCGGCCCGGGCGCCCTTCAAGTCGGGTCCTGAGGAGCGGAGCTGCTTGGGGCGCTGGTCCTGAAACTTCTTCCCCGTCCTCCTGCTCCCAGGTCCCGCCGCAGCACCTCGTCGGCCCGCGGCAGCCCCTCGTCGGCCCGCGGCCCTCGAGTCCCCCTCCCTCTCCGGCCTCTCCCTTTCGCCGGAAGGCGCCGTTGAGTGCGGCCGGGCGGGTTGAGTCAGCCCCGCGGCCCCGGCGGTTCCGCCAATGGGGCTGGACAGCGATTTCTGCTCTCGGGCCGCCCCGCCGCCGCGGCCCTCCGCACCCGGCCACCCTGGCGCCCGAGCTGGCGGGGCCGGGGCTCGCGTCCCGCGGGGCGCGGTGGGGGAGTGAGTTTGCAAACTTCCGGGGCGCGGGGGAGGCGGCCGGCGCGCGTGGGGGCCCCCTCCGGCGCTAGGGGCCCGACGCCTCCGGAGGGCGCCCGCGGAGCCTCCCGGGCCCTTTGCGGAGGGTGAGCCCAGGGGCCGTGAGATGAGCCGGGACGCCGGCAACGCGGTAACTTTGCTTCCTCTTCCCAGACTCTCGGGCCCGCGGGCCGGGGAGGGGACAGCCCTGAATGGGGAAGACTTGGTCTGGCCCAACGGCGCCGCGAGTTTGCCCACCTTGCTTTTCTTAGTGTTGGGGAACTCAGGAAAAGCTTCAGGACGAGTGTTGGGGCAACTCCCGCGAGTTGGTGTGTAAATGTGTGCAGTGAGCGGGCCCAGCCGAGAGGAAGCGAGAGCGCCCGAGTTTGCAAAGAGCTGCTTTGTGTTTGGTATTTTGAGAAAATGGCCGAATGCCTATTTCAGTCAGGAATGCCGCCGCCGAGGAGGCTCTGGTGGCAGCCGCACATAGGAATTCGTGCAACACGTTGGGTTTTCCGGCTGTGCTTAGACGGCCTTCCTGACAAACGTGAAAATTCCTTTAGGGACGGTAGTTAGGATTGGGGGGAGGGTATTAGAAAAGTCGATGTTTGGGTAAATCGCCGAGTAGCCTGGGCTGTTAAGCCCGGGGACTGCTATGGCCCTCAGTTTGTTTTCTGTGATGGCATTTTGATTCCAAGTTTTGGTACATTATAGCTCAATCGGTTTGTGTTTATGCACCTGGGTGAAACGAACTGCTTTTTGGGTTTGGGGTTTGATTTGATTTTTTGAGTGCTTGCCACTTATTTCGCTTTTTCTAATTTGCAAGACAGCACTCAGTTTTGAGAATAGCACCTTTCAGATTGGAAAGTGACGTGGTTAAGGCGACTTTAAAAGCCCAACATGTTTCAAGAAGGTGATCTTGTAATGGCTTCCACTAAGCAAGTAGGCCAAGTCAAGCACAATGCAAGAAAGTTGCTGATTGTCGGGATGAGTTGTACGATTATTAGAGGGTTTGAAAGTTTCTTTATTTTAATTTGTGAAGTTTTGAATACACGGAGCTTCCTTTTTTTTTTAACAGGAGAAAAGTTCTGCATTTTTTCTTTCTTTTAAACAGGTCGAGTCATTAAAAAAAAATAAACTAAGTGGTGCTTTTTCACAGTAGTTTATTTTTCTGGCGTTAGTTGAGTTTATATGAAATTCAATTCAGTTGACCAGTTACTACAGGCTTCTACTTTCCAGACATGTTTGTACTTAACAAATGAACAGTAAGGTTTTTGGGTTTCTCCCTCTTCTGAGCAGTAAACTGTGGAAAGGGGGAATTGAGAGGACTGCAGTTTACTATTCATGTATTTAATTGAAAAATAATTTTAATTAACATAAAAATGAAGTTACTTTTTTTTTCACCAGAAAAATTAAAAGTTCTTGAGGGAAGGCATGCCAGTGGTAGGCCTAGTTGATGGATGAGTTATGTCAAACAATTGGTAGAATTTTTTGTAGGGATAATAGAAATTTTTTTGGTGACTGCAATGAGGGAAATTTGGTAGTACAAAATATTTCAAAGCCTTAATTTTAGCAGTTAACAAAGCTCATTGAATTTAAAGATTATATTTGAAAAAGAATTTTTCTTAAGTTATGAAGTATCACAGCAACGTTTTGGATGTTGTGTTTAAACTGGTTTTGTACTTTTTGTCTTATTTTGAATTCAGAATACAGTCATGGCCACTCAGGTAATGGGGCAGTCTTCTGGAGGAGGAGGGCTGTTCACGGGCAGTGGCAACATTGGCATGGCCTTGCCTAACGACATGTATGACTTGCATGACCTCTCCAAAGCTGAATTGGCTGCGCCTCAGCTTATCATGTTGGCAAATGTGGCCTTAACTGGGGAAGTAAATGGCAGCTGCTGCGATTACCTGGTTGGTGAAGAAAGACAGATGGCAGAATTGATGCCTGTTGGAGATAACAATTTTTCAGATAGTGATGGAGAAGGACTTGAGGAGTCTCCTGAAATAAAAGGTGAACCCAGTGGATTGGAAAACATGGAACTGGAAAGTTTGGAACTCAGTGTTGTAGAACCACAGCCTGTGTTTGAGGTATCAGCTGCCCCAGAAATTTACAGCTCAAATAAAGATCTTCCTCCTGAAACACCTGGAGCGGAGGACAAATGCAAGAACTTGAAGAGCAAACCTTTTCGCTGTAAGCCATGCCAGTATGAAGCCGAATCTGAAGAACAGTTTGTGCATCACATCAGAGTTCATAGTGCCAAGAAATTTTTTGTGGAAGAAAGTGCAGAGAAGCAAGCAAAAGCCAGAGAATCTGGGTCTTCCACTGCAGAGGAAGGAGATTTCTCCAAGGGCCCCATTCGCTGTGACCGCTGTGGCTACAATACCAATCGATATGATCACTATACTGCTCACCTGAAACACCACACCAGAGCTGGGGATAATGAGCGAGTCTACAAGTGCATCATTTGCACGTACACCACAGTAAGCGAATATCACTGGAGGAAACACTTGAGAAACCATTTTCCAAGGAAAGTATACACGTGTGGAAAATGCAACTATTTTTCAGACAGAAAAAATAATTATGTTCAACATGTTCGAACTCATACAGGTAAGAGTACCTTGTAGTCCATAAGTTCAACCTACTTTTGATAGTTAATTCAGTAGGCTGTTAAAGTAGTACTGAAGAAAGGGGATGCTGGGGTCAAGTTCTGGTCCCGTTATTTGCTGTCTTTGTGACCTTGGATAAGTCATTTAACCTCTTTGTGCTTCAGTTTCTCTCTCCATGGGGGTAATAACTATATGGAATTGGAGGATAAATGAAGAACACTTACTTCACAGAATGGCCAAGACAAATATTATCTGTGTTCTTGTTAAAATTTGTATTCTAACAACTTGGAGTAGATCATTTAGTTAAATTAGACTACTTTTTTTTTTTTTTTTTTAAGAAGATGTATTCAGTTGATAGTGAATACATCTAATATGCAGCATAGTTTCCCAAAGGAATTGAGGACTTAGACAAAAAGGAAAACTCAGCGATTAACCCTTGCATAGATCCATTTCACAGAAGCCTTAAACTTTTAAAAAAATTTGTCTTGGTATTGAGTTTCTGAGTGGAACAACTTACCTTGTCTGCGAAACCTAGAAATGTGAAAAGTTAGTTTTTAAAAGATTGGTGGGATTACTATACTTGAAATCATTTTCCTGAGAAAGCAAACACATATGTGGAAAATGAAGCTATTTTTCAGACAAAAAACAATGTCGTTCAGCATGTTTAAACTCATACAGGTAAGTGAACCTTTCTAGTTTGTAAGTTACTCTATCAAAAAAAATGGAACAATGTTAAAACTATGAAAAATTCAGACATCTCAAAGAAAATACCAGCATGTACCCATTACTTATGTTTATTAGTTAATGATTTTATTTTACCACATTTGGCAATTTTTTTGGTAAATATCAGTTTTATTGAGATATAGTCCACTACCACATAATTCTTCCATTTAAAGTTAAACTTCACTGGTTTTAGTGTATTCACAAAGGTTGTGTAACTATCACCACAATCAGTTTTTAGGACATCTTCAACCAAAAAGAAACCCTGTCTATTAGCAGTTGCTCCCCATTTCTCCTCAGCACCCCTTAATCATTCACTGTTTTTAAAATAAGCTCTAGGCCCATTGTGGGGCTAGAACTCACAACCCTGAGATCAAGAGTTGCATGCGCCACTGACTGAGCCAGCCAGGAGCCCCAAGGAATCTCATTTTTTAAGGAAATGTTTGCAACTTATTGGTGGTTTTCTCACATTACATTTTTCTGCTAAGAATTGGTACCTTTGAGGACTGATTAGTGGTTTGAATAAAATGGATAAGGTAATCTAGTACAGTAGTCTGGATCACAAGTAAAAAGGGGTTGTAGAATGTTGTTTGCATCTGATCCCTTTTGCAAGAGTTGTCACTGGGTAGGACTGAACCCCACAGGTAAAGTAGGGCACAGTAGGGAGGGGAATCGGTAGTACTTTACTGAAGTGGTAGACTTAAAACAGTAAAACTTGCAGATGAAATTCAATCACAAGAAAGATGTGAGAGGGCACCTGGGTGGCTTAGTGGGTTGAGCACCTGACTCTTGATTTCAGCTCAGGTCACAATCTCTGGTGGTGGAATCAAGCCCTGCTTGGGCAGAGTTGGCTTGTTCCCTCCCCACTCATCCCCCCACTCCCCCATGGGCATGCTCTCTCTCGCAAATAAACTCACAAAAAAAAAAGAAGAAGAAAAATGTCTGTGGCAAGATTCTAAGCTCCAGGAGAATACTTCAGTATTATATATATATGGCTTTAAAATCTAGTCAAGTATGGGGCACCTGGGTGGCTCAGTCATTGGGCGTCTGCCTTCGGCTCAGGTCATGATCCCGGGGTCCTGGGATCGAGCCCTGCATGGGGCTCCCTGCTCCTTGTCTTAATACATTTTGATTTTGTCAGTTGTATTTTGATAATTCATGTTTCCTAAGAAAGCTAAAGATGTTTTCTTTTTTTAAGTTTTTATTTATTTATTTGACACAGAGAGAGAGAGATCACACGTAGGCAGAGAGGCAAGCAGAGGGAGAGGGGGAAGCAGGCTCCATGTCGAGCAGAGAGCCGGATGCGGGCCTCGATCCCAGGACCCTGAGATCATGACCTGAGCCGAAGGCAGAGGCTTTAACCCACCGAGCCACCCAGGCGCCCAGCTAAAGATGTTTTCAACTGTAAATCTAAATTTGTCAATTTAAGAATATTTCACCAAAAAGAAAATGGAGAGAACTGGAAAAGGTTTTTTTAGTATTTTGTGTGTATTTCCAGTTTTGTTTTGTTTCTATTTAAAATTTTTTATGTAAAGCGTTTTTTGTTTGTTTTAAACAATTCTTGGGGTGCCTGGGTGGCTCAGTCGCTTAAGCTTAGACTTCTGAGTCGCTTCAACTCTCAATTTTGGCTCAGGTCATGATCTCAGGGTCCTGGGATGGAGGCCTGCACGGATGCTTCATGCTCGAGGGGGGAGTCTGCCTCTACCCCTACCCCTGCTTGCAGGTGCACATGCTCTTACTCTCTCTAAAATAAATAAGTCTTTAAAAAACAACAACAAATACAACAGTGGAAAAAAAAACCAAGAACTCTTGGCCATTTAAAATGTTTTTGGGGGCACCTGTGTGGCTCAGTGGGTTAAAAGCCTCTGCCTTTGGCTCAGATAATGATCTTGGGGTCCTGAGATTGGGCCCGCATCGGGGTCTCTGCTCAGCGGGGAGCCTGCTTCCCCCTCTTTCTCTGCCTATTTGTGATCTCTCTCTGTCAAATAAATAAAATCTTTAAAAATAAAAAATAAAATGTTTTTGTATAGTGGTTTATTTTAATCGCAGTTTAGGTGACTAATTTTTAATGGATATATTTTATATGCTTAACTGTACCATCAATAAATTTTTCTCCCCATTAATTTAAGGTCGATGTTTTCACAATAATGTAACATTGGTTGTGTGTTATCTCATTTCACATTTTAGTGTCGTTTCCCCTCACACATTTTAGTGTTAAACTTGTGTGGTCTTAATACTTTTTTTTTTTTTGTCTTAATACTTTTTGAAAACAAAGATTTTTTTTCTTCATAATGTTATCTTTGTGAATTTTTTTAAATTTTTGGTAAGCATTTTAAAACAATTTGGTAGTGTATGCATTGGAAGGATAGTATTTCGATTATGTAAATTCTGAGTATCTCTGGTGTTAAATGCATGGTTCTGAAAATTGTGTTTATGGAAAAATAAATTCATTTAATGCTGAAGAGTAGAGATACATAAAAGAATCACTTCTCATTTAAGTACCCTAGTTTTCAGATTCACTTAATGGATTTCTTCTGTTCTTTGAGTGGCCAGTGTTGGGTACTTCTCTTCTCTGCTAATCTGCAGATCAATCTATTGAGGTACTAAGTTATAATAGCCTGGGTTTACTGAGAGGAAACTCTGAAGTGATGTGTCCAAGGTCGTACTATACAACTAAGACTAAGAATCAAAGTTCAATCCTCTTTTTTGTGGGTAATTATCATGGTGGTGAGCTGAGGATTATTTTCATTTGAGTCTTCAGTCAAAAGATTTTTAATTTTGTGGGTTTGATATTTAATCAGTTCACAAATTCTGGGCGCCTGGATGGCTCAGTTGGTTAAGCATCTGCCTTTGGCCCTGGTCATGATCCCAGGTATGGGATCGAGTCCTGCATCAAGTTCCCTGCTCGGCAGGGAGCCAGCCTACCCCTCTACCCCTCTACCCCTCTCCACTGTTTGTTCTCTCCCTCTCTCTCAAATAAATAAATAAATAAAATCTTAAAAAAAAAACAAAACAGTTCACAAATTCTAAGGGACGACATTTTTGCCTTTATGTGTGACTGAAAAATCACTAAGTTTTCTAGAGTATTTATGCCTGTTTTGTAGAATTACACAGATAGAAGCAATCTTTTCTCTTATAAAGAATTTAAAAGTAAATTATCCTTAATTGATCCTTTATGTTTATCTATAATGGTATTTGATTTTTCTTCCATTAATTTTTCTTCCTGTGACAGCTTAATTGAGATACATTTTACATACCATACACTGTGGATTGGCCCATTCTAGGCATTTCACATAAATAGAATCATACAATAATATATGGTCCTTTGTGACTGCCTTCTTTCACTTAGCATAATGTTTTCAAGGTTCATTCATGTCCTGTATACAGCACTTGTTTTCCTCTTGTTGCCAAATAATCTCTTGTAAGGATATACCACATTTTGTTTATCCATTCATCAGTTAGAATATTTGGATTGTTTTCCATTTTTTGGCTATTGTGAATAATTCTGCTATGAATATTCATATACAAGTTTGTGTGGACACATGTTTTTATTTCTTTTGGATATATACAGTTGACCCTTGAACAGTGCAGAATTTAGGGGCAGTCAAATCTGCACATACCTTTTGACTCCCCCAAAACTTAACCACTAAGAACCTACTGTTGACCAGAAGCCTTACCAATAACATAGTTAATTAACACATTTTATATGTTGTATGTATTATATACTGTATTCTTACAATAAAGTAAGCTAGAAAGAAGAAAATCTTACTAAGAAGATCCATGAGGGAGAGCCTGTGTGCCTCAGTCGGTTAAGCATCTGACTTGATTTCGGTTAAGCATCTGACTTGATTTTGACAGAGGTTCTGATCTCTGGGCTGCGCTCTGTGGGGAGTCTGCTTGGCATTCTCTCCCTCTGTCCAGCCCTTGCTCGTTAATAAGTAAGTGAATGAATGAATGTTTTTTAAAAAAGAAAAAAATCCACGAGGAAGAGAAAATAAATTTACAGAACTATACTGTATTTATTGAAAAAAAAAAACCCACATATAAATGGACCTGAACAGTTCAAACACATGTTGTTCAAGGGTCAACTGTTTATACTGAGGAGTGGAATTGCTAGGCCATATGGTAACTATGTTTAGTCATTTGAGGAACAGCTAAACTATTTTCCAAAGTGGCTGCACTATTTTACAGTTTCACATTGTATGAGTGTTCCGATTTTTCCATATCCTAACCAATACTCTTTCACACCTGTCCTTCTAATTATAGCCATCCTCATGGATGTGGAGTCTTCATTTCATTATGGTCTTGATTTGCATTTCCATCGTGGGTAAAGATATTATGAATCTTTTCATGTGCTTATCTGTCATTTATATTTATTTATAGGAATACATTCAACATTTTTTAAGCTAAAATTCTTCCAGGTTGAAGTAGAAATTCTATTGGTATGACCTATTTATAGCCGACCTATAACTACCAACCAGTAACAGCTGTACGGCTACTAGGAACACGTTTCCTACTCATTACAGTATTCCTCTTTTTTCACTTTGTTTTTTCTTTCCCTTGTCCATTTTACGAGATGCATTTGTTACTATAACTTACTGTATAGACAAAATAATAACTGGTATTTATTGAGGGCTTTACTATGTGCCAGGCACAATATCAAATGTTCTGTGTGTATTATCTTAAATTTAAATTCTCACAATTCTAGAAAGTGAAGGTGCTTTTACTTTTAATGAGGAAACTTGCCCACGGTCGTAATTATTATCTTGTGGCCAAAGACCAGATGAAAACAAATTACAAATTGTCAGGCTTTTTTTTTTTTTTTTTTTTTAATTGTCAAGCTTTTTAAAAAACCTGTTTTGTGTTTGACAAACCATGTCCAAAAAATATACATTTCCTGCCATTCTTTAGTACTGAGATCATTATCCTCTCATATTCAGTTACTGTCAGTCTTTATGGCTTTATGAGCATGATTTACCTTAACACTGATCTGTTTTATGGAATGTCTGTCTACTACTTGAAATTTTTGGCTTAAGCATCCCCACTCACATGTTCTTGGCTTTAAGCAACAATTTCAAAGAATAGATTTACCCTTCACAAGAGTAAAAAAATATTCCGAGTGACAGCATGAGAAAATTTGGGTAGATTTTTTTCCCTAGGAGTAATTCTAATTTTTTTTTAAAAGGATGCTCCTTGATAACCTTATCAATATAATTATTCAGTTCTTAATATTTAATATGATAGTATGTAGCATTACTATGAAAATTAAAAGAGAGGGACGCCTGGGTGGCTCAGTCGGTTAAGCGTCTGCCTTCGGCTCAGGTCATGATCCCGGGGTCCTTGTTCGGCGGGAAGCCTGCTTCTCCCTCTGCCTCTGCCTGCCACTCTGCCTGCTTGTACTCTCTCTCTCTCTCTCTCTGACAAATAAATAAATAAATAAATAAATCTTTAAAAAAAAAAAAATTAAAAGGGCTATGAGGATTCAGAAAGCCAGTGATCTTTTTTGTCAGCAAAGCTGAAATGTATAGTTATGTGAATTCTGAATTAAATCATTTACATATCTAATCCATGACAAAAAACTGACCATTTTGCCAGGAATAGGAAAAAGAATTTTACCAAAAAATGCTCAGTACTGAATATTGTGTATATTGTTAGTGAGAATTGTATTTCCCTTATTTTATCATATTTAAATCCTAATCATTATATTTTTGCAGGGGAACGCCCATATAAATGTGAACTTTGTCCTTACTCAAGTTCTCAGAAGACTCATCTAACTAGACACATGCGTACTCATTCAGGTTGGTAAGAAATGGGAACCCTTCTATGATTTTTAGTAAATGATACATCATTATAAGAAAGTTCTTCTAGACCTGGAACTGGGTCATTATTTATGATTTGTTTATTTTAAAAATCACTTTGTGATTTATTTTTAATTTAGAAATTAGAGTTAAAAATCAGTGTTGTATTCACGTGGCACTGTATCTAAATGTTGGTTCTTAAGAAGGAATCTATAGGTGGAACTCTTGAAAGTGAATATAAATGCATGCCTGCACTGTTCCTGGGTGGAAGGTCCGTTATTTTCACCAGATCTTCAAGTTCTGTGACTAATAAAACTTGAAATGCTGTTATAGACTGACACTGGTTTGTACCTTTTGAGCAAACCCTACCTTCTCACCCTCTCCCCCACTCCCAACACTATATACCAAGTTTCATAGTGTGTGGTTTCCAGCTTACAGGTATTCTCAGATCCTGAAATGTGGGTCTGTCCTTTTTTGAGAGCTGATAGGGCTTCTGTGAACTGATTTACAAAAGCCAAACTTTAAAGAGTAATAGATAATGCAGGATCTCAATTTATTAACCTGTAATAGATAAAAAGCAGGACTATAAATGCAGTGGGAGATTTGTCCACTCCGATGACTGAAATAATTGTGATCACTAACCAGAATTGGTCCCCGTTATCAAGGTAAGTAGATGGCAAAGTTAAAAAGTAAATAGTAGCGTAGGTGGTTTTGAAAGCATAATTCATTTTGGCTGCAATTGACCCTTGACCCTTGGCGAACCACCACAACTGATCAGAATACTCTACTTCCAAATTTAGAATATATACCCCTGTAGGGAAACTATGCCAAAATCTTGGTGTTAACAGAAGTCTATGTAGACTCGTCTCCCTTAGGTTAATTAATTGCCTGAAATTTGTGTGGTCTGCTTGTATAGCCACTAGCCACACATGGTTATTAGCTTGTGAAATGTAGCTAGTTTGAATTGAGATGTATAAAATACATAGCAAAAAATAAAATACATAGCAGAATTCAAACAGTATAAATAAAAGCACGTAAAATACCTATTTTGGGGTTCGTGGTTGGCTCAGTTGGAGGAGCATGTGACTGGATCTCGGGGTCATGAGTTTGAGCCCTATGTTGGGTGTAGAGATGACTTAAATAAAAAAAAAACCTTTAAAAAAATTTTAAGTATTGATTACATGTTCACATGATATTAATTATATTGGGTTAAATAAGTAGTAAAATTTAATTTTATCTTTTCTTTACCTTTGTAAATGTGACTACTAGAAAATTTAAAATTACATATATTGCTTGCATTTTATTTCTATTGGATATTGCTATTTTAAGTCAGTGATTGAGTAACATTTGATTATAGTACAGATTCTGATTTGAGAAGCTATGAAGAGGTCACATAATATGTTTGCTATCTTTTCTTCACCCTGAGTGCTTGTCACTTTGAATGTTCTTTCTAAATCTCCTGAGCTTTTGAGTTAAGTTACTTAACCAGAAACCTGAGTTTATTGCTTAGGGGTACTTCCTGGTTTCATTTTCTGAGGGTAATTTGGATGCTCTAAGGCTTTGTTGAGGGTAGGCATCATGTTCAATTGATAATTTCTGCTCTAGCCCTTAAATAAAACATTTAAGAGTTTTATGAGGGTTAATTTTTGTCCTTTATAACTATCCAATAATGTATAAGTTCTATTGCTGTCCCCATTTTACCAATGGGGAAACTATGAAACTAAGGCACTGAAGAAATGTAGCCATTTTTCCTGTAGAACGTCCCCCTTTCTGGATTTGTCTTAATTGCTTTCTCATGGTGTCATTTGGTTTTTCTTCTGTCCCTGTGTCTTGTATTACTTGTACACTGGAAATTAAATCTGAATGCTCGAATTCTACTTAATGTGTCTCATTTGAAGTCCTATCTGGTTGACCCACTATTAGTTATTGGATTAGAATGATGACATACTTGTATCTTTTTCATTGAATGGATAATACTTTTGTCACTGTATAAGTGTCTATGGTGTTTTACACTAGTCAGTAACTTCTGCCTGAATAATTTTGTGTTTGCTAACTGTTGTCTTTTGAGTCTCTTTGCTGTATTAAAAAGATGATATTCAGTAGTTACTGTTACAGTACAGCAAGTATTTTAAAAGTCTCTTAATGAGTAGTGGCTACTATTTTCTTTTTAAAGATTTTATTTTTCTAAATTATCTCTACACCCAGTGTGGGTCTCAAACTCATAACCCTGAGATCAAAAGTCACATGCCCTACCAACTGAACCAGTCAGGTGCCCCAATAGTAGCTACTATTTGTTGTATGCATGCCAGGTACTGAGAAATTGGGATTTGTTATCTCTAATTTTAGTACTCCTTAAATATTTAATCCTAGTTTATGGATTAGGACACAGATTTAGAGAAGATAAATGCTTTATCTGTGGTTAATTGTCATTCCTTTAAATCAGAAGAGCTAGGATTTAGCCTTAAACTCCTCACCCCTCCCATTTTCAGTTATCAGCATCATTAAAAGAAAATTATGGCTCAGAAAATGGCTCTAGAAGCTATAGCATAATGGAATTGGAAACACAGCGCATGGAAAGAGCAGAGCCATGTCTTTTATTGGGTGCCAGTAGTTTGAGTTGCAAACAGGAAACAAATACGGTTCCTTTGTTTTGTGTATGAGTGTGCAATTATTGCCAGAAGATCTTATGTTTTAATACTTTTAATCGAAGTTGCTGATAGCACTTATAAGTAAACTGAGGCTAAGTTAGGTCAGATTGGGTAGGTGGTCTTTTTTTGAATGAGTTGCATGGAGTAAATATCTTGGGTGCCTTCTCTGATCTGGAGTCTGATCTTTAAGGTCCCCTGGGCCTTGTTCGTGTGAGTGTATTTTAGAGAAGAAAAGTATGTGCTCAGTCTCTTATTTTTGGAAGAAATTAGGCTCTGTGGAGTTGAAACATTTTAGCTTAACTGACAGATTGGTTTATAAAGCAAAACCACAATGGTTATTTACTTAGAGCATTTCCAACCATAGGATGGGTTTTTTTGGGCCAAGTTAGGAAGGGATCAGAATGTTGATGAGGTGAAAAATTGACACAATAAACTAATCTAACCTTATCTGGTGTTATTCTCCATTTTATTGGTGTTTCTTCCTAATGGTATTAAAATATCCTTCACCAGGCTAGTCTTAGATACACGGACGTTACCCACAGCGCTCCCTTTCTTATTCTCAGTGGAGATGCTATCATTTCATCCTGGATGAAATATTTCATTCTAGATGAAATACATCCAATTTGTATTTGCTATTAATGATATTTTTTTATAAATCACACTGGCTAGTTCCTCATTCTGCTAGCATAGGAATTCATTTTGAATATTTTTCCACAATGAGTGTAATTGATGCTATTGTTAAAGGATATTAACAACTTGCCAAGTTCCACCTCCATTTGTATTCTTCTTAAAATGGAAAAATACTTTTTCAACCGTAAGTTTATTTTCCTTTCACCAAGTATTTGATAATTATTATGGAGGCACTATTTTAATAGGCTGGGCTTATTTGAAAGACGTTATGGTTTGAGAGTCTTAATGAATTCTAGAGTAAGTTTTTTTCCCTGTGTCTTTGCGATTTTCTCATTTTAGTATGTCATGTCAAATTCAACCTACAATGCAGTTTGGGCTTTGTATTTTTTTCTTTTGAAGTATAGTTGATACACAATGTTAATTAGTTTCAGGTATATAGAATAAGTTTTTATTTTTATTTTTATTTTTTTTAGAGATTTTATTTATTTATTTGACAGAGAGAGAGAGAGATCACAAGTAGGCAGAGAGGCAGGCAGAGAGAGGGGGAGAAGCAGGCTCCACGCCGAGCAGAGAGCCCGATGCGGGGCTCGATCCCAGGACCTTGAGATCATGACCTGAGCCGAAGGCAGAGGCTTTAACCCACTGAGCCACCCAGGCGCCCCTAGAATAAGTTTTTAAACCGTGTTCTATTAAGGTTCAATTTACACACATGAAAATGCAGACCTGTATCTGAAGCACATAGGTCAGTGACTTCACATGGTTTCTCCTGTTTGACTGCCCCCTAGAGGAAGACCTAACACATTTCTACACTCTCAGAAAAGTTCCCTCCTTACCCTTTCCAGTCAGTACTCCCTTAGTCTACCCTGAACTGATAGTCTGACTTCTATCAAAAAGATATTATGAGGGGCGCCTGGGTGGCTCAGTGGGTTAAGCCTCTGCCTTCGGCTCAGGTCATGATCTCGGGGTCCTGGGATCGAGCCCCGCATCGGGCTCTCTGCTCAGCAGGGAGCCTGCTTCCCCCCCCACCCTCTGCCTGCCTCTCTGCCTACTTGTGATCTCTCTCTCTCTCTGCCAAATAAATAAATAAAAATAAATAAAAATCTTAAAAAAAGATTAAAAAAAAGAATATTATGACATTCTTCTATGAGATGTTTTTGACAGTCATCCCATGCTGCTTTATCAGAACTTTGTGTTTTTTTGCTAAGTAGTAATCAGTTGTATGCCCCATTACTCTTCAATAAGTCTCCTTGCTGTTCTTTCTGGATTCTTCTTGATAAGAATATATAAAGTATATAAAAATCTTTCCTCTTTTGAATTTGCTTATATACTTTTAAGTTAATTTGGGAAGAATAAAGTGGACACCTGACACGTTTATAAAGATGAAAAACAGATAAATACTAGAATTGGAAAAGAATTAAAATCATTGATAAAAGGCAAAAATACATTTAACTAGGTACTAATAACATACAGTTTTGATGACTAGATCTAATACAAGCAAGATTTAAAGGCAAGAAAATAAAATTGAGAGGGAATGAATGGAGCAAGTAAATTTTGCCATCAAAATTTAAATAGGTTTTTATGAATTCCCATTCTCTGACCATTTCATAGGTGGAGGCTTGCACTTTGATTAATGCTTGCCATGTAAATACCCTCATTTTTAGGAGTTATTCAATGGCAATATTTCCATTACAATTCTTTTATTAGCACAAATATTTTCTTAAAGAGATAAACTTCATTCATCAGCTACTTGTTTACTCAGACGTAGGGTTTAAATGGAAAGGCAGGATAAACACACGAATCTTGCCTTTTGTTTACCCATACTAAAAGTACCAGTTTCAGAAGTGGTGATTTATAGGGAGTGTATATGGACTGCTTGGCTCCCTGTGCCGCGCTAAGTGCTTTATATGGATTAAATTATTTACAGCTCATAGCACTTGGAAGTATTTTTACAGATGCAGAAATTGGGCCTTAGAGAGTTTTCAGTACCTTGCTCAGGATCTCACAGTGAGTTGGAGAAGAGCCCGTATTTGGTCTCCCAGATAGTCTCATTCTAGAAACAATTCTTATGCCACTATATTTTCCCCATTCTGTGTCTATATATGTTAAGCAAATGTTTGTGTCCACTGAGGTAATTCAATGGAGAGGACAAGACAGAGTAATGCAGCATGTTGTAGAAACCTCTATTTGTGTAGTAGTCTAACATGGAAAAGAGTTGTCCAGTTAGCTATATAACCAATCTAACCAATCCGATATACTTGGATAAGTTTTTGTTACTGCAATTATTTTAACATCAGACATTTTCTAATCATGTAAAGCTTACTATGGTTTTACTTAATGTCTGAGAAATTTGCTTTATGAAAAAATTAGATTTGATATGAATTTGAGAATGTTTGAGAGATGAATTTTCATGAAATGTCAATTTCCATTTTTCTACTATGCATTCCATTGGACCAGTGGGGTATGGATACCATTTGGTAATATTTACTAGAATGTGATCTAGATGGGTATGTATTCAGGTAGAATGTGTTAATCTTATACCTTTAATTTGGGGGTGGGGGTGGTTTTGGTTTTGTATGTACCTATGATCTGTGATGATCATGACTTTGTTCGATTATTTTACATACCATATCTATTTGTATGCCCTTTCTCATCTATGTTGTTTCTTCACCCATTTGTTAAAAGAAGGTAGAGAAATATCAGAAGGTTTCTGGCTTGACTATATTTTTGCTTTAAAATAGCAATTCTGGCATTGGATGAGTTTGCTGAGTGAAGCTTGATTCTACTCCTGCTGGAATGGACAAAGGGTTAAATTTAAAGAAAAGACCTCTTGTTCCCTGAGGCCAAAACTTTTACAACTTCTACATCTAAGGTCTGAGAATGTAGCTTGGAGTGTAAGATATTTCTTTTGAAGTCTCAAGATTTATCTTAAAAATGTATGGGAATTATATATTCTACTCCATTATACATTTGTTTTAACTAAATATAAAACATTTAAAATTATCTTTTCTCAAAAAAAAAATTACCTTTTCTCTTTGAGTGCCCTTGCCCCAAAATTCACATCGAGAGCCCAACTTTGCCAATAATTGTTGTGTACTTCTTGATGAATCATTGTTATTTTATGGTGTTTCAGAGCTCTAGCTTGATCAATTTTTTAGAAGAAGATGGTTAAATGAAATAATTGTTCCTTCATTTGGTATGAGTCATTGTCAAGGGGTAGAGAAAAGATCTACAAATAAATATGGTAAATGTAAAGTGCATGATACAGTCTTTTCAATGAATAGTTTGTGTGTGTGTGTTTTAACATCCAATTCCTTATATTTTAATAAAAGCTTGAATTCATTTCTTAATCTATGTTCTCTCTACCATCTCTTGTTTACCTTCAGGTGAGAAGCCATTTAAATGTGATCAGTGCAGTTATGTGGCCTCTAATCAACATGAAGTAACTCGCCATGCAAGACAGGTTCATAATGGGCCTAAACCTCTTAACTGCCCACATTGTGACTACAAAACAGCAGATAGAAGTAACTTCAAAAAACATGTAGAGCTACACGTTAATCCACGGCAGTTCAATTGCCCTGTATGCGACTATGCGGCTTCCAAGAAGTGTAATCTTCAGTATCACTTCAAATCCAAGCATCCTACTTGTCCTAATAAAACAATGGATGTCTCAAAAGTGAAACTAAAGAAAACCAAAAAGCGAGAGGCTGAGCTGCCTGATAACAATATTACCAATGAAAAAAAAGAAACAGAACAGACAAAAATAAAGGGGGATGTGGCTGGAAAGAAGAATGAGAAGCCTGTAAAAGTGGAGAAAAAAGAAAATGTTTCAAAAGAGAAAAAGTCTTGTAGTAATGCTTCAACTCAAGTGACTACCAGAACTCGCAAATCAGCAATGGAAACTAAAGAAATGGATGTGCATACAGGAAATAATTCAGAAACAACCTGTAAAACCAAGAAAAGCAAAAGAAGGATGGAAGCTGAAGCCTATTCCTTAAAAGATCCTATTAATGATGAGGAACCTGTGACAAAAAAGAAAAAGAAGCCAGAAAGCAAATCCAAAAGTAGTCAGGAAGTGCCAAAAGGTGATAGCAAAGTAGAGGAGACTAAAAAGCAAAATACTTGTGTGAAAAAAAGTACAAAGAAGAGAAGTCTGAAGAACAAGTCAGTTAAAAAAAGCAGCAGGGCTGCTCAGAAGGGGCCTGCTCAAATGGGGCCTGGTCAGATGGCGCCGCCTTCTTCCAAGGGGCCTTCTCAGGTGGAGCCTTCTCCTGCTGGGGGGCCTATTGAGATG
>CM052899.1:137229489-137311374 GCA_028534135.1 Potos flavus | reverse complement strand
CTTCCAAGGGGTCTTCTCAGATGGCGCCTTCTCCTTCCAAGGGGTCTTCACAGATGGCGCCTTCTCCTTCCAAGGGGTCTTCTCAGATGGGGCCTTCTCCTTCCAAGGGGTCTTCACAGATGGCGCCTTCTCCTTCCAAGGGGTCTTCACAGATGGCGCCTTCTCCTTCCAAGGGGTCTTCTCAGATGGCGCCTTCTCCTTCCAAGGGGTCTTCTCAGATGGCGCCTTCTCCTTCCAAGGGGTCTTCTCAGATGGTGCCTTTTCCTCCCGGGGGGCCTGCTCAGATAGAGCCACCCCCTGCCATGGAGTCTGCTCAGATGGATAGTCAGATGGAGCCGCCTCCTCCAATGGAGTCTGCTCAGATAGGGCCTGCTCAGATGGAGCTGCCTTCTCCCGTGGGACCCGCTCAGATGGAGGTTGTTCAGAGGGAGCCTCCTCCTCCCACAGAGCCTCCTCTTCACATGGAACCAAGTCCCAAAAAGTCTCCTCGAAAAGATAATAAAAAGGAAAAGCCCAACATGCAGAGTGAATTGGCACGGAAGGAGCAAGTCCTTATTGAAGTTGGCTTAGTGCCTGTCAAAGATAGCCAGCTTCTGAAGGAAAGTACAGGTACACAGGATCTCTGTGCACCATCAACACCACCGCCAAAGGAAAACTTAAAAGAAGAGGAGTCAAAAGACCAAAAATTATTCACTGAAGGTGAAGGAAGTAAAGAAGCCCCTCTTCAAAAAGTAGAAGAGGCAGGGAAGAGTGTAGCTGGTCTTGCTGCTATTATCAAGGAATCTGCCAATATTTCATCCTCTGAACAAAACTTGACTATGCCAGAGGGTGAAATTTTAGATGCTAAGTGTCAGGCTGACACTGAGCTTCATGAAATGGAAATGGACACTGATGAGAACAAAACAGAGAACCCCCCTGGCAAAGAGCCAGCAGTTGAAGGACCCGTTTCACCAGTGCTGCTTCCCCTACCAATAGAAAACCACGAAGCAGTGTCCAAAACTGCTGTGACATCACCTCCTGTCACCATGGCAGTAAATGAGTCTCAGGAAATGGATGAAGATGAAGGCATCCATAGTCATGATGGAAGTGATCTAAGTGACAATATGTCAGAGGGTAGTGATGACTCTGGATTGAATGGGGCCCGGCCAGTTCCACAAGAAACCAGCAGGAAAAATGCAAAGGAAGCCTTGGCAGTCAAAGTGGCTGAGGGAGATTTTGTTTGTATCTTCTGTGATCGCTCTTTTAGAAAGGAAAAAGATTACAGCAAGCACCTCAATCGCCATTTGGTTAATGTATACTTCCTTGAAAAAGCAGCTAAAGGGCAGGAGTAATTAAACTTAGGATAAGGCTTCACTTCTTAGTTTATAAGATCTATTACATTTAATATTCATTTATAGCTGTAGGCAACCTTTTATTTTTTAAATTGCTTTAATTAGTGTCCGACATTGATTTTTAAGTGGCACTCTTTTCCTTAGGACTCTATATACCTATTGATGGATAAATTTTAGCAAATCCAAGGAAGGTAGCGTACTAAACCAGCAGACACTTGGTTTAGTTTACATTTAATCGAAATGAGAAGGCCAAGGTGGTATTGTAGCATTCTGTTGCTTTGTCTGGCTATAACTTGTCACTTTTCTTGCCATGTCTGTCTTCTTGTTTCACTTTAGTTTTTTTTTTCTTAGTTCTTTGTTTAGTTCTATAAAAATTGGCATACTTAAATAGCAAATTACTTGAATTTGCCTGCTTTATAAAAAGTTAGCACTTTAAAATTTTTTTAGAGATGAGAAGAGACATTTAAATTGAAGAAAAATTTTCCCAGCAGTGGACATTGTATCAGTCCAGGTATTTCCTTCCTGAGTTTTGATCAATATTTCTTTTTGTATATGTTAATCATCATAAAAACAATGATTTTGGTGTGGGTTTTTTGTTTTTGGGTTTTTTTTTTTCATGATTTTTTTTGGTGCTTTAATGGCTTAAGATGTTGCACATTGTTTTGTTTTTTTTTAACCTATGCAGTTCAATTTTTTTCTAGAAATAGCATTTGTTGAACAGTAACACTTTATACATATATATGCATGTTTATTTTGTCCTCTTTGGAGGGATGCTTTTAGTCTTGTTTGCAAAAGGGCAGTTTTCTTTTTCCTTTGCTGCAGTTGTCTTTTTTGCAGAATATTAGTGTGTGCAAATTTGTGAGCAAATGAAACATGCAGGTTCAATCCATTGATTTTGAATTTCACATATCTATGCCGGAATCTGTATTTCACATAAGTTATTTATTTTAAATGGATGTAGTGAGTTCACAGCTCTCATTTTGACCTTTACAATAAACAAATGACTAGGCTCTATATTAAATGGATTTTAATCTCAGATACCAACCATAAGTAAAAATTTTTGGCTTGTTTTAGTACAGCTACTTCCTAGATGTACAGTGTTGTCATATCTTTGAGGAAGACCTTTTTACATAAATGGTTGGTGTCCATATGGCTACTCAGCCGAATAAAGAACTGTAAGTGATATTTGGAAACTGCAAACCTGGAATTAGGAGACATAATTACTCCTTCACGTTATACAGAATATCAGTTGTGAGATTCCAAAGCCATAGCAATTACACAGCAAACCTAGGTTGAGAGAGGTAGTATGAGTGCTGGTAGACCAGCTGCTCTTACTTCCTATGAATACAATGAAAAAGGTAGGTGAAACTTAAGTACAGTCCAGATTTTAAGAAAATCACACTTTCTCAGGGATCTCCACAAACTAGTGGGTGTCCTGGCTGTCCCGGTGACAGCCTCTTTCTACAGGTGAGGCCTCAAATGAATTGCAGCTATCCTGGTGTTCCTGTGGGAGCACTTGTATTAAGAAAGAGTGTTCTTCTAAACTTTCTTGGTAGGTTCTTTGGCCAGTTCCCAAAGAATATGAAAGAATCCAATAGGATTTTTCTTGCTGGTAGCAGTTAATTCATTTCAGTCAAAGTATGATCCCAGTAGGGAATCTTGAACAATTCTGATCCTCCCATGTTCTGTTCTGAAATAACCACTTTATATTTCATTTATTTTCTTTTATCTGGCGATCTCTTTGAGGCAGGTTTCAGAGTTTGGCAATGCAACATGAAAGATTAGGGAAAGCATTGATGAAGTGTGGGTGGAAAACTTGTTAAAAATCTGAGAGTGAAGTTTGAGTTAAAAGACGTTTGAACTTGGAATTGACTGGGAGGCCAAAGATTTAAAGAAGAGAAGATTCTCTCAAGAAATGAGTAAGTTGTGTGTTAATGGTGTGTGTTTTGTGTGCATGAATGGGAATTTATAAATGATGTTGAATTCTAGATGAATTCATGGCTCCGACAATCATTGTCAACAGAAGATCAAGCTGCAAATATTTATGTTTTAAATCTTAAATTATAAAGCTAGTTAAATCTTTCTAACAACTAGTTTTAATGTTCATGGGTACATTTTATATAAGTTACCTTTTACATTCTATATGAAAAGACTCATGTTAAGTACAGATTGGAGATTGGGAATCAGTTTGGGGAAGAGGTTTTGTGGATTCTTCAATGCTACAAAAGAAAAAAACTAGATTTCTGGGGAATTGGACTAATTTTCTTACCTAGTTTTTAAGACTAGAATGCTAAAAACAAAATATGAAGGAAATTAAAACCCCTTGTTATTAAATTGATCTGTGAAAACATTGTTACTGGAAATTGAGTGGGACTTGAGGCCTTTCTTCCAGAAAACAAGGACTTGATTGTCAGGCCTATATTAGGTTCTGAACCTTAATGCCATGTATTTGTACTTGTTAAAATTGTTTCAATGAAAAATATGTTAGTAATAAGAACTTCTGGTTTAGTTGGGAGTTCTTCCATTTGAAAAATGTGATATTTGCATGGAACTGTTTGAATCTTTGTTTTCTCAGTTTCCCCTCCACTGGATAGAATTGAAACTAGAATTTTCCCTTTTGTTAAAGGAATAAAAAGTGAATATGTTATTTGTAAATTGATGTTTAGTAACTAGAGATAAACTTGAAATACTAGAGTACATTATAAGCCTAATCCTAGGTAGTCTTATGAAAATATCTCTCTTTTATCTTCTGAACCTATATTCACGTTGGTCTTCAAGATATCTTAAGTTATATTTTTTCCTCTTTTCAGAGCTGCTTTGGGGCTACTTTTTTTTTTGAGGTGTAATTCGTAAGGGGCTACATTTCTGATAAGGTTTCTTATAACTATGGCTGGATGTTTTGTTCTAGTCTTCCAAGAAGGGCCATTTTATTTTTTAGAGTCACTTCTAAAGTCATGTGGTCTTTAACTTTGGGGACTGTTTTGCATATAAGATATAAGTGCTAATGCAAATAAATTTTAAGCCCAAGTAGACCTCATCACATGTCACCCCATGAATGTTGACAAGGAATGAATACCTTGAAGAATACCTTGCCTGTAGTATAATATCAGTTCTGGACTGAAAAGCTGGGGAAGAGACTTCATTTTCTTTTTTGCATAAACCAGAAAAACAACTACTGTGTGCAGTTTCCTTGTTGACCTCAGCAGATGAACTGAGCTGATAGTGTTAATTCAGATTCAATAAATTATCTGAATCTTGGTTTCTGTAGACTTGCAATCTACATGCAATTTTAACTAAATCAGATAGCTTTTACATTTTCACTTGTGTACATAGGCTCCCAACCCTTTTCAACATCCATTAGTTAATTGATTTTTGTAAACTGGCATTGAAACATTACAGCAATGTTTTGTTGCACCAATTTTATAAACTTACAGTGCAATATGTGTTATTTTTCCGAGACAAACCAAAGGTTAATATCTCAAGGTTCTTGCTGCCTACTTTAGCAGCATTTGATGGGAGGATCTTTTATATACATTTGTAATAGATGAAAAATAAACCAGATTGCAAATTCTTTTTTTTTTTTTTTTTAAGCTTAAACCATGTACCAAGTCTTTGGTCCAAATTGTGTAGGATAAGTTAAACTTAAATTGCATTCTATTAACCAGTATGAGTGTATTTCTGTAAGCATAGTTATGTTGAAATAAAGTTTTAAAAAGCATTTTATGCCTTTGTTTGTTATTGGTATGTCAGATATCAAAGAAACCAAATTTATTTTGCTAGAATTGCAAGTATATTAATTCCAAAATTATTACATCTGATAACCCATGGTAGGTAGAAAGGTTATGGCAATCTGTTGTTGGGGGTAACAGTCCAGTGGGTAGTAGTGTAAAGCGTATCTTCCTAAACTGTAATTTTCTGGGAGATAGAGGTCAGGGAGAAACAACCTGAAGACCATAGCGTGCTTCACATAGTCATTACTTCCCAATCACAGGTTCCCTTACATGCAGCTTTACCATAAATATCCTTTCTCAGTAGCAGGCCTGGTGTTGGTACATTTTGACTCATAATTGGAAAAAGATGCATTGAAGGGAAAATAAGTTGAGTTACATTGAGTGTTGACTGCCAAGGTACTGTTTTAAGCATTTCTTTCTGAGAAGAAAATGAAACTCAAAGCAAACTGATAAATCCTCTTCTTAATAAGAATCTGCTTTTTTTGTTAATGGAAAAACGTGTTTTTACTGTGTTTTTGTTGAGTTGAAAAAAAAGGGAGAGGGTGACAGAGAAACCTCTGACTGCAAAACATCAAAACCGCTGGATTGCATTGTCCTGATACAGCAAGTGACCTGGAAGGTCCTGAATCCTAAAGAATGGATACTTCATATTGATGAGAGTGATTCACCCTCTGACCTCTTTTGCAAGACTCCTTATCAGCAAAAAGCAAAATGAATTTCCAAGCACTCATTTTATCGCCATGGTAGAATCAATGACAAGGAGCATGAAAATTTGCCCAGCCAGGGCTGTGTGGGGAATTTATCTTGAATACATAAATGCTATTGATGTCTGACTTGTTATGTTGTTCTCTTTAATGAATGAAGGAATGGTTACAAGGGTCTTCAGTCCCTTTCTACTTCTTTCCCAGGGGCTTACCCTTGTTAGGATATTTACATATGCCATACATTTCTACTTGACCTGTTGGCCATCTTTTTTTCTCCCCAGGTCTCAGTGAGGGCTTGCCTCCTTTGTAGGTAGAGTTACAGCATGGTGTGAGCTTCCACCTAGGGTAGGGTACTCCAGCACTCATCCTCAGCCCCATAAAGGCAGATTGGTGAAGGTGCTAAGAACAATGTGCTAGTGTTTGGTAATAAGGGAAAGTTTCAGTGTTCTGAACTTGCCTTTTCAGGGATGCCTGGGTGGGCCAGTGGGCTAAGTGTCTGCTTTAGGCTCAGGTCATGTTCCCGGGGTCCTGAGATCAAGTCCTGTGTCACGCTCCCTGCTCAGTGGGGAGCCTGCTTCTCCCTCTGCCTGCTGCTCCCCCTGCTTGTGCTCTCCCTCTCTCTCTCTCTCTGACGAATAAATAGAATCTTAGGGAAAAAAAAAATAAATAAATTGCTTTTTCAAAGAGCACTGTATCAAGTGCACTTGGGCCTTTGAGTTAGAGCCGGGTTCACAATGGGCCTTTCTTCCTTACCAGTATAAAATGGGCAAACCATTTAACTTTACTGAACCTATTTATTGATCTATAAAAGGTACATGGAATTTCTATCCATAGAGTGGCTTTGAGTCTTAAGTGCTTATTAAGCATTTAGCCTGGTGCTTGGTAATATAGTTTTACTGGGACCTCTTTCATTACATGACAAACCAAGTAACCTTAAATACATGAAGTCCTTCCTCTATTTGGGCATGATGAAGTCATGTAATTCACTGCTTGTCTTGCAAAACAGCTTTTAATATTAAAGTAGTATGTGGGCTTTTGTGTCAAACTATATTATAATATCTAAGGCCTGAGAATGCTTTTATGTTCACTGCTTTATTAAGCAGCTAAAATTGTATCTGGTCCTTGGTGGAGTAAATAGTTGCCCGGGCCAAGAATTGTGTATGTGGCGTGTATTTCTGTATGTTTCTCCTTGATTTTAGCTAAATTAATTTATTATGGTAGGTTTACTGATGTTTTTAAATTCTGATAATGCAGAAATCTCTTCGTTCCTAGAGACGGGTATTTTTCTGGATGCAAGGAGAGTCAACCCAAGTAGCAGGAAATAGTAAATTTTTTTTCCTTTGTATCCTTTTTTTTTTTTTAAAGATTTTATTTATTTATTTGACAGAGAGAGAGATCACAAGTAGGCAGAGAGAGGGGAAAAGCAGACTCCCTGCTGAGCAGAGAGCCCGATGCGGGGCTCGATCCCAGGACCCTGAGATCAGACCTGAGCTGAAGGCAGAGGCTTTAACCCACTGAGCCACCCAGGCACCCCCAATTTTTTTTTTTTAAGATTTTATTTATTTATTTGACAGAGAGAGAGAGATCACAAGTAGGCAGAGAGGCAGGCAGAGAGAGAAGGGGGAAGCAGGCTCCCTGCTGAGCAGAGCACCCTATGCAGGGCTCGATTTCAGGACACCGGACACCGAGATCATGACCTGAGCTGAAGGCAGAGGCTTTAACCCACTGAGCCACCCAGGCGCCCGGATATAGTAAATCTTGAGAAAGAGACTTTGTTAAGAAATTTTATTTTGAGAAAGGTTCAAACTTAGAGAAATTGTAGCAATGTACCTTGAAATTTTGTGTACCCTTATTTGAATTCACTCATATTTGCTTTCGTTATGTTATATATGTATGATTTGCTGAACCACCAGAAATGAAGCGGCATACCCCTTTATCTCTGCATATTTCGGTTTGTGTCTCCTAAGGATAAGGGCGTTCTTTTGCACAACCACACTCCAGTTATCAAATTTAGGACTTTTAAGATTGATAGAGTATTTATATTACAGTCTATGTTCAAATTGTGCCAAATGTCTTAACACTAACCTTTAACAATCCCCTTGTTCCTATTTACCCATTGCATTTAGTTGTCTCATCTCCTCAATTTCCTCTAATTTAGAACAATTCCCTAGCTGCTGCTTCACAATGTAAGTGTTTGAAGAGTTCATGCCATGCCAGCTGTTTAAGGAATGTTCCTTAATTTAGATTATTCTAATACTGTTTCCTCATACCTCAATTCAGGTTATGCATTTTGGCAGGGATACTAAATATTGGTGCATTACACCAGATGGCATAAATCATGTCATTTTTGTCCCATTATTGGTGTTAACTCTTAACTTGGTTAAGGTATTGTCCACCAGATTTCTCTATTATATTTTTCCCCTTCATAATATTCTGTGGGAGGATATATTGAAACTATCAACAAACCCAGTGATTTTAGCATGTAACTATTTTTGCTTGAATCAATTATACCTTATTTGTTCTCTGGTGTTCTGTCCCGAAGAGCTTTTCCTTCTGGTAGACCCCAGTTTGTTTTCTGTGTTATCTGGCAGTCATTCACTTTACTCCAATTCAGCCAATGGGGGGGTGCCCTTTCTGGCTCCCTTTATGAGACTTACTAGTCTTAATACACTGAAGATTCTTACTTATGACCAAAAACTTCGAAACTCAGATATATCAAATTTCTCTCTTAAGTCATAACAGTACTATAAAATTATGGAAACTTTCTGGAGTGTCTTAAGGGATGACCTGCAGGTGGAAATTTACAAGTGATCAAGATTCTACCACCAGAAGGGGCAATTTTAAAGAATATATCCTAATTCTTATATTAATTTTGAAATACCACACCTTTTATTTTCTTTGTGTGTGTGCTCTAGTTGCTGTTTAAAAATCACATAATGCATGTGAAACAATTCTCATAAAAAATAAGTTAAAATCTATCTTGACTGGCTCTCTGTTAACCCTTTTACTCTCATTGGTTCTCTAGACTTAACTACTTCTAATGGTTTACTGTTAACTCTTTACCTCCCTATCTGTATACATATTAAAATGTTTCATTTCTATGCTTTTGACAAATGGGATTATTGATATTTTGCAGTTTGCAGAATTTGGGGATCTTTGTCAGTAGTTAAGAACTTCCTCATTCTTTGTAACTATTGCATAATGTTGCAAAGGGTGAATGTGTCATGGTTTAGTCTTTTTAATGCCTATTTTTCTGACATCCTTATTGCCAAAATTAGTTGACAACCTGCAAGTATTCTGAGAGTGGAAATCATATGAAGTAAGGTTCAGAGGACCCGTTATTTCTTACAGTCTTGCAAATCGTGTTAGTTTATGCTTGTGTTCTTAAGATAGAACTTCTTTCAGGTTTTCTAGTAGTAATCAAATCTTGCACTTTTTATGTCGAAGCTTTTTTTTTTTTACACAGAAGATGTATATATTTGGAATGTTTAATTTAGTGTTGCTTAAAATAACAGAATGACGAATAATATTCCCAACATTTAATGTTCAGCATGGATGCAGGTAGGTAATAGCACCTCACACTCAGCTGACATTACTGGTGTAAATGTATTATCCATATAATGGGATATTAAGGAATTGTAATTTGAGCATAAGATATAAGTAGCTGAGCCACGTCTATTTGACCCGTGTGGGGAGCCCAATGGGAATCTTACTGGCATAAAAGAACGATTTTTCTGATGAGATGTTCTGTTCCCTGTGCACAGAAGTATGAAATTCAATTAAAAGAAGCTGTTGGAGAGAAAGAAAATGGCTGATTTCATGTAAGAGTCAGTAGGACTTAATCATAATCCATGTGAGACAACTCATAAGTCATCGGGAAACACTGCAGTGTTTGGGGGCTTGGAGAGCCTGCATTAGGATCTAGGAGTATAAGTACTTTTATAAGGACAGTTCCAAGCACATCATATTAACTGAACCCCTCCCCCTCAACATCACTAAGAAGTAGTTTGTTACTCCCACATTGCATCCTACAGACAAGTACATTGCTTGATGTCACAGTAGGAAGTGGCAGGTCTGTGCCACACTGCCTTTTTGATTAAGTGAAGAATATGTGGGGAAATGGATGTTATAAAAGTAAAAGGAGCAATTAGGAGTGATCAAAAGGATATCTGCCTGATCTGAATGTTCTCAATTTACAGTGCCCTATAAACATGATAAAAAGAGCACTCTTCAAACAGGCTTCCTTCTATCATAATTAATAATCAGTTTATATTTACTAAAGACCATATGAGAAGCTTACTACCATCAGTAGATTAATTTCACCTTTTTGAAACAAAAGTATACTGGGGTAAAAGGATTTTGTGCCCCAATCCTACTTAAGCCTAGTTCTGAGATGGCATAAACTGGCATATTTTTTTTAAGCTGGCATTTTTAGATAAGCCGCTATATTATGTGGGTAGCCATATATATATTTTTTAAGGATCTATTTTAGAGAATGAGTGTGAGCTGGGGAAAGATCAGAGGGGAAGAGAAGGAAGGGGAAAGAATGTTAAGCAGACTCCCGAGCTGAGCGCAGAGCTGGACATAGGGCTTGGCCCCATGACCCCGAGATCATGACCTGAGCCAAAACCAAGAGCCAGATGCTGAATGCACTGAGCCACCCAGGTGCCTCTGTGGGTAGCTACTTGAAAGCATAATAATAGGTCATAGTTTAAAGTTGAGAGCTGGGTTTATTTGAAAATGTGCTTGGTTCTTGGGCCCTGCTGTATTACAGGCCTTGGTATTTGTCCTGTCTGATCCATTGATTAGAATATCACAAGTTGCAGATACCTGGCAGTGCCTGCATGTCTCCCAGAATTGACTGGGAGTGGTGGAGACCTACAGTAATAGGCTGTCCACTACAAAGCAGGAAGGAAGGAGAGCAACAGATGTCCCTGACATGGGTTTCTACCTATACTCTTGGTGCCCACTGGACACCCAGTGTTTTTTAAACTTTTTTTTTTTTTTTAAGATTTTATTTATTTGACAGAGAGAGAGATCACAAGTAGGCAGAGAGGCAGGCAAAGGGAGAGGGGGAAGCAGGCTCCCTGCTGAGCAGAGAGCCCGATGCGGGGCTCGATCCCAGGACCCTGAGATCATGACCTGAGCCGAAGGCAGAGGCTCTAACCCACTGAGCCACCCAGGCGCCCCTTTTTAAAACTTTTTTAAAAACAATGTAAGCTTCTATTTGTGCTGTCCTTCCATGTTTCATTTATTGTTGACCAGTAAGCAGTTATAGAACACTGATAGCAGTAATAGTAATAGACATTTCTCTCTTTATCTTATCCCTGGCAATAACACTACCTCACAGGCTCCCGGGGGAGGGAGGGGCGGGCGGGGGGGCAGGGCAGGGGGTCTCTAGTGGGATAGAAATTAAACTAATACTTTGTCAAATTCCTAGATATCCCAGTGTACAGTTCTAGTAAAACCTTGAATACTGGCTTTAGGAGCAAGTGGGACTGCCTGTGTGATTACTTCTGCTTCCTGTTCCTCCTGACCCCTCTCCAGCTCCAGTCTAAGCCAGGACCCAGTGTCCTCCCACAGGACTGTAAAGAGATGGGAGAGACAGATCAAGAAATGCTGGTAGGTGGCCAGGAGTCAAAGAGGGGTTACAACCTCATGTCACTCCACTCCTCCCCCTGGTTGTGGAGCCAGGGAAAGAAGAGTTTCTGGGGCCTCAGGATCCTCAGCTTGGATTCTGCCTCAAACCTCGTTTTTTCCTTCTTGGAGAGCAATAGGATACTGTTTAGAGATATAAAGGTCCTTCATTTCTGTGTTCTCATTACCTTCCCCACCATAGAGACTTTGTAAATAGCTGACTTCCTAAGTTTGCTGCGACTCTAAGTGCTCCATGGGGGTGGAGATAGGCTAGATTTGAATCTGAATTGATTTTTTTTTTCACTTAAAGTTTACAAAAGTAATACATGCACAGTTAAAAACAATATTCCAAAAAATAAAAAAAAATAAAAACAATATTCCTGGGGCACCTGGGTGGCTCAGTAGGTTGGGCGTCTGCCTTCAGCTCAGGTTGTGATGTTAGGGTCCTGGGATCGAGTTCCGTGTCGGGCTCCCTGCTTAGTGAGGAAGTCTGCTTCTCTCCTTCTCCCTCTCCCTCTGCCCTTACCCTTGCTTGTGCTCTCTCACACACTCTCTCTCAAATAAAATCTTAAAAAATGGCTCAGTCAGTTAAGCATCTGCCTTCTGCTTGGGTCATGATCTGGGGGTCCTGGGATTGAGTACCGCATTGGGCTCCTTGCTCATGGGGGAGGCTGCTTCTTCCTCTACCTCTCCCCCTGCTTGTGATCTCTCTCTCTCTGACAAGTAAAATCTTTTAAAAAAAAACCTCATATTCCTAAAAGATTTATGATGGCATCAATGTTCCATAGCCTTTTCCTCCCTCATTTCCTTAGTCACATAGCTGCTATAGATACCTGACATATAGGTACCTATAGCAGGTAAATTTAAAATAGCCCCAAATTTCTTATTTTGTAGATTTACAGTGGATTCTCTTCATAAGGTTGTTAGAATAGATAGAATGTTACACTGCATTTTCCTCAAGGTGATCAACATGCCAGATACTTGTGGATAAAATCTGGTGCACAGATTCTTTGCAGCCCTTCCAATCAGCTTGCATCTGTGCTGCCATTGTGACTTGCTTTGACCAATAGACTGCAGCAGAGTGACATGTGGCTTCTGAGCTTCAGCCCCTGGAGGTCTTGTCTCTTACCTCGTGCTCTTTCTGAATGCTGTCACCTTGTATACAGGCTTGAGGGTGAGACCCAGTAGAAAGAGTGACCGCTGGAAAAAGGCCCAGGTTTCCTAGCTATTACAACCATCCCAGCTGGAGCTCCTGATGGAGAGTGAGCTGTGCAAGTGCATGTCCCTACAGAGCAGAAGAGTCACTGAGCTGAGCCTAGATTAAACTGCCAAACTAAGGAATGGGAGCAAATAAATGCTCGTGTAAAGTCACTTCGTTTTGGTTTGTCACTTAGTTTGTTAACCAGAGATAGATAAGGATACAAATCTTTTTTTTTTTGATAAGGATACAAATCTAGTAATGCCCTCAATCCAGTTAATAAAAAAGTATTTTCGGGGCACTTGGGTGGCTCAGTTGGTTAAGCATCTGCCTTTGGCTCAGGTCATGATCCCAGGATCCTGGGATGGAGCCCCACATAGGGCCCCTTGCTCAGTGGGGAGCCTGCTTCTCCCTTTGCCCTTCCCGCCCCCCGCTTGTGATCTCTCTCTCACTCTCTCTCTTAAATAAATAAATAAAATCTTAAAAAAAAAAGCATTTCCAATTAACAAATGAGCAACTACCTAGAAGTGACTTAACCCATGCCTATTGGGAGAGTTAGTGGGTAAATGGGACCATCAGGCATAGTTTTCCTTTGTTAAAGAGTATCATCCAAGTTCCCATGCTGAAAATTTTCACATTTCTCAGAATTAGCTTTTTTTTTTTAAAGATTTTGTTTATTTATTTGACAGAGAGAGAGATCACAAGTAGGCAGAGAGGCAGGCAGAGAGAGAGGAGGAAGCAGACTACCTGCCAAGCAGAGATCCCAATGCGGGGCTCGATCCCAGGACCCTGAGATCATGACCTGAGTCGAAGGCAGAGGCTTTAACCCACTGAGCCACCCAGGTGCCCCTTTACATAATAGCTTTATTTGTTCAGTGAAAAAGATGTTTTCTTTAGCTAGTGTTTCAGCAAAATACATCTCTTATCTGGCATTTTAGAGAAAAGTAGTCCCATTTCTCTAATTTTTCTTCCTGTTGAGTAATCATGGAGTTTAAAGTCAAAGACGGAAAAAAACTTTTTTAAGCCTGATGTTAAATGCTGAGAAAAACTGGAGATAATAGAAAGTCTTTAGTTGGGCAACCAGGATTCCCTTTTAGTGAAAGTAAGATGTAAAAATGAGGAATAAAATGAGTGCTGTACAAGTAGAAAAGGCGAGTCCACTTAAACAAGTTCAGGACCAAATCAATTTGGTATTCGAAGCCATTTGATTTGTGAATAGAGTTCTTCTGTTCTAATACAGTTCTAATTCTATGTCACTAGTAGAGTCAGGACTAAAAGTCCATTTCTTTTCTTTGGTAGTTTAGTGGTATAATTCTTTGGATGTTTGCATTCCAGATTTCCTGTGTGATTTACTATTTTCTTAATCAGAACTGTGGGGTCAGGATCTCCACTCATGCTGTGATCTGTCCGTGGTACTTGGCAAAGCTCACTAGCACTGTGAAAAGATTCCCAGCCAGCCACCAAAGTGCAGTCGATTTAAAGCTATCTGAGATGGTAAGAGAGCAAGGAAATCACACTGGGACACTTGACGTTTTTTCAGCATTGCTGAAGTAAGACAGCACATCACACACACACGCTGCCCTAGCCCTGAGAAATACTCTTCTCACAGTAGAATTGTGTATAGTAGGATTCAAAGGAAGCCAGAAAGAATTACGTGTCAGTTACAGAGTTTCCATGGAAACTGTGTCATTGCCTTTGGAGGTCTTCAAAGTGGCCTTTCTGAGATAACATGCCCCCCCCCCCCCGAGGTTGAAAAGTTCTCTCCTTTAGACTTGTGATGTGTTCCCATGTATAGAGGAAGTATTGTGTAGTGTTTAGAAACCTGGGTGCTATTGAATGGGACTGTTCCATAGCCTGATTATGGTGGTTGCTACACAAACATAAATATATTGAAATCCATAGAACTGTACAATGAAAGGGAAAAAAGTCAGTTTCTCTGTATAATTAAACCCACAGGGGTGTTGGACTTAGACAGCTTGGGTTTGTTTGAATCACAGCTCCATTGTTCATTAGTTGGGTGACCCTGGGCAAGTTACTTGTGCCTTAGTTTCCCCATCTGTAAATGCAGGTAATACTAGTATCTTCTGCATGGAGTTTGCTGTAGGGATCCAGCTAATATATGTAAAACACTTAAAAAGAATGCCTGGCTCATTGTATGTGCTATATAAAAGATAGCCACTATTATTATAATGTAAAGTAATAAAAAGATGTATGGGCTAGCATATGATCATAACAACCATGAATAGTCTAAAATACAACTACCATGAGGTGGTGCCCTTATGCAGGAAAGGAGGAAACCCTAGAAGAATGCAAATGTTACTAAGCAAAAAAAAATTTTTTTGAGAGTGCACATGTGTGCATGCATGCGTGCCCTGTTGGAGGGCAGGGCCAGAGAATCTTAAGCAGGCTCCACACCCACCCAATGCAGAGCCCAAGGTGGTGCTCTATCTCACAACCCTGAGATCATGACTTGAGCCAAAATCAAGAGTCAGATGCTTAACCAACTGAGCCACCCAGGTGCCCCTCTACTAAGCAAATTTAAGTCTGCTCTGTTGCTCTTTTCCAGGGAAGGCAAAACCCAACCAATCAAACAAGAAAATCCCCTCATTCTCCTAATTTGTTCAATTATGCATTGAACGCCTGCTATTTTCCAGATAGAAAAGATCTTGGCAGTCTTTCACTTCCCAGATCACCTGATGATGTGTTCTCCAACACATGTCTATCTTTTGTGTGTGTGTGTGTGTGTGTGTGTGTGTGTGTGTGTGTGTGTGTGGTCCGGCTTTTCAGATTTACCACAGCTACTGGCTAGAAGTACTGATAATGTCTACGACCAAGCATCATATCTATTGCATCTACCTGAGAGAATATTAAGACCAAAGAAATTATTCTACTAGGTTGATTACCTACAAGGTAAATGAGAATTATTTGGGAGAGAAAAAGAAGCTTTTGAAAAACAGGAACCTGGGGTCCAAGCCATGGATTTTTTTTTTTAAATTTTTTAATTAACACATAATGTATTATTTGCCCCAGGGTACATGTCTGTGGATCCTCAGGTGTACACATTTCACAGCAGTTACCATAGCACATAGCCCCCTCAATGTCCATAACCCAGCCACCCTATCCCTACCCACCCCTACCCTCCAGCCACTCTCGGTTTGTTTCATGAGTTTAGGAGTCTCTTATGGTTTGTCTCCTTCCTGATCCCCTCTTGTTTCATTTCCCTCTCCCACCCCCCACGACCCCCCACCCTGCCTCTCGAATTCTTCATATCAGAGAGATCATATGATAATTGTCTTTCTCTGATTGACTTACTTCGCTTAGCATAATACCCTCCAGTTCCATCCACGTCGTTGCAAATGGCAAGATTTCACAAGCCATAGATATTTTAAGGATGCTTTAGACAGACTTAGGAATATTCAGATCATGAACCTCTTACACAAAATGAGAGAATAACAGTGCTCTTTGACATGAAGGAGAAAATGAGGCATCATTTCTATATGGTATTAAATATTAATCTTGAACCACTCCCCTATCAGTACAGGACATTAATGGAGCAGACGTGACACAGAGACGTTAGGAGCAGGCAGAGGTGCTCCCTATTCGATTCACATGAGTGTGAGGTCTTGTTTTTAATATTTAAGCATTACTCTTTGACAGTTGAGAAAACAATCCCCCTGGGAGGAGGAAAGCAGCCAAGAGAAAATGGAACAGTCTGAGAAAGAATGGAAATGATTCTATTGCTCCACAAGACAGAGCCAAGTGGGAGGGAAGCCAGGATAAATGATCAGAGGCAGTCTACGAAACAGCTCGCCCCGGCTTGAGCGCTGGGTGCCTACTCGGTGAAGCAATAGCTGCTCTGTCCCGGCTGGCACAGCGGGAGCTCCCAGTTAGTCACCGCAGGAAACTGGCCTTGATCTCCATTTCGTAAGAAGTGTCTGAAGCACAAGCACACAGGATTGCATCTGTGCTCAACTTCTCCTTGGTTGTCATGGGAAGTGAGCGTCGCGAGTAACATAAACAAATTCAGACTCTGGGGAACGACACAGTAAAGTTCTGATGGCCATTTATGGTGATTAAAAATACAACATGTGTTAAACTTTGTTTCAGGAACTTGGAAGAAAATGCTGCTGTTTCAAGGAGGGGAAAAAGAGAGAAGGTATAACTTAAAAAAGAAAAACAACTTTGAGTTTAATGTTACACAGAAGTCAAAAACCTTTGATGGCACATATTGTACTTCCTTTAGGTGTCGTGAATATGAAAGAGGTGACATGCTGAATGCCACAAAGCTGCAGAACTTGTAAATGATCTAGTATAAACTGCTTAATTGTTTTCTAGCCGCTCGAAACCATCTCTGTTCTGTGGAAAATTGAGCGGGCTGTCCTGACACCCTGCCATTAATTTCTCCTCTTATTCCTGCATGCTGCCATTGTGCAAATGATTACTGATTCAAGGGAGGTCTTCATACTTAGATTACTGGATTAAGAAGTATCATTAAGCTGACTAAAGCTTGGCAACCAACACAGTAAGAACTTTCTTAAAGTTAAATCCACTGTGGAGCCATTGAATCTACCAGCGTGATCCTGGGCTGCATTAGGTTGGCAGAATAGGGAGTCGATTAACACAGATCCTAGCAGAAAGTCCTCAACTGTCTGGGCATGGAGCATCTTTTCTTGTCTGTAAAACAAAAAAGATGGCTACACTCGTTCCTGACTTTCCTGCCTGTTTTTGCTGAGAATTATACAGGGACTAGAAAAATCTAATGTCTTTCCCTCCTTTTATAGTTGAGAAAATGATGACCTGAAGACATTAACTATTACAACCAGGGAAACTAAACTTGCCTAGTAAACTGTACTGTTTGAAACTTCTAGCAAGGTACCCTGGAACACCTGCTTCAGTCAAGCAAAACCATTGAATTCTAGAGTTAAAAGAGATCTGAGAGTCTAAATTAAGAACGTTGAAAAACTGGATCTTTGTTAGTCAAGAGGCCTAAAAGCCTAGAGATGATAAGGAGGAATGTTTTGCTTTCCAAAATATTCGGAAGTTATTGGGGTAATGACAGCAGCATCAGTTCTTAAGTTCTATATTTCTATACAAATGCCAGATTTTTAACTTGTGAAATTAATGGTATTTCAGTTTTTCCAAAATAAAAACTAGAAATGATTTTCTCAATTTGGGAGGCTATCGCCCTCTAGAGGGCGAGCTTGGAAATGTGAGAGGTACTTTTTGTTTTTGTTTTTAAAGATTTTTATTTATTTTTGAGAGACAGAGCTAGCACAAGCAGGGGAGTAGGAGAGAGGAGTAATGGGAAAAGTAGACTCCCCGCTGAGCAGGGAGCCCGATACAGGACTTGATCCCAGGACCTGGGATCATGAACTGAGCCAAAGGTAGACCTTTAACCGAGCCACCCAGGTACCCAAGAGGTACTTTTGTTTGTCATAATGACAGATGGGGCAGGGGGAGCTGTTACTGGCATTTACTATCTGGGGATGAGGGATGCTGGCATATTGAAATGCAGTTTTACACATGAAGAACTCCCTTCCCCAAGATGCCAATAGTATTTACTTTGAAACATGATGAACATATAATGTATTATTTGCTTCAGGGGTACAGGTCTGTGAATCATCAGTCTTACACATTTCACAGCACTCACCATAGCACATACCCTCCCCAGTGCCCATAACCCAGCCACCCTATCCCTCCCACCCCTCTCCACTCCAGCAACCCTGTTTGTTTCCTGAGATTTGTCTCCCTCCCCCATCCCATCTTGTTACATTTTTTCCCTTCCTACCCCCCACAACTCCCCACCCTGCCTCTCAAATTCCTCATATCAGAGAGATCATATGATAATTGTCTTTCTCTGATTGACTTACTTCACTTAGCAGAATACCCTCTAGTTCCATCTGTGTAGTTGCAAATGGCAAGATTTCATCTTTTTGATGGCTGCATAGTATTCCATTGTATATATATATATATATATATATATATATATATATATATATATATACACCACATCTTCTTTATCCATTTATCAGACCTGTACCCCTGAAGCAAATAATATTATATTTTAATTAAAAAATACTACAAAGGCTCTAACATGAAGAATACAGAACTGATGCATAAATTGACAGATATATCTAAAGAACAGCAAAGAAAGTCCAAAAGTAGACCAAACACCATACAAAAAAAACCTCGTAGATGATCAAGGTGGTATCTCAAGTAACTGGGCAAATACGGTTGTTTTAAAAATGGTGTTGGGGCAAAAGGGGTCAAAAGGTACAAGCTTCCATTGATAAAATAAATCAGTCATGGGGATGTAATGTACAACATGGCAACTGTAGTTAATAACACTGTATTGTATATTTGCAAATCTGCAAGAGTAGATCTTAAAAGTTCTCAGAAGAAAAAAAAGTAACTATGTATGGGGATGGATGTTAACTAAATTTATTGTAGTGATCATTCTGTAAGACATACAAATACTGAAGCTTTATGTTGTACACCTGAAACTAATATAATGTAGGTCAATTATATCTCAATAAAAAAAATTAAATTCCTTAACCATCCAAGAAAAAAACCATGACGAAAGCAAGATCTAGTTTTCACAAGTTGCATCTTAAAATGCTAACCATTTATTCTAAACTGTGTTAGTGAGATGCGGGCTGGGGGATACCCGTTGACTGAGAACATAGGTATGTCTATTAATTTTATGGTAAACCCTAGTCTATAGGAATTGCATGGATCTGACTGCATTTCAGGCCAGCTAATCCCACCAGCATTTATCTCAACATTGGGATCCGGGTTTGACTTGCCAGAAGTTCACTGTATACAGCCACAGTGCTACTTACTCAGCTCGGAATAAAAGGTAGACTTCTGACTGATGTAATGTTATACGGTATATACAGACAGCTGTTGATAAAATGGTTAAAAGTGCTCTGATAATTGCAGAATAGACTTTGGATGCCAGAAAGATATAACCTGAGTCTTAAGATTCTCAGGTAGGATTATGTAGGGTGAGGATCTACTTGATTTTCCAGTGTTCATGCTCCCTTAAGTAATAAAACCCCCAAATGGTCTCCATTTCCCCCAACATCTCTCAGCTCTCTTGTGAGTGGGTCTGACCATGACTTGACCAATGGACGGTATAAAATATGTGCAATTTCCAACCTTTCCCCCTTCTTTTAAATAGGCAAACTGTGTGTTTTGTTTTGTTTTAAAGATTTTATTTATTTATTTGACAGAGAGAGAGAGAGCACAAGCAGGCAGAGAGAGAGAGGGGGAAGCAGGCTCCCCGCTGAGCAGAGAGCCCGATGCGGGGCTCAATCCCAGGATCCTGAGATCATGACCTGAGCCGAAGGCAAAGGCTTTAACCCACTGAGCCACCCAGGCGCCCCTGTCTTTTGTTTTTTTTTTAAAGATTTTATTTATTTATTTGACACAGAGATAGAGATTACAAGTAGGCAGAGAGGCAGGCAGAGAGAGAGTGGGGGAAGCAGGCTCCCTGCTGAGCAGAGAGCCCGATGCGGGGCTCGATCCCAGGACCCTGAGATCATGACCTGAGCCGAAGGCAGAGGCTTTAACCCACTGAGCCACCCAGGCACCCCCAAACTGTGTGTTTTTACTCACTTTCCCTCTTGCCACTTGCTGGGAAGGGATGACAACCTGAGTAACCACCTTAGACCTAGAGACGAAGCCACGGAGTGTTCCACCAGTTGGACACTTGGATGACTGTATGGAGCAGAGGTACCTATTCACTTCTAGCTTACTTAGGCCAATATATTTTGGACAAATTCATTTTTTGCCATTTCTTCATATGCCAGCTGTTGTGTTGCTCTCTCAAGTAGGCTGGAAATGACATCTGGTCTTTTTCTCTTTTTTTAAGGTTTATTTATTTTTTGGTAATCTCTATCCCCAATGTGGGCTCAACTCATGACCTCGAGATCAAGAGTTGCATGCTGCTCTGACTGAGCCAGCCAGGCGCCCCAACAACTGGTCTTAATAAATAAATAGTGCGAGAAACTTGAATATAGCTGAACTCCTTTTTAGGGATTTTTGGGTCACAAATACGTACATATACATACCTTGCAAAAAAATAACTTGTATTTACAAATTCGATACATTACAAACAGGGACAGTCCTGGGTGGTTTAAAGAGTGGGAGCAAAGACAGCTTTGTTATAGTTCTATTTAATACAATTCAAGGTATGTAGTTATGTCTAGTATAAAATTCAGTGTGAACAAGATCAACGTCACCTATTTATCTATTTTTTTCTTCTTCTGCAGATTGTACACAAGGGAAGGAGGCTTCTTGGTTTTATAGGCCGTGCTTCTCCTGAGGCGCTCTCCTTTGATGTTAACGATATGTGGCAAGAGAGGGGGCCGGACTGTCAGAACCGTTCCTTGAGGTGTGTAGCCTCGGAGATGCAGTCTGTCCTTAAGGTGAGGTGTTACTGCAACCCAACCTACGCAGGTAAGCGACAGAACACAAAATGGTGTTAGCAACCATCTTATTCAAAACTCCAAGTTCAAGCTCAAAATGGAGCACCAAAGGAGGCTACTGCTCTCTTTTGCTCTATGTTTTTGTTTTTTATTTTTTTAATTTATTTTTTATTTTTTATTTTTTTGTGTTTTTGTTTTTTAAAGATTTTATTTATTTGACAGAGAGAGTGAGCACAGTAGGGGGAGAAGCAGACTCTCCACTGAGCAGGGAGCCCGATGCGGGGCTCGATCCCAGGACCCTGGGATCATGACCTGAGCCAAAGGCAGAGGCTTAATGATTGAGAATCACCCAGGTGCCCCTGTTTTGCTCTATTTTATAAGAAAGCATGCATTTGTGAAAAGGTACAAATTTATTTTTACAGTAGGTTGCATTTAATGAATAAACTAGTACGTATTTCCTAAAATCCTCAGTCTGTGTCAGTTAAATGCACATTTCTATAAAAACACACTGGAAGTCAGTAAGGCTACTTTATTCACTTTTTAAAGAATGCTTGGTGTAAAATTACCTGCAGAGGAAAACTTGATGTCAGCCACTGCTTCAGATTTCCCAAGACCTTCTTTTAATGTAATGTCTTTACCCACAAGAGGAGGAAATCCTGCCATTCGTTCTTCTCCACCCATTGGAACCTGCCATTGAGATAAATATTCTCAGCTACTGAAAACCCCAAATCACTTCCTGTTTAAGACTTCATTTATTTATTCAACAGAGAGAGAGAGATCACAAGTAGGCAGAGAGGTAGGCAGAGAGAGAGGGGGGAAGCAGGCTCCCCGCCAAGCAGAGCCCGATGCGGGCCTCGATCCCAGGACCCTGAGATCATGACCTGAGCTGAAGGCAGAGGCTTTAACCCACTGAGCCACCCAGGCGCCCTCACTTCCTGTTCAAATGAAAAGCCTATAGTCCCCAGTGCCAAGAGCTGTAGGTGTGTGTCGAGTGGTAACCTCCTGATAGCAGCATCTTGTTTTCTTAGTTTACACTATTTGTACAACCCTTCATAAAGCTTTACAGAGTGATGTTTGGCAATTAAGGTAACATCCTTCAAAATACCTTAGTTCTCATAGGCCTGGCTGGCCTCAAAGATTAATCCCCGCCTCATTACAAGTGAAGGGTATGTGTATAATGGGTAAGGGTCAACCTCTGCTTACAGATGTGTCCATGAATGGGAAGTTACTGGATGATTATTTATTAATAGATCTGTGTTTAACACTAGGGACACAAGATAGATGTTACAATATGGTCCCTGTGCCCAAGGGGGTCAGAAGGTGGAAATAACATGTAAACAAATTACGAGGTAAGGAATGTGACAGGAAACGTCTATTAAGTACTATGGTTGTGGAGGAAGAAGTAATGAACGTTTTGGTTAAGGAAAAAACATTAATGAAGGAGCAGTATCTGAGCAGTATTTTGAGAAATAGGTTGGAGTTACTGGAACAGTATTCTGGGTTAGCATCACGTATAGACACAAAAACAGGAACAAGGATGATGAGTTCAGGGAACTGTAGCTGAACTGTGTAGGTTATGTTAAGTCTGTGTATGAGTGTGTATTAGTGATGAGGCTACCAGTTTAGATTTTTCAGTGATGTGGAACTACCAAGGAATTATAAGCAGGAAAAAAAATAGAGATAGGAATAATAAAGTACTGTGGTCTGCTTTGTATTTTTGAAAAATCTCTGTGGTGCAGGGTGTCTTAACTTTGGCAATATTGACATTTTAGGCTGAATAATTCTTTGCTGGGGGGGGTGGGGAGGGTGTCCTGTACATTGTACATTTTTTTAGCAGCATCCCTGGCATCTACTCAGCATCCACCAAGTTGTGAAAAACAAAAATGTCTCCAGTCATTGTCAAATGTCCCCTGGGGCAAAAGTCAACCTTGGTTGAGAACCACTGCTTTGTGGCCGCGGAGGTGTATTTAGGTTGGAGGTGGGAGGGCAATAAAAGCTAGAAGCTAAGAAAATACTTCAGGACCTCAAGAACAGCCAATGAAATCAGATTATAGCTCGAATTGGGAGGCTGGATTCAGTGACAATTAGAAGGCAGGGTTGGCTTTAGTTTGGGAGGTAAGAAAACCAGGAGGCAAGAATGAGTCTCAGAGTAGCCCAAAAAACCCATTACTGTTATAGTGGGAGAGAAGGCTGGGAATATTTGCTTTGGGAAGTTATCAGTGATATCCACTCTGAAAACTACACAGATGCATGGGGGTAGAGAACCACAGAATTCATTTTTATGACAGCCATATCAAACTAAGGAAGTTTTCTTTCCTGTAAGTCTCCAGCTGTATTTCAACTCGTGTATTATTGTTTTGCCTAAAAAGTGAGCAAATGTAACAGGACAACAAAAGGCTTTTAAGTGTAGAAAAACCGATAGGTCCTATATTGCTGATAGCCTTTCTGTGCTCACTCGCCCTACAAATCCAACAAGTCTCTGGAATATTCACTTTAGGGCATTATTTCAATGGAGTTTTCATTTCCGTCTGGCTTTCTTAGGAAATACAGAGAGAAAGAAGCATTTACTTCTCACGTTAGGTTTATCGTTAACCTCTGTGAAGGGCAGGTGTATATTTTGGGTTTTGGCTTATATTCAGCTGTATAAGCATTAATTAATAGTAAATCACCTCTGCTGGGTGCACCTGGTATTTTTGTAGATGTGTTCCATCATCATCACCATCATCATCACAAACACCTACACAGTACTTACAGCAGTGCCCTGGAACTCAGTCCTCGCCACAACCGTGTGATGCAGGTACGACACAGAGTCACCTAGCTTTGTGAAGTGGTGGAACAGACCATTTGAACCCAGTCTGGCTCCAGTGATCTTCAACGTTGTACAACAGACACTGTACATTAACTGCATGTATGTAATGCCTTATTAAGCTGAAAACACTTCTCACGCAGTATTTGGTGAATTTAGTAAGAACAATTTCAGTGATACAGTAAGGGCCAAACAGGGACTGCAGAGGATGGGACAGGAGGAGCACGCGTGATATTGACTATAAAAGAAGGAATAAGCAGGACACTGAGTTTTGTTTTGTTTTTTAAAGATGTGAGAAACTGTAGCATACTTACAGGGGGAAGAAAGGAACTAGCAGAGCAGGAGTAAAAAGCTAGGATAATCTATAAGTGTCTGGGATTAAGAACCTGGGAGGAGAGCTTTTCCACTTGGCCCAGGACTTCTCAACCGTGGCCTTATGGACATTTTGGACCAGATAAATCTTTGTTGTGAGCGTCCATCTTGTGCACTGCAGGATGGTCACCATTATCCCTGGGTCTGTCCACTGGATGCCAGGAATGCCCCCAGCTGTGAGAAACTGTGTAGCTTCTCTTCACTCAGCATTAAACCAATACAACTTTCTGCAATGATGTGACTGCTGGGGAGTTGGAAAGTAGCAAAGTAGCTAGTGCAGCTGAAGAACTAAATTTTAAATTTTATTTAAATTGAAATAGCCACTTGTGGTTACGGTATTGCCCAGAGTAGTTTAGAGAAAACACAAGTCTGTAGCTATTCTAGGATCAGTCCAAACAACATCCCTTTTCTTATAGGGCCCACTTTACTTTGTAGCCAAAATCCTCCAGCAGAACAGGTGAGGAGACAGCTAGCTGATCATATAACAAAAATGGTATGTCCAACAAAGGCTTTCTTAGCAGGGCTGTGGGACTGTCACAGTGTAGGTTAGCTTAACTGTGCAATCTTCAGTGGGTTGCCTCACCTTGAGTAATGTATGACCTGCATGCTTCTGATACACAGTATCTGCCCTGTCGAAGGAAGTAATATGCACAGGGAGGAGGTTGGAAGCCACAACTGTAAACCAAGCTGACTGATTCCCCTTAAGAAAGGAAGAAAATAAGTTATTTTACAGAATGAAAAACTTGCAAAACCAACATATTACAAATTACAGTCAATTACCCACTACCCCCTCCCAAAATCAAGCTCCCTTTATAAGTTAAATGGAGATGTAAATAAATATAATTAAAGAAAATACATAAGGAGGGGCGCCTGGGTGGCTCAGTTAAAGCAGCTGACTCCTCATCTCAGGGTCGTGAGTTCAAGCCCCATGTTGGGCTCCATGCTGGGCATGAAGCCTACTTAAAAAAAAAAAAAAAAAAAAAAAAAAAAGAATATATATGGAAATATTAAGTTAAAAGGAAATGCTTTAATTGTGCCAAAGTTAGGTTTAACATTCTGTGGGCTTTAATGAAGCATATAAGGGTTTTAAGTGTGCAAGGCTAAACTGCCAACAAATTAGGAAAAAACACAAAACCCAAGAAATACGCTGTACCAATGGCCTACAAGTTACATTTACTGTTGCTGGATACATCCATGTTTCATTTCCTTTTTCTTCTCACTTTGGGAAAACAGGGAACAATTCTATAAATATTCTAAAATCCCAGAATGATGCTGTGTAAAGGAATATCAAACAAAAAAGTACATACATAATTGTATACGCATCTTGGGATATAAAGAAGCGTGGCTCAGGCAGTGAAGCATGGGACTTGATCAGGAGTTGTGAGTTCAAGCTCCACACTGGGTGTAGAGATTACTTAAAAAACTTAAAAAAGTGTAGGATTTATTTAATGTACACTAACCCTGTACCTAAAGGTTGGACCTATCTTTTTTTTTTTTTTAACCTATGATTTCCATGTGAAACAATACCACAGGATAGAGACAGTATCTTTTCGTCATGCAAAGCTGTATGGAGCACTCAATATTCTAATGAAGATCTAGCTTTTGAGACCTACTACTTGTTTTTCCTCCCCATTTCTTCTTCCCAAGTTTTTATTATGGACATTTTCAAACAAGCAAACAAAAAAGTATCACTTTCCTATATAGTCATGAGCTAGTTATCAAAAATTTGCCAATCATGTTCATATATCTGCATCCTTAAAGTGACCTAAGTCATTTTTTAACAGTACAGACTTTCCTTACCTGCAGAAAATCTATGCGGCCTATGGCACCCAAAAACAGAACCATTCCTGGTTTAAGCACAAAAGTTCTTGGAACAATGGAATGTGTCGGCAAAACAATATTTACTTCTTTTTCTGTTAGAAGGTTTAAAATCTGTAAAGCAGAGGGCAGATTTTTTAGAGAATTACTTTTTTTTTTTTGAGAATTACTTTTATCGAAGATATGATATAATGTGATTTACCTCTCAGGTAAAATGTGATAAAAATTTTTTTTCCAGATTTCACAATAAACCAAAGTATGTCAGAATTTGCTACACATAAAATTGCTACAATCTTTTTGTCTAAATCAACCAATTTATGGATGGCTCTACTCTTGCTTCACAACTTACTACTGAGCAAAAGAACTTATATGGGAGTGTGAGACTTTGTATGTCAGTAGCATCCCTCAAATGTCAAAATTGGTGTGAACTGAAAACATTGATGTGTCAATCCCAAAACAGCACATATGTTCTCTCCATCAAGGCTTCTAGGGACCAATAGCTCTCAGCTAAAGGTAAGGCAATATGCCACCTTCTATCCCAGTGGCAAGTATGCATGCATTAAATGCAAAATAGTCACCTCATTCTAGGAGCAGTTAGAGAGCTCTGAAGAACCCTTTTCTGAAGTCTGGTCTTCAGTTTTCTTATTTCTGTGTCATGGTCCCAGGGTCCTGGGATCGAGTCCTGCATCAGACTCCCTGCTCAGTGGGGAGTCTGCTTCTCCCTCTCCTTCTGCAGCTCCCCCTGTGTATGCTCTCTATCTCTCTCTCGAATTAAAAAAAAAAAAAAATCTTAAAAAAAATAAATTAAAAAAAGAGAATATTAGAGAAGGTAAAAAAGTGGATAAAAAACTTTTGTGAACTTGATTCTTTTTTTAGTATATGTGCTGCCGAAGCGAGCGCTGTGAATTTGATTCTTAAGAAAAATAACAAGGAGGGGTGCCTGGGTGGCTCAGCTGGTTAAGCATCTGACTTGGTTTTGGCTCAGGTCATGATCTCAGGGTCGTGGGATCAAGCCCCACATTGGGCTCTGCACTAGACGCAGTCTGCTTCAGATTCTTTCCCTCTCCCTCCTCCCTGCCCCACCTTGCTCTCTCTCACTAATAAATAAATAAATAAAATTTTAAAAATAACAAAAAAAAAAGAAAAATAACAAGGAAATAAAGAATGTGATACCTAGAGAGCCTCACACGAAAATACATTAAGAAGGGGCTGCAAGGACTTTTCCTCAGCATTAGTGTTTAAAAAAGCACATTAAAAGCCACCAGCAGTAGAAGCCTTTTAACCCTTTTTAGCAGAGACCCTAATACTTTCATTTCTCAACAGAGTTCCTTGATTCAGTTTGGGAAAACACTGGTCTAAGGCATCTAATAAATGTATCATTAAACTGACACAAACTGCCATAAGCCCTTTTAGATCTAAAAATTTAAGGGTCTCATTTTGCTGGCTACAATATTTAGCAAATTCTTCCTTTTCTGAGTATTTGACAAGAGGGTACATATGACTAAAGGTACTTGGTATCCTTGACTTGAGTCTAAAAGGGAAGAATAAGTTGGTGAGTGGTGAAGTTCAAGTGCTGGAACATTATTAGAAAGCAGTCCAGTTACTCTGCAGCTACAGACTGCTAAGGAAGAGACAGGACACAAGCAATTATTCCAGGAGCGCAAAAAAGTTAAAACATAGGGGTGCCTGGCTGGCTCAGTGGGTTAAAGCCTCGGCTTTCGGCTCAGGTCATGGTCTCGGGGTCCTGGAATCGAGCCCCGCATCGGGCTTTCCGCTCAGCAGGGAGCCTGCTTCCCCCTCTCCCTCTGCCTGCCTCTCTGCCTACTTGTGATCTCTCTCTCTGTCAAATAAATAAATAAAATCTTAAAAAAAAAAAGTTAAAAGGTCTACATGATTCGATGACATGGGACACTAAATAGAGTATAATTCTGAGAACGAAACTAAGTGATCCAGATAAGGCAAAGAATGAAAAGAAGCTACGACACCACTGTGGTTTCACAGGCATATACAGACATAATTAGGCAAAATAGGAACTTGCATCAGTAACCAGATTCAAAGGAAACCGATTAACGGATCTGTGTAAGGCTGTATTGTGGATGCATTCTTCAGTCAATCGGTGACTTGGATGATTATCAAAATTGCAAATGAATAAAAAGTGAGATTTAATGAGTGTGTAGGATATGGGCTTAATTTAATGATAAAAGAAAGTTGCCCAGGAGATTGTAATTGGAGTAAAAAGATGTATCAGGGCAAGACAGGTGGAGTTAATCTTATTCTAAGTTGTGTTCATCTGAGGGCACTTATACAAGAAATTTAGTTCTTAGTGTCATGTATTTTTTAAAAGATTTTATTTATGTATTTGAGAGGGAGAGAGAGAGGGGGAGAGAGAGAGAGAGATCTTGCTCAGAGGAAAGATGCAGACTCCTCGCTGAGCAGGGAGCCCCACTTCGGAGCAGGGGCGAGGGGCGGTCCTGGGATCATGACCTGAGCCGAAGGCAGATGCTTAACCTACTGAGCCACCCAGGCGCCCTTTAGTGTCATATTTTAAAGACAAAAACAAATTATTATATCAGCACAGTAAATGTTCAATGTTTGTTGGACGAACTAAAAAAGTAGAGTGAGGAAGAGATAGGACATTGCACTTTAAAGTAGTTCAAAGTCTAGCAAGGGAAACAGGCATTATGTTCATTCCATACGGGACCATTTGGAGGAACAATGGGTATAAGTTACAGGGAGAGACTGTTCAGCTCCACACAAAGAGCAGGTCAAAGGCCAAATGGGTTACCATGGGAGATGAGGGGACACTGCTTCAGCTGATGGTGAGTCACTCCTTATTTCAGTTTAAGCCGGATAGGTATGTTTAGAGGGAATTCAAGCATAGAATAGGTGGGCTGGACTGCGATAGTTATGTTTTCTTCCAACCTCAAAATCTAGGATTTTATAAATGTCTCCCTAACGAAGTAACAACAACAATAACACAAAGAGGTTGTGAGCAGCGAAGCCTACCAAATGGAGATGTTGACGGCATGTAGATCACCCTGAACTGCTTCTATGAATGAACCAAAACTGAGTCTAAAGTGAAAGGATACGCCTTTCCTGTGTTCTGCCAATATAGACGGCACTTAGGCAATTGAAAGTTCATAGTTTTGAAAGACATCAAATACATACACAATTTTCTTTTATAATTCCAGGGGTGTCATGAAACCAGTGGGCATCTTTCATATCTTGCGGGGTCAATTCTACTCGTTTGGTGAATTTATCTGCCACCACAACAGGTTCATTTTCCATGTCAAAGGCAAGTGCATCAGCATCAAATTCAAAGGCGGCTTCGTCTTTCCGTTCTTCTGAATACAAGAATGTTCTTCTAACTCTTCCTAGAACAAGTTATATTTAAGCTATTAGTCACTCCTTTGAAGCTTTTGACTCCAGACAGATAATTCTTATTCTCCTCACTTGCCTCAAAAACAAGTTACTTAGACTAACAATGGTGTACGGAAGCAAGACTACAGTGATACCTTTGCCCTTTTTTTCCAAAGGCAATGGAGGTCAGACTCTTGCAATGGTCAAATATGTCTCTAGCTGTGTATACTGGGCAGGGGGTTGGGTGGTTGAGGGGAATGTGCTGGCCACCAACAATTTTCAGTGAAGGTAGGTTGAAAAAAGATACCAAGGAAAGAGGGACAATCTAATTTAAAGCTGCAACATGGGAGTCCACAACCTGTGCCGGTCTGCAAGGAGAGGGTGCTGTTTCCCAGCGAAAATGCTTCCACCACTGACAGTGGCTAGGTGGGCAGTTGTAGGTTTCCCCTCCTGGATTTCTCCAAGTACCTACTGTTGCAGTTTTTTTAGCACAATGAACTCTGGGTTTCCAAACAACAGCCTTGCCTCCCAAGGGCCTCTTTGTTCCAGAACAAAGAGAGTAGTCTCTCCCCACAAAAGCTGGCTAGCCTAGACAGCTGTATTTCAGGTTGCTCAACAAAAAATTTTAGCATAGCCCCGACGAGAGTTCTCCTATAGAAGATACTTACCTACTACATAACCATGCTTTTTCAAGAGATTAAGTTGATTTTGTTCTTGCTGACTAAGATCTTCTTCAGCTTCAGCTGCAGTTTTTTTAAGCCTTTTTTGTCTTTTAAACATCCTGTAAGGTGTTGGGTTGCAAATGGGAAACTTCAGAAGATTTAATGTAGTACCTAAAATGCCAAAGAATAAATGTGTTCTTATAAACATTGTACAAGAAGAGCAAATAAGGGGAGGAAAACTGACATTTTTGAGGAGTTACGTTGACTTGGATACTGCGATTTACTTCACTTAACCTTCATGATAACGCTCTACAAGATCATTCTTATTTTACAGATGAGGAAATAGCCTCAGAGATTGGCTCAAGGGCTCAACCTGGATTTGAATCCCCAACTTGCAGACCTGCTTTCTTTCCATTTTCACTGCATTACCATCAAGGATAAAAGCACTTCTGTGTATAATTTAACCGAAGTCCTGGACAGAGAAGAACAGCTTATTAGGAGCACCTGGGTGGCTCAGTGGGTTAAAGCCTCTGCCTTCAGCTCAGGTCATGATCTCAGGGTCCTGGGACTGGGCTCTCTGCTCAGCGGGGAGCCTGCTTCCCTCTCTCTCTCTCTCTGACTGCCTCTCTGCCTACTCTCTCTCTCTCAGTCAAATAAATAAATAAAACCTTAAAAAAAAGAACAGCTTATTAAAGTTAAACACTGGTTTCAAAGGAACAAATGAGGCAGTTTTGCCAACTGTTAAATACCAACAAGGTCACAGAAGGACCCATTTTGCAATTACTAAAGTTTCTTAAAACCACAAAGTTGAGGGAAGCCTGGGTGGCTCAGTCGGTTAAGTGCTGCCTTCAGCTCAAGTCATGATCCCAGGGTCCTGGGATGGAGTCCCATATGGGGGGGGTGGGGCGAGGCCCTTGCTCAGCAGGGAGCCTGCTTCTTCCTCTACCTGCAGCTCCCCCTGCTTGTGCTTTCTCACAAATACATACATAAAATCTTAAAAAAAACAAACCCACAAAGTTGACATTTTTTTTCTCAAAGCCACAAATCATATAGCATTAGTGAATTATTCAAGTGTTAAATGTGTATAGTGTACTGATCTTATAAATAAACTTAATATATGAAGAGTAAGACTGAGCGAGTGGAAGTTTAGGAAGTAAAAGGAAAAAAAGAAAAAAGAAAGTAAAAAGAAGGACTTTCCAGAGAAACATACAAATAAGTTAAGCTACCAGGGAAACCTCCAAAGAGAGCAGGAACTCTTGCTTTGTTTCCCTGGCTCATCTACAGTGCCTAAAGAACAGTGACTGGAACATAGAAGTGCTCCATAAATATTCCCATGAGAAAATGACTAACATATACTAAATTTCCAAGCAGTAGGCTGACACAAAAGAGAGGTGCGACCAAAGTAGGGAGAGAATTTTTTTTTAAGATTTTATTTATTTATTTGACAGAGAGACAGCGAGAGAGGAAACAAAAGCAGAGGAAGCGGGAGAGGGAGAAGCAGGCTTACCCGCTGAGCGGGGAGCCTGATGCAGGGCTCGATCCCACGACCCTAGGATCTTGACCTGAGACGAAGGTAGACGCTTAACGACTGAGCCACCCAGGCGCCCCAGGGAGAGAATTTTTAAAAGGAAGGCTCCAGACAGCCCCTGGTGGACATTAAGTAAGGATATACTAGGTGCCTGGGCTGCAACCAGACTGCATCTCAGAAAAGGAAAGGGGCGGGCTTCCTAAGACTCACCTGGCCAAGGGGAGATGGTGGCTCTGTCAATAGCCTCAGCGCCCTTGGCGGTGCAGTAATCGGATTCTAGGAGCGTGTTGAAGAGAGTGGACTTGCCAGCGTTGGTGGCGCCAACCAGGTACACGTCGCCGCGGTAACGCCAGGAGCGCTGAAGCGCTGTGATCAATTCTTCCACGCCATAGCCAGTCTTGGCGCTAATAAGCCGCACATCCCTTAACACCCTGCGGGGCCGGGCGGAAGAATTCGAATTATCCGTCCGGTCTTGCTGCCCGTCCTCGCCGGCGTGCGGTGGCCCTCTGTGGCCGCCGGGCCGCAGGAGCCCTGCGCGTGTACAGTCGTCCCACAGTCGCTCCCGTAGCCGCTGCAGGTAGCCGGGCGCGTCCTGAGGCAGCAGGTCCACCTTGTTCCCCAGCACGATCAGCTGCCTGGGGCCCACCAGCGCGGGCAGGTCGGGCAGCAGGACGTCGGGCAGATCGAGCAGGTCCACCATGTAGAGCACCAGGGCGGGCCCCGGGCGTCGCAGCGCCGCGCTCACCAGCTCCAGATACTGCTCGCGGCTCATCTGTACGCGCAGGGCGCGCCGGTGGTGCACCAGCAGCCAGCAGCGCTGACATACAGTTCCCGCCAGCCCGCCGTCGGTCTGCGCCGCTACGCTGAGGAATTTCTCGCTGGGCAGGTAGCCGGGCACACCGGAGTCCTGGCAGTGCAGCTCCGCTCCGCAGCCTGAGCAGTTCAGGCCGCTGGGCGGCACCGTCGGGTCCGGGTGTCCCACGACCGGGTGTACTCGACTCCTGGCGCGTACCTTTTGCTGCTGCCGCTCTTCCCGCCGTTGCTGCTTCTGTCGCTCCTCCTCCTCCTGCCGCTGCTGCAGCTCTTGCAGCTGCTCTTCGAGGACCGGTGCGGGCTCGGGCTCCGAGACGTACTCGGGGAACAGAAAATGCTCCTCCGTGTCAGTCCTCCCTTCGTAACCCCCAGTCGCCGTTGAGCTACGGGAAAGCCTATGTCCCAGGCCTGATGGGTGCTGGGAGGTGGAGGCGGCCGCACATCTCCGGAGAAGGGGCTGCCGAGGGACATGGTGCGCTACGGTGGGAGCTGATCCCCGCAAGAAGGGCCACAGCAGCAAGCGGGTGAAGCGTGTAAGCAGCATGGGGAACGCGACCCCGGGTAAGGGGGCGGAGTCACATGCGCGCAGGCGCACTGGGGTCCGAGAGGCGCGTTAAACCTGACTTTGGCCCACTACTGGTGGGCTGTCGTTTTGTCAGAAAGCGCACTTCGACTTCTCCTTTCGCGTCTAATTCTGTGAGTTCTCGCGATGAAGGATCTGAGGCCGTTCAAAGCAACGTCAAAAGCATCGGCGACCTAGGCTGAGCTCGGTGGGTTGGAGAGGGTAGTGAGGGTTTGTGTACTTTCAGGCTTTCTTCAACGCGCCACCGCTGGCACAACTTGCTTTTAGTGAATCACAGTTTTTGAAAGCTTTATGCTTTTGGTCTGTAGAAGTGCAAAAAAAACCCACACCCATCAAATGCCGCACACTCACGTTCTCAATTAAAATCTTTTATTAGTAAATGTTTTTTTTAGGTGTCATTATTTGTGCAACAATATTGAAAAACAAAATTTAATTGGCGGGATCCGACCGTCACCGTAAGAACCATCCTCCCACTCAGCCGCGGGAGGCGGCGGTCTACGATTTGCGCGTGCGCAATTCTAACCCTCACCAAACCGTAGCCTCCCACTTGCGCAGGCGCAGATCTTACGTTGGCTGCTTTGTGGGTGACCTTTGGCCTGAGAAGCAGAGCATTCTGGGAACGCCGGAGACGGAAATTACTCTCGTCACGCTGCGGGTGCTGTTGGCTGCTGCGCGATTTTCTCCGTTTCCAAGAGTTAGGAACTTGGGAACCGTTTGCCAATATGTATGACGCGGACGAGGGTAGGTAACTCCTCAGAACATTCCGCGGGGACCTAAGGAGAGAAAAGGGGGGAGCTGAACCAATTGAGGATTTGCGGCTTCTTCCTTACTCGCGGCTCAAGTGTTCCCAGTCGTGCCCCCAACATTGTCCAGGCCGGAAACGAAGCTGGGATTGTGAGAGATGGAGGGTGCGGGGAACCGTAGCATTAATGTTCCTGGTCAGGTGATTCTTGTTCTCACTTTCTGCTCCTGGCTAAGTCTGATACCGCCTTCCCCGATTGAAATGGCGTGCGGAGCAGTAAGACAATTTCCGTTGTTTCGACTTTGAAGCAAAGGGCTCCTTTCTTGATTTCCCCCAAAGCTGTAGTGAATTTATTTTGAATAGTTGAATTGTTGAGTGTCACCCTGTGCCAACCATTATGCTAGGCTTTGGAAAGAATATAGTGTGTATATCGGGGCGTTCCTTCATGCTGTCATATGTCTAAGTAAATTGTCTTAAAAGATGACCTTTAAATTTCGTCTTCCCACAGATGGAAGAGTTTTCAGGTGTTATGTATCCTATTGAATAGGGCCAGTATGTCTTTGTTTTTTCTTTTCACATTTAGAATTCTTAGTTGAGTCTATTTGCATTATGTATTTTTAATGCTCGGTCTTCCATATTCCACAGCTACTATTTCAAACCACTTTTTTCTGACTCCCAGTCTTGTGGCCACCTCTCACGTTTCTCCTTATTCCTCGGCCACTCCATGGAGAAAAAGAAGCAAAAGCGTAAACTCTACTGTTTAAACTTCTCTGTCTCATATCTTGAGTTTGGAGATTTTTTAGCATCACTAGATTTCTTAACTCCTTTCTCAGAAAAAAAGTTAGTTTTTTTTAGCTTAGCTTTTTGAGTGAGTAGAATAGCCTTATGGCTCACAAGGTAGTAAATATAAAAAGGTTAAAGTGTAAGGTTTTATTCTTGTCCACCATCTGTGTAGAGTGAGCCCCCTCCACAGTAGGTAGGTAACCTCTGTTCTTAGGTTCTCTCTCCAGAATGCTTTATGCATATTCAAGCAAATATAAATGGGATTCTGTATTCCACCCTTTTACAAAAAAAAAAGTTAACGCACTTTTCTGCACTTTTATTTTTTGATATATATGTGTGCGGTGTGTGTGTGTGTATATATATAGGAGATTTTCATGAGCACCTCATTTTTTTCACACCTACCTAGTTTGTATGGATGTACCTTAAGTAGAGTTTTGTTGATGGGTATTTGGGTTATATCTGATCTTTTTCTCGTTCAAATAGTACTTTTATGAATTATCTTGTACATGTCATTTTGTCCAATGCAAATATGTCTGTAGGAGAAATTCTTTGATATAGAATTGTCAGCTCAGACGATATACATATTTAACATTTTGCAGATGGTGCCAAGTGACCTTTGTAGTGATTATACTAGTTTATATTCTTTTTTTTTTTCAAAGATTTTGTTTATTTGTTAGAGAGAGCACTACTGGGGAGGAGAGGGAGAAGGAGGCTCCCCGCAAGCAGGAAGCATGACATGGGGCTCAATCCAAGGACTCCTCATCATGACCTGAGCTGAAGGCAGACACTCACCGACCGAGCCACCCAGGCGCCCCAATATATTCTCATTAACAATGTATAATAATCCTATAGAAAGAGAGTTAAAGTTACTTCACTTATCAAGTCTTTTCCAGTATTGAGTCTACATTCCATTCCTGCCTGTGTCCTTTTTTATTTTTTCAGATTTTATTTATTTATTTGAGAGACGGAGAGAGAGCGACAGAGAGCATGAGTGGGGAGGAGAGGGAAAAGCAGGCTCCCTGCGGAGCAGGGACCCCAACTTAAGGGTCGATCCCAGGATCCTGGGATCATGACTTGAGCCGAACATAGGTGCTTAACCAACTGAGCCACCCAGGTGCCCCTCTTTTTTTTTTTTTTTTTAAGATTTTATTTATTTGAGAGAGCACAAGCATAAGTGGGGGAGGGGGAAGAAGCGGACTCCCTGCTGAGCAGGGAGCCAAACATGGGGCTCCATCCCAGGACCCCAAGATCATGACCTGAGCAGAAGGCAGATGCTTAACTGACTGAGCTACCCAGGCGCCCCGTTTTGATAGCTTTATTAGATATGCCCTCATCAGTTTTTCAGACACTCCTTTTCACCTGGCTGCTTTTTCTATGTGAAATATTAGATCTTGTCCTCAAAAAAAAAAAACAAGTTAAACTCTTCATTGTTGTTAAACTCTTTGTTTACTTTTCCAATATTTAGCCTTTCTCCTTTCATTCACAGCCACACTTCTTAAAAGAAATACTCTCTTTGTTGTTTCCAATTCCTATTTTCCAGTTTCTCCTCAACCTATTCTAATCTAATTGTGCTCTAGCCATTATATTAAAACAGCTTTTAATAAGAATGTCAATGACTTCTCAATTGATAAATTTGAGGGACATTTTTCAGACCTTATCCAGACCCTGTGGTATTCAACATCGTTGATGACTTCCTCGGAAACTCAATACTTCCTTCTGCCACATAACTGTCATGTAATTCTTCTTACCTGACGTTCCTTCTTGTTCTCTTCTATTCGTATTATTTCTGGAGGATTCCATCTCTTCTCCATGGCTTCAGGTACCATTGATATGTGGATGACTTCGAATTTATATTTCCAGTCTAGGTGTCTTACATATCTAACTGCCACTGGACAGCTTCACTGGGATGTGCTCTAAGCTACTCAAACTTGGCACTGCCCAGACTGAGCTATTTTCCTTTACTCATCCGCCTTCCTAATCTGTTTTGTCTTGTGTTCTCCATCTCAGTGAGTGGTATCCCCCTCTTGTGTTGTTGAAGCCAGAAGCCTGGGTATTATTCTTGATTCCTCTCTTCTGCCCCCATTATCTAATGAGCCATGCAGTCCTGAGGGTTCTGTCTTCTAAATATGTCAAATCTGGTTAGTTGTCTGTCCCCTCTGCCACAATTTCTAGTTGGGACCACCACCATCTCTTATCTAGATTACTTCTCCAGATTCTCAACCAGTTCATGTGCTCCAGGTTTCTTGCCTTTCCGTTTACCTTCCATACTGTGGCCATAGTGCTCTTTCAGAAGTGAAAATCTGATCTAGCCAAACCCTTGTTAAAATCTTAGAATGGTTCCTCAGAGCTCTATTGGTAAAGAACAGTCTCTTTTACCACTCACACTCCATGCTTCAGCTACGTTAGCCTTCTTTCATTCCTTGAATAGCTTTCATTTTGAAGTCTTTTGTGCAATTGTTTTTTCTTTTTGAAAGACTACTTTCTCTGCCCCTCCCATCCTCACCCTTTCCTTTTGCCTGGTTTGTTCCTATTTATTCATCCATGAGGTCTCTGCTCAGCTCTGCTTTGGGGAAGTCTACCCTAACCTCCTTAGGTCTTGGATAGAACTGTCCATTCACTTTGTTCTTCCTTTTAACTGACTTCATCTTGTTTGTATCCCTCCAGTAGATGATAATCTCCCTGAGGATACAGCCATCTCTTATCTTGTTGAAGGTTGTATCTCCAATGCCTGGGATATAGTAAATAGATTTAACAAATATTTGAAGAATGGGAATGGCTGAGTGAATGAGTCTCTTTCATGGAATCATTTTTTTTCACATGACTGTAATAGAGATATTCCTTAATATCCTGCCTTCAGTCTTCCTTCTCTAGGGAAGCTCTCCGTATTCTACCAACCACTTGTTAATGATTCTCAGCTGTTTGTAATTTAGACCCCTTATTTGAGCTTTATATTTACATCTAGTTATTTATTGCAGGTATTTAAAGGGATAAGTGATTCACAAGTGTACCTAAATCTAACCCCCTCATTTCTCTCCTTTTCCCACCTTCTTGCTTCTCTGTGTGGCTGTCATATAAATCTCTAATCTGTCATCAAAGCTAGATATCTCTGAGCTATTTTGGATAGCTTTGTCTTTCTTACTGCCCCCACTCCCCCCGTGTGTTGGGATCAGTAATTCCAATCTGTTCAAGAAACCTTTATTAAATAATTTGTTTTGAACATGTATTAAATTTTGAATTGAAAGCTCTTAAGTTTTACAGACTATATAAGTTAGAATATAAAAACAAAAATACAACACAGTTCTCTTTTACATAAGATGTTGAGACTAATAGAGGACCAGTGCACTCTTGATTTTTCAAATCCCTTGTTGTTCAAATTACTATTGCTGCATAACTACCCTAAAATTTGGCTGCTTAAAAATTAATGTGTTCATGGATTTGATGGGTCAGGAATTTGGATAGAGTATAGTAGGAATGACTTGTTTGCTCCGTGATGTCAGTGGTTCAGTGCAAAGACGCAAAGGTCGAGTGTTGACGACTGGGGCCTCTGTGATCTAGAGTGTTTATTACTCACATGTCTGGCACCTAGTCTCGCAGGACTCAAGGACCAGGATTGATGGGAGCATCCGTATGTGTCCTCTCCATATGGTTTGGGCTTCCTTGTACTATACAAGCCTTAGAGTAGTAGGACTAAACTAATGGCCACTCAGAGCTCCAGAAGCATGTGTTTCAGTAAACAAGGTGAAATTGCATTGCCTTTTCTTACCTAGCTTTTTAAGTCATGTAGTGTGGCTTCAGCAGCTTTCTTTTAGTTATGGCAGTGTCAAAAACCCACCCAGATTTACGGGGAGGAAATATAGACCCCTATATCTTGATGGTAGGCATATCAAGGTGACATTATGAAAGAGCATGTGAAATGGAAGATATAGTTGTGGCCATCTTCGGAAAATACGTCTGTCATACCTTTATCTATATGAAATGTTGCTGTAATAAACCACTGTATCTTAAGGTATTGCCCAACTTTTGGAACCCTTCTCTGGCCTTACTCCCTTACCCTAATCTTTCATTCCAGTCTCTGAGGAGCTTATTGATCAGAGGACTATATGCTTGCTCCTAGTTATCATTATAGTTAGCTATTAATGAGAATTACATGGACTTTCCGGAGAAGATGGAATATTAATGAATTCACACAACTTACACTGAATCTTTGTAATGTATACTGGGGAGAATACCTATGTGACATAGACCTTTGTATACATGGATGTGTACCTATGTATATTGTAATATATTGTAATAATTCAATTAACTGAAAGTTCAGAAAAGTGGGGTAAAATAATTGCTTTTTATTTAACAGAGAGTAAATATGTTTCTGCTACTTCAAATCATAGGAGCGAGATGTTAACTATTAGCATTTTATTGCACATGGGTACAATATTTTTGGTTTTTGCAGATATGCAATATGATGAAGATGATGATGAAATCACCCCAGACTTGTGGCAAGAAGCATGCTGGATTGTAATCAGGTAACTTTTGAGACCAAACTTAAGCCTTAAAGCACAATAACCTATAAAAGGATTTCCTGCTTATTCTGTTCTTAAAAATCAGATGTTTATATGAATATGCTACATGAGAGCTGGTTTCTCTATTTATATGTTTAACTTGAACTTTTAAAGTATTTCGGGCAGAGGGAGAAGGAGAGAAGCAGACTCCTTGCTGAGCATGGAGCTCCACATGGGACTCGATCCCAATACATTGAGATCATGACCTGAGCTGAAATCAGGAGTTGGACGCTTAACTGACTGAACTACCAGGCACCCCAGGGATAACCTTTTTTTTTTTTTTTTTAAAGATTTTATTTATTTATTTGACAGAGAGAAAGAGATCACAAGTAGGCGGAGAGGGGGAAGCAGGCTGCCCACTGAGCAGAGAGACCGATGTGGGGCTTGATCCCAGGACCCTGAGATCATGACCTGAGCCGAAGGCAGAGTCTTAAACCACTGAGCCACCTAAGCACCCCAGGGATAACATTCTAATGAAGCAGTGTTCTGATGATCTCGGGAAGTCTTCATGGGGGAACGAAACTTATCCATAGTTTTGTGAAGATTTTTTTCATTGTTAATTGTCTGTAAAAACTATTGTTAACTTAAATTACAGACAGTGCCTTTTTCCATGTGTTTCTTACATATCAGTGGTGGACCCAAATGTTTGTGAGAAATTTCTTTCCTTTTAGCTTACAGTCTGTACTGAAGGAAATTGCCCTATCCATTCTTTAGCCTGTACCTTATACAACGATGATTGTATGCTGTTCTTTGCCATAGGACCTAACTTCTAATATTGATGTCCATGATTGATTGAATTAGGGTGAGATCTTGACTCAGAGCCAGCTAGTTAATTGACCTGCTTGTGACCTGCTTGTGACCTGGTGATGCCAAAATGGAAGAATGGTGATTAGTTTGGCTGTGCATATTGCCTCAGAAAATTGATGTGAGGATAAGGGAGTTGGTAGTGGCCAGGGAAAGGGGAGTAGAAGCTAAGAAAGTGTCACAGGTACAAGATGGAAGGGTCATAAGGTGAAGGAATTGAGACATGGGGGTGTGCTCATGGGCCATTTCCAGAGGGCTGGAGAGATAATCCAGTCCTTAGGGTTGTGGTAGATCTCAGAGCCTTAGTTTCACTAAAGCCCAGCTATACAGCTGTTCCAGGGTGGTCGTGAGGAGTGAGATTGCTCTTGTACTTACATCTTGTACATTTATTATGTATATTCTTCTCCCTTCCCTCATGTAAACAAGTGTCTGTTCCTTGTAAATCAAGTGTCTCTCTTTTAGATTCTTCATTCTTCTTTAGGGCTTCATTGTGATTTCTGTATCTATTGGTAACTCTCATCTCTTACCCTTCATTTTTTATCATCGGTCATTTGCTGAGTATTTTCACTTGAATGACTTACTCTCATCTCGCCTTTAACATGTACAAATTAGAACTAATATTAAACCTAAAATTGAAGTTTTTATACCTTCCATATTTTAGTCATGGATACCATCATCTTTTCTCTTACTTAAATTAGAGTTCTTTTATCTTTGACTATACATGTTCTTTAGTTTAAGACTTCCTTTAGAGAGAGCGAGTAAGTATAGTGGGGAGGGGCAGAGGGAGAGAGAATTTTAAGCAGACTCCTCACTGAGTGCAGAGGCACATACGGGATCGATCTCATCACCCTGAGGTCACAACCCAAGCTGAAACCAAGAGTCAGATGCTTAACTAATTGTTCCACTCAAGTATCCACATTTTCTTTAGTTTGAAAAAAATGTTTTGAGGGGTTGGATGAAGGGCGCCTGGCTGGCTCAGTCAGAGGAGTGTGTAGCTCTTGATCTTGGGGTCATGATGAGTTTGAGCCCCATGTGGGCTATAGAGATCACATAAATAAAATAAACAAATTGGGGCACCTGGGTGGCTCAGTGGGTTAAGCCTCTGCCTTCGGCTCAGGTCATGATCTCAGGGTCCTGGGATCGAGCCCCGCATCCGCTCAGCAGGGAGCCTGCTTCCCCCCCCCCCCCCCGCCTGCCTGTCTGCCTATTTGTGATCTCTCTGTCAAATAAATAAATAAAATCTTAAAAAAAATAAAAAAGAATAAATAACTTAGAGGTTGGATAAAACCTATCTATAAAGGACATTTATATTAGCTCTTCCTTATAGTTCTTTTGTTGTGCTTTAATTACTTTACCCGTAAGTGTAAGTCTTGTTTCCTGAAACCTACCAAGTTCTACAAAGAAAGTGTTCCTGGTCTCACTCTGATTTTGGATAACCTATAGTATCTGTGTAATGATGGGCTGGTATTTAACAATCGATTATTTGTTGGATTTATAATGAGAATGAGGAAATATGCTAGAAAAATCACTGACTTATATCTGGTTATAAACTCCAATATTTTCCCAGTTCCTATTTTGATGAGAAAGGTTTGGTCAGACAACAGCTGGATTCTTTTGATGAGTTTATTCAGATGTCGGTTCAAAGAATTGTGGAAGATGCTCCGCCTATAGACCTACAAGCTGAAGCTCAGCATGCTAGTGGAGAAGTTGAAGAACCGGTAAGATGGTTATTCTAATAAAGTAACATGTGAAAGGAGAGTTTTGATTTGAAATTTCGGTCTTTCTGTAACCTGGGCTAAAGGTAAAAGAAAAGAAAGTAGGTGTTTTTATCAGGGTACTTACAGCATCTTTTATCAGTTCCTAATTTATTCTTATTAATGAAGAGATACATTTTTGCAAGTAATCCAAAACCCTAATCCTTACTCAGATAGTAGGGATTTAATAGTTGGGGAAAGGGAACTTAGAAATATGATGAGCTACTAGGAGAAGCAAGACATAAATAGTCATATTGCTTCAGAAAGCCCCCTTTTTTCTTTCACAGTAAGGAATCATGAAAGAAAATATATTTGAAGGACTTTTTCCCTTTTTATCTTTTGTAAGAAATACATTATTATAACAAAATAAGAGATAATAAAAGAAAATCACCCAAACATACCAGCTGTTCTAGTTTTTCTACGTTCCTCATAGTCTCTGTTTACACATATGTATGTTCTTAGCATTGTTAAAATCATAGCAAGGGTATAATTTTATAATCTGGTTTTACATGAATGATTATAAAGAAATACAGTCCAAAGTAATAGCTGTCCCTAGTTTTTGAGGAGAAGAGAATTGGTGAAACTGAAAAACAAAGTGAGTCAGGGACAGCCCCAGTTCAGTCTCTTTTTGTAGCTAATCTTCTGAGGGCTGATCTATTCTCATTCTGGTTGGAGATGCTGCAGAGATTTTTGCTGTTAGGAACAAAAATAATTGGCTTTTTTGGCGTCATGCTGGAAAATTGGGCATTAAAAAAATTTTTTTTAATAGTTACGGTATTTTCTCTTCCTGGTATTTGCAAAACAAAAGAGACAACAATATAACAGACTCAAAGTGCCACTACTGTTAAGTACAATCGAGGAAGAGATCTGAAACAGGAGTATCAGAACTTGGTGGAAAACATGGAGGGAGACTTAAGCTGACCATGAAGGGCAGGGTAAGACTGTCTTAGTAGAGAAAAGATACTGAAAGGGGTTCAGCAAGAAAATACTTGGTGTTATTTGGCTTGGGGATGGAATCCCCACAACAGTCAGTTTATGATTTTTGTCTTGATCTGTCTTTGATAGGTGTTAGTGGAAATTAAGATAGAACGAGATTGTCACAGGCTTTGGATGTCATTAGGAATTGTTGAAAGATTGTCAAAGGATGTGCATAAAGCATTATTTTATTTTATTTTATTATTTTTTTTTTTATAAAGCATTATTTTAGAAAGGTTACTTTGGAAATGGTCTTTATGGGACGCCTGGGTGGCTCAGTGGGTTGAGCCTCTGCCTTCGGCTCGGGTTGTGATCTCAGAGTCCTGGGATCGAGCCCCGCATTGCATCGGGCTCTCTGCTCAGCAGGGAGCCTGCTTCCCTCTCTCTCTACCTGCCTCTCTGCCTACTTGTGATCTCTCTCTCTGTCAAATAAATAAATAGAATCTTTAAAAAAAAAAATGGTTTTTAGTTGGGAGTGGGAAGAGGCTGGAGACACATAGGAACCTTTGAATAACCTAGGCTTAAGATAATAGTGTTCTAGACTAGGGTGATGGTAGAAATAAAGAGTAGAGGGATGACTTCCCTTTGGTTCATTTTTACCACCAGTTCCCTTTGCCCTTTATCTACTCAAGCTTGGGGAGCTTGGGTGTTAATTACCATGAGTGGTTTGTATAGTCCCATTGTCTCTTTGAGATTTGGTTTAGAGAGAAATCCACTATCCATTTATTTCTGGAAAGTTCTTATGGATCTTGTTTTATTGAGGAGCAAATAGATACTAATTGAAAAAAAAATTTTTTTTTTTTTTTTAAAGATTTTACTCATTTATTTGACACAGAGAGAGAGATCACAAGTAGGCAGAGAGGCAGGCAGAGAGAGAAGGGGAAGCAGGCTCCCCGCTGAGCAGAGAGCCCGATGCGGGGCTCGATCCCAGGACCCTGAGATCATGACCTGAGCCGAAGGTAGAGGCTTTAACCATTGAGCCAACCAGGTGCCCCGAAAAAATTTTTTTTGAGTGGGCGGAGCTATAGTCAGGGTTGGAAGTTGGAAGTTCTCAGTCCTTTACAGAGTAATTAGGATTTTTTTTTGTATGTTGAAGAATTAGGTTAATTTTTTTGGTGTTCTGTTGTCCTAATTGCCTGAAATTTATCTTTTCTTTTCTGGTAACTTTGTACTTCTGACCTTAGCCAAGGAGAGGGCACATAAAACTATATAGATTATTTACACAAATCCTTTAAGTATTTGGTATAAACACAGAGCATATGAGATAAATGTGCATAGTCTTTATTTGGGATATTTTAAGACTGTCTTTTGCCTTAAGAAAGCAATTAAGTATTCAACTTGACGTCTGTGGAATGTGGCTATTGGCTTTGGAGAGTCCCCGTATTAGTAAAGTGGGTTAATTTCAGCAGTTTCTAGAGCTACGTCTAGTCAAATAAAATGGAATCATTAAAACTTTTATGGAAAATATTTATCCTTTTCATGTTTTTTGGTTTCCTTTTAGCCAAGATATTTGCTGAAGTTTGAACAAATTTACCTCTCCAAACCTACCCATTGGGAAAGAGATGGTGCTCCTTCACCAATGATGCCAAATGAGGCCAGATTAAGAAATCTCACGTAAGACTTTTCCCAACAATTGATATTGAAATACAGTTCAGAAGACGTAATTTTAACCAGTTCAATTGAGAGTTTATCAAATATCTTACTATTACATAATTGTGATCTTTTGTTTCTAAAGGTATTCTGCTCCACTTTATGTTGATATAACAAAAACAGTCATTAAGGAAGGTGAAGAACAACTTCAAACTCAGCATCAGAAAACTTTTATAGGAAAAATTCCAATTATGTTGCGTTCAACTTATTGCCTCTTGAATGGCTTAACAGATCGTGATCTTTGTGAGTTAAATGAATGCCCCTTGGATCCTGGTGGATATTTCATTATTAATGGATCAGAAAAGGTATAATAAGCATTAGTTAAATAAAATTACAGTATCATAATTAAGATTTAAGTTGTGAAAGTTCAGATTAAAAAGTAAATTTGTATACAGAATAACCTGAAAGTGGTAGTTGAATTATTTAAGGGGTGACAGCTAAACTTATATAAACTAGGACTTTATTTAGCTATATGTGATAAACACTAGAAATTTGGTGGTGTTTGAGCTTATATGTTTCTGTGAAGCATTTATGTAAAATGGAGTTTGTAAAGTTCAAGAATTGATATTTCACTGAGCCCATATGATCAGATTAAGATGCAGATTTTACTCTTCTTTCTACTTCAAAGACTGTGGGTTTTATGGCATAACTTTTTGATTGTCCATATAGGTTCTGATTGCTCAAGAGAAAATGGCAACAAACACAGTCTATGTGTTTGCCAAAAAGGATTCTAAATATGCCTACACAGGAGAGTGTAGATCATGTTTGGAGAATTCTTCCCGACCCACCAGTACTATTTGGGTTAGCATGCTGGCAAGAGGAGGACAGGTATGGACCGGAATATGATATTGTTTGGCTTTATTTCTTTTTGTCTAGTCTTATAATTTATCAGACTGCATTCTTAGTCAAAAAAGCTTTTCTGGAGTATATTGTCAGTGTTATAGGTAGGTGTTATATTATTTACTTATTGCTAGTAGCAAATTACTCCAGTAGCAACATTTATCATCTCACAGTTTCTGTGAATCCAGAATCTGGGTGCAGCTTCTGTGGGTCCTCTGGCTGAGCATCTTTCATAAGGCTGCAGTCATCTTAAGGCTCATTTCATGTAGTTGTCTGCAGGATTCAGTTCTCTGTGGGCTGTTGAACTGAAAGAGTCAGTGCTTTGCCGGCTGTTGGCTGGAACCCTCTCTCAGTTCTTGGCTATGTGGTTCTCCTCCATGTAGCTGCTGACAGCATGGCAGCTTGTTTCATCAGGGAGAGTAATTGACAAGAGCCATAGAGAGAACAAGCAAGATGGAAATCACAGTCTTTTATAACTTAATCTCGGAAGCAACGTCCTATCATTTTTACCATATTCTTTTTGTTAGATGTAAGCCAGTATGTTCAGCCCATTCTCAAGGGGAGGCAATTGCACAATGCAATAATAGTAGTAGGCGGGAGTCCTTGGGCACCATCTTACCTGCCATAGGCATGTTACTTGTAATAATAAACCTAGCCTAGGGGCGCCTGGTTGGCTTAGTGGGTTGAGTGTCTGACTCTTGATTTTGGCTCCGGTCATGATTTCAGGGTCGTGAGATTGAGCCCTGTGTCAGGCTCCCTGATCATTGCGGTCTCTGTGCTCAGTGCAGAGTCTGCTGGAGATTTCCTCTCCCTCTCCCACTGCCCTTCCCCACACTACTGGAGCATGCTCTGTCTCTCTCTCAAATAAATAAAAAAAATTTTTTTTTTTTAAGATTTTACTTATTTGACAGAGAGCACAAGCAGGGGGAGCTGCAGAGGGAGAAAGAGAAGCAGGCTCCCCAGTGAGCAGGGAGCCAGATGTGGGACTTGATCCCAGAACCTTGGGATCATGACCTGAGCTGAAGGGAGATCCTTCACCAACTGAGCCACCCAGGTGCCCCAATAAATAAAATCTTTATTTAAAAAAAAAAAATGGGTAGCTTTTCTTGAATATTTGCTGTGTGCCAGTTAGATTACTCAGATTTTTTTTTTTTTAAAGATTTTATTTATTTATTTGACAGGAGAGAGAGCACAAGTAGGCAGAGAGACAGGCAGAGAGAGAGGGGGAAGCAGGCTCTCTGCTGAGCAGAGAGCCCGATGCGGAGCTCGATCCCAGGACCTTGAGATCATGACCTGAGCCGAAGGCAGAGGCTTTAACCCACTGAGCCACCCAGGCGCCCCAGTTACTCAGATTTCTTGATTTTTATCTTTACAACTATCTTCGAAAGTAGTTGTAATAGCCTCTTTTTAATTTCAGGTAATAATTTTATATTTTGTTTTGAGTAAGTCATACGTGCACATTAAAATAATTCAAAAGTAGAAAAAAGAGTATACTATAATTTCTCTCTTTTTTTTTTTAAGTTTTTAAAAAATTTATTTATTCATGAGAGACTTAGAGAGAGGCAGGGGTAGAGGGAGAAGCAGGCTTCCTGCAGAGCAGGGAGCCTGATGCGGGACTTGATCCCAAGATCGAGCTGAAGGCAAATGCTCAAACGACTGAGTCACCCAGGCGCCCCAAAAGAGTATACTATAAAAAATAGTCTTCCTTTGACTGTTCCTTTCCCCAGAGGTAGCTGCTTTTGATAATTTCTCATGAATCAGTTCAGAAATAGTCTTAATGCAAAAAATACAAATTGGAGCATGTGATACACACTGTTTGGACTTTGCTGGTATCCTTTAAAAACATGGATGAGCACTTGATCATTATTTTGGAGCTGTTATATTCCATATGTAGATGTAGCATAATTATTTAACCTTTCCCCTTTTATTGGACATTTAAGTCTCTATTCGTGTCTTGCAAACAGATCTGCAGAGCCTAATGCCATCTTTTTAAGTCTTATAAAAATAAAGAACTTGAAGATTAGAGAATTTTAACTAACTGAAGTTAAACACATATGTAGAATAGGTGTTTTAAAGAACTAAAATGGTTTTTACTGGGGCACCTGGGTGGCTCAGTGGGTTAAAGCCTCTGCCTTCAGCTCAGGTCATGATCTCAGGGTCCTGGGATCGAGCCCCGCATCGGGCTCTCTGCTCAGCAGGGAGCCTGCTTCCCCCTCTCTCTCTGCCTGCCTGCCTACCTGTGATCTCTCTCTCTCTGTCAAATAAATAAGTAAGATCTGTAAAAATAAATAAATAAATAAAATGGTTTTTACTTGTAAATAAAGGTAGAATGGGGCCCAAGTACAAGTATTTTTTTTTTTCCCCAAGTATAAGTATTTGGAAAAGATCTCAGGTGTTGCAGATGTGCATTCTTTGTTGAGAAGGATTGGCCTAGATCATGGAGGGCAAAGAGATGAAAACAGTATATTAGAGAGATTATTGTGGCAGCTATGGGCAAAATGAATGAATTAGAGGCAGAGAAAGGAAAATCATCTGGCGTACCTGACTGGCTCAGTCGGTAGAGCATACAACTCTTGATGTCAGGGTTGTAGGTTTGAGTCCCACATTGGGTATAAAGATTATTTAAAAATCAAATCCTAAAAAAGAATCATCTGGATTTAGTGGTAAGTTTGATATGTTTTAGTATGAATTGATTAAGATTCCTTGGTTTCTATCCTCAAGTTCTGGATAAAAAGAAAACTTTTAAGAATTGATTTTTAGAATGTAGTGCGTTCATTTTTTTAGACAAAAGATTTTGTGGGGGTATGTGATGTGTGCATTATTTTCTCGCGTTTTGCTTATTCTGAGAAAGATCTATGACGAAACAAATAATAGACTGAATGGAATAATTGACCTGTAAGTAGAAACAACCAAATGGCATTCGGAGATACGAAGGCTGAGGGTACAGGAAAAAGAGCAAGATGAAGGTTTGGATATTGTTTATGAAGAGTGGTTAACTGAAAACCCATAAGATGGGATAAGGTGTCTCAGGACCAAGGCCTGAATAGGAGAGACATGACAGAAATTGTTATTAGAGGGACCATGATAATGTAGGGGTATGAAGCCAAGAGAAGATAGAGCTTAATATTAAAGAAAGAAATATAATTAAAAGGGAGAAGCCAGTTGTTTATATGAAAGTGTAGGTTAGTAACTTTTATTTTTGTATGTGTGTACAGTTAAAGAGAAATTGGAAAAAATAAACTTTTCTGAAAGAGGCTGTTAATTTTGAAATATTATTCAAACAAGAGATACTTTACAGACCAGCTCTGAGTTAATATTTGTTTTTCTTTTGCTGCTTAGCTTTTTTCCTATATATATATATATATATTTTTTTTTTTTTCCCCTTTTCCTCACCTCACATGTCTGTGTTCCAGAGAGTTACGTGTGGCCTGTTTTGTTTTTTTTTGTGTGTGTGTTTTTTGTGGGGTTTTTTTTTTTTTTTTTGCCAGGGGAGAGGGTGTGGGATCAGTGTTCACCTTCTTTTGTAGCCAGTCAATTGGCTACAAATGTCAATTCCAAATACAGTTTTGGGTAATTCTAAGAGAATCTTGGCAGGCAGATAGTAGAGGATGGAAGTTCTCTCATGCCTACATGATCAGCCTATTCATAAAATTAGTAAATCTGTTCCTGTGGTTTTGAAAAGCAGCCATGGGATGTTCCTTAAAGTATGAAGATATACTTTCCTTGAAATACATACAATGAACATGTATATGAAATTATTCTCATGATGTTTGTACATGGCTGTGATCTCTTTGTACTGATATTCTAATGATGTTTTATTTTTCTAGGGTGCAAAAAAGAGTGCTATTGGTCAACGCATTGTGGCAACCCTACCATATATCAAGCAGGAAGTTCCCATCATTATTGTGTTCAGAGCATTAGGTTTTGTGTCTGACAGAGATATTTTAGAGCATATTATTTATGATTTTGAAGATCCAGAGATGATGGAAATGGTAATGTGAAAGCAAAATGTATTTGCAGTGTTTTATAAGAGGTTTAAAGTTACTGTCGGTAATCTTAAAACATAGTAGAAAGATGCTCTGAAGAGTAATTTAGCTGTCTCAGATCTCATGCCATTTACTGTGTAGTGAAAGCCTGCAGCGTTGCTTCAGCTTCTTTCTTGACAATTTTGTGTAAAATAGACATAAAAACTAGAGGCAGCCAGAGTTCACTGACAGTAGCAAGAAGAAACCGTAGTCAGGAAAATTATAAAAATATACCAGGCTGGTGCAATTTAGTAAAAAAGGAAAATGAATAGTTGATACCTTTTTTTTTTATTTTGAGATAATGTCAAACTTAGAGAAAAGTTGCAAAGAACTCTTGTATACTCGTCACCCAGATTCATTAGTTGTTAGCTGTGCTACATTTGGTTTAGCATTCTCTTTATGTACACACATTATTTTTTCTAGATCATTTGAGAGTAAGTTTCAGGCATGCGCCTTTTACTCCTAAATACCTCAGTGTGTATTTCCTAGGAACCAAGACATTGATTACATATTCATAATACAGTTAGCAAAATCAGAACCTTTCACTTGGCTTCAGTACTGTTAAGCCATAGATCTTATTTAGGTTTTCGCCAGTTGTCTTGATAATGTCCTTAATGGTTTTTTTTTTTTTTTCCTGGTTCAGAATCCAATCGAGGATTGTGTATTGCATGTCATTTTTATGTCTTTTCAGACTCTTTAAAAAACTTTTTGTTGTCTTTTTCCTGAGTGTTTCATAACATTGAAGTTTTTGGAGAGCATAAACCAGTTACTTTGTAGAATTTGCCTCAATTTGGACTTCTCTGGTATTTCTTTATGATTAGATTCAATTTATCCCTTTTTTGGCAGGAAAAATATAGAGGTAATATTGTGTGCTTCCCAGGACATTGCATCAGGAGTCACGTGATGAAATTTTGTCCCATTATTTGTAATGTTAACTCTACAGTGGTCTCTTAGGTTCCTCTACTATAAAGTTACTATTTTTGTGGGAAGGTTCTTTGAGTGTAGGTAAATATCCATTTCCTTGTCAGTGCTTTTTATCAATGATCCTTGTCTCAGTAGTTGATAGTCTTAAAGTTGTCCTGAATTGTCCAGTCTTTTATGACTACAGAGAAATAAGGTTAAATGGAGGCCAAACATTGGTCACAAAGTGAGATAGCAGAGTGAGTACATGTTACTAGAGCATTGACGCTGTTCCATGAGAAAATTGGATTCTGGTTAGATTTTACTTTAAGCTTTTAACAGTGGTCGTATATTGTTTTTGTTTTTGTTTTCTTTAAATAGTTAAATATAGTAACTAAGTATTTAAAAGAAAATATATGTTATCTTTTATCCAAAAGGCATCCCAAATGATTCAAACTGGATTTGGGCCATATTCAAACTGGAATTTTCTTAGTAAAGTGAAAGAGATGATTCGCTTTCTGTATGTTATTTTTTTTTGAAAGTTACTACATGTTCCTTTAGCTGTTATGAAGCTTAGGCCAATTTTTACAGTCTGTGAGTCAAGCACTCACTTTGCAAAAGTGCTTTAATTTTTTCTTCTGAAAATATTATCATTATCTCTTTTTCTGAATCCATATCAACTTTTAACAAAGCAGTTTCACAACAACATTGATGATTTAAAAAGACCACTTCCATTTACCAAGCTGTGGCCTCAGTTTGAGTGGTTTATGTTACCTTTTTCTGATCTTCAGTTCCATGATTCGAATTTGGATGTTTAAACTTGAGGATCAGTGATAAATAGACCTAAGAAGTCAAAGGCAAGAAAGGCATTCAGTGTATGTGATAGGATTAAAGTGTGTTTACAGGGGCCAAAGTTACTCAGTCGTACCCCTCATTCCTTATGCTCATTGTGTAAAATTGGAATTTTAGAATGTTAGAACTAGAGTGAAAATTAGAGATTATCATAACTGACCACTTTGTAGACAAGGAAACTGATTACATGACTGCTCAGGGGCCACGGCTACTTAGTGGCAGGTATGCAATGTAGGTCCCTATAACAGTGTGCCTTTGAAATATTCTCTTTTACAAAAAACTGAGTGGTTTTATTTATAGGTTAAAAACCTCTTAAACCAAGGCTAAAACCAGTCTGGCACATTTATTCATTTGTAGTTTAGTAAATTTTAATTTGACTATTAAACTTTTCTAAATTGGTATAAGATATTTAAAAGGAATTTTTGTTTTGCCATTGTTCATTAAAATGTAAAAACCAAAAGCCACTACTTTTTTTTATGATGGATTTTTTTTAGGAAGTATAATTGCCTGTGTTGATGAGTGGATTTTGTCAGAAATCTCTAGATCTTAAAGTGTATTCAAGTTCTACGATTTTATGGTTCCTTGGTTTAAAAAAAAATTTGTATATCCTAGTAGGTACATAGGGATACTTAACATGTTATAAAGTTACAGTTGACCTATTTTAAGGTGAAAATATGAATTTGAAAATAACTCATTTGAATTATCTGATAGGTGAAACCTTCTCTCGATGAAGCTTTTGTCATCCAGGAACAGAATGTTGCACTAAATTTCATTGGCTCAAGAGGGGCAAAGCCTGGTGTCACTAAAGAGAAAAGAATTAAATATGCAAAAGAAGTCTTACAAAAAGAAATGCTCCCTCATGTTGGTGTCAGCGACTTTTGTGAGACCAAAAAAGCTTATTTCTTGGGGTATGTTTAATATTGTTCTGAGGTTTTTGCCAAGATACTGTTGAGATAACAGTTTTTCTCAACTGAAAATGTCAGAAATGTGTTTTTAGCATACAAGTTTTTTAAAAAGCCAAAAGCCATATGTTTTGGTTTTCACTTCTTTCCTTTTCTTTTTTCTTTTATTTTAAAGGTACATGGTTCACAGGTTGCTTCTAGCAGCCTTGGGTAGAAGAGAATTAGATGACAGGGATCACTATGGAAACAAAAGATTGGATCTTGCTGGGCCACTTCTTGCATTCTTATTTAGAGGGTAAGGAATGATAGAATGATATTGTTTAAAGTAGAGAGATTTCACTGTAGATTGATCATTGCACTAATGGAGGTACTAAACTGTCTTGGCATCCATATTGGGTACATATGAAGTTAGAAGTTAGCTACATTCTCTTTGCCACTCGTCCAGATTTCTGCTTCATGTCTGAGAATTTCAAGTTTGTGAAAACAGTTTATTATTTACATTTTCTTTATTCCTCTCATAGCTTTATAAGGCATGTGGCTTGATTTTCTAAGTACTGATGATATTGGAATTTTTAGTTCTGCTTTTGCATTTTATTTTTTTATTTTTTATTATTTTTAAAGATTTTATTTATTTATTTGACAGAGGGAGATCACAAGTAGGCAGAGGCAGGCAGAGAGAGAGGGGGAAGCAGGCTCCCTGCTGAGCAGAGAGCCCAATGCGGGGCTCGATCCCAGGACCCCGGGATCATGACCTGAGCCAAAGGCAGAGGCTTTAACCCACTGAGCCACCCAGGTGCCCCTGCTTTTGCATTTTATAAAAACACAAAAGCTGGAGGGTAATCTATCAAAATATTAGCAGTATTGGTGTAATGGGCGGTTTTTTCCCTTTGTATGTTTTATGTTTTCCATATTTCCCATAATGAACATATAACACTTTTATAATCAGAAAAGTTATTTTTAAAAACAAAATATGTAAATAATTTAATAAAAAAAGACTATAGCAATGTTACTACATACTGTTTTTGTTTTTTTGGTTTTTTGTAAAACATTTGAGTGTGCGCACGTGCACGAGCAGGGGGTTGGGGGGAGAAGGGGCAGAGGGACAGGGAGAAGCAGACTCCCTGCTGAGCAGGTAGCTGGATGTGGGGCTTGATGCCAGGACCCTGAGATGACCTGGGCTGAAGGCAGACACTTCACCGACTGAGCCACCCAGGCACCCCTACATATTCTGTTCTTTAGTGTGTCGTAGATTCGTGTTTTTCAGCCTTTTGTTTTCACCCCACTGAGGAGCCTCTTTTGACATTTTTCCCTAGTTGCTCCCCTCATGTATGTTTATGTACTGTAAGTACATCAGTGCTTTTTACATAAAAAGAGTAATAACACTTCCCTTCCTCTACCCCAACTATTTTCCTTCCCGTTGTGGGCAATATTGTCCATATTGAGAATGCATGTTGTCGACCTTTACATATTTAAAATGATACCATTTTATTTGGCAGTATGTTTAAGAATTTGCTTAAAGAAGTACGGATCTATGCACAGAAGTTTATTGATCGAGGAAAGGATTTTAACTTGGAGTTGGCAATTAAAACAAGGATTATATCTGACGGCCTAAAATATTCTTTAGCTACGGGAAACTGGGGTGACCAAAAGAAAGCTCATCAAGCCAGAGCTGGAGTATCTCAGGTAGGACATTGACTGTGACTACAGGTTTGATAGGAAAATGTTGTGCAACTAATAGATCCTTTCATTGATTGAATATAAATTATTTTGCTTTTTTTCCCCCTCAGGTATAGTAGCACTGGGGGGTTTTGAATTTTGAGAATGAAATTTTTCCTAAATTAGCTGTTAGCATTACTTAAGAGAGATTAAGGTTTTGGCTTGCTAGCAAGATAGTTAATAAATTAGCGTAGCTGCTTGGGAAGTAAGATGGTCCATGTTAGTGAAATTTTTATGTTTCTGGAGCTCCATGTTAGATGCTGACCCAGAGAATAAATGGATATTCCCTTCCTTTGGTGAAAAGTACAGTACAGTGTTGACCTGTGAACAGTGTGGGGGTTAGGGGTGTCAACTCTTATGGCATTAACATCCTGGTGGTTGGAGGTGGTCGTAAAGCATTTATGTGGTATTTAGAACTGCACATCACATATTTGTCATCCCTGCTATAAGGGGCACTTAAGTTATGGGGTGAATGATATTATTCAGGGGCAGGATGCAGAAAGGAGGGTTCGGGAGAGTTTGACAGTTGATTATAGGTAAAAATGTGACTTTGCCTCATTCCAGTATTTGCCAAAAATGTGATAGTTTGAGTAACAGAAATGCCCGAACTTTAAAGATTTACTATTGTTTTCTAGGTATTAAACCGCCTGACTTTTGCATCAACTCTTTCTCACCTACGTCGTTTAAATTCACCTATTGGTAGAGATGGCAAGCTAGCAAAACCAAGACAATTGCATAATACATTGTGGGGAATGGTGTGTCCTGCTGAAACCCCAGAGGTAATACATTAGAATTTACATTTAGGACAAAAAGTCTACCAATAATTATGTAGAGTATGTAATTACTTGTAGGAGTAAGTATTTAATTATGCTGTGTGGTTTTGAAACTAATGTTTTCTTATGATTTTGTTTTTAGAAAGTGTGAGCAAATCCTGAAATCAAATTGAAGGAAAAATGTTTATGGAAAAGAATTTTGATAGGCGTATTAAATCAGTATGATTTATTTTTTGTTTATTCATAGGGCCATGCTGTAGGACTTGTGAAGAATTTAGCTCTGATGGCTTATATTTCAGTTGGATCTCAACCTTCTCCAATTTTGGAATTTTTAGAAGAATGGAGTATGGAAAATTTAGAAGAAATTTCTCCTGCAGCTATTGCCGAGTGTGTATAGATGTGATTTCTTTCTTTCTTTTTTTTTTTTTTTTAAGATTTTATTTATTTATTTAACAGGGAGAGGGAGAGAGCATGAGCAGGGGGAAGCAGTAGAGGGAGAGGGAGAAGCAGGTTCCCTGCTTTCCAGTGGGGGGCTCAATCCCAGGACCCTGGGATTATGACTTGAGCCAAAGTTGTACACTTAACCAACTAAGCCCGCCGGGCACCCAGATGTGATATCTTTTTTGAAACTATTGTTTTTCTTTGGTTGTTGCTTAGTATAGAGTTACTAACTGCAAAATGCTTTTGGTTTCACATTTTAGTGCAACCAAGATTTTTGTTAATGGCTGCTGGGTTGGAATACATAAAGATCCTGAACAACTTATGAACACCCTAAGGAAATTGCGGCGTCAAATGGACATCATTGTGTCTGAAGTGAGTCTTTAATTAAGAGTGCGTGATCCTATAGGATTTCTAAACAAGGCCTAAGTCTAGTGGCAATTTTCTTTTATTGGCATCTTTAACTGCTTTTCCTTGTAGAGTACATTGTCAAAAGTCTAGGTGATGTTTTGAGCTAAATTTAATTATAAGGTATTGCTTGATCTAATGCTTTAGGTATATGCTTCTAAAAATTTGACATGTAATTTAAATTATATTTTATTTTTTATTTTAAAGTAAAAAGAATTCTTTTGAGGATCTTTTTGTAAAGCTGATAATAATGCTTTTGAAAAGAGAATAATGATCTCTGATTTTTCCTTTTGTCTGAGTCCAGAGATTCATTCTTTTTTTTTAATTAAGATTTATTTATTTGAGAGAGAGAGAGAAAGCACAAGTAGGGTGGAGAGGCAGAAGGAGAGGGAGAAACAAATTCCCTGCTGAGCATGGAGCCTGTCGCGGGGCTCAGTCCTAGGACCCTGGGATCATGAATTAGATGCTCAGCTGACTGAGCCATCCAGGCGCCCAGAGATTCATTCTTAAAATGTGATACGCCTCTAAAGATTTCTATATTTAGGTGGATATTGAAGTGCTTTGGGATTAGGATAGTTTTTTTTTTTAAACATTTATATATATTATATGGGCTTTATTACTACCCCAAATAGGACTTTTGCTTTTAGTGTACTGTATTAAGGGATATGGCTTGGTCTTTTGATTCCCCTAAATCTATACTGTGGGTTCTGTCTAGGTGAAAGTGGGTTTGGAGAGAAACTGTAACACACTTAACTGTAACACACTTAAGCCAATAGCTGATCTCTTTTCTATGGTAGCTGAGTGGGGAAGAGAGTTTGGTTGCTCTAGGCTTTCCTCTAGCAGGAAGACCCTGGGTTTTGAACCACGAGTATTCATATCTTGAAGGCAGCAACAGCATGCTTCACTTGAGAGCAGGCAGGACTAAGAGAAAGCCTAAGAACCAAAATTGACTTTATTTTTTATGATTGAGAACTTTGGTAATACCATGCTTTTCTGCTAAGAGTCTTCTTCAGCTTTTCTGTGTTTTCTAGGGTAAAATTAAATTCTTCATGCTGTTTTAGGCCTCTTTACCTTTCCATGGGCCCATTCTCTTAACCTGGAATATTTGTGCTCCCTGTCCCCCATTTCTTCTCAAAAATGAGCAATAGGGAGAAGGGTTCTTACTACTTTTTTTCAGGTAAATCTCACTTACTCTGTAAAACTCATATTAATTCTCATCTCCTTCAGGATACCTTATCTGAACACCCCTCTCCCCCACCAGTTTGATTAGATCACAACTTGGCAAAGGTTTTCTGGAAAGGGCCAGATAATAAATAAGGCTTTGTTTACCATATATTGTCTGTTGTGTATTCACTCACCTCTGCTGTTGTAGTGAAAAGCAGCCATAGGCAGTATATAAGCCAATAAAACAATTTATTTACAAAAATACATGGCAAGTGAGAGTAGATTTGGCCTGTGGGCTCTTCCATGACCCCCTGATTTATTAGATCTCTATGACTATGTATAGTGTATTTAACTTAAATGTTTTTGACAGCGCTTGTCCCAGATAGTACCTTTTGACTTGCCTACCTCAATCACCACATCATTAACTCTCCAGGGGCAGGGAACATGTATTAATATGACTTTGTATTTTCAGCTGTGAGCATGGTACCTGACATATAGTAGACATTAAGTGTTTATTGAACATATAAAGTAACCCTGTGTCCTTGGACTAGCCACTTTAATCTCCTGTTAAAGAGTGGTTTTGGGAGACTCTTAAGTAAGTGGGAGAGTTGTGTATATTTTCCTGAAGGAGTCTGTCACTTTTTCTTTCCCTTCATGTTTTCTAACTACCAGAGGTCCTCATTTTACCCCTTTCTGCCTTCTGTTGGACCTGTTAGGCTGTCTGTGAGTAGTCCTCTCTGGACCTACTGAAGTATACCTGTTTCTTTTGGGGCTTTGGGGAGACAGGGCTCACAGTTTATGTTGTCCTGTTAAGACAATACGACTGTATCTTATTAGGAATTTTCTCAGGCTTCAAGGCAATGCATTTGAAAGCAACATCTTTCCTAGGAATTGACAGTGCCACTGATGGTGTTTCTGCTCAAAGACGTAGTGTTTCTCCTCATTGTTTTTTAAGGACAGGATGTGGGCTAAGGGTGTAGAACATTTTCTGTATAATGGCTTTCGACTCTTTAGTTTTGGAGACCTTGATGTTTTTGATCAAGCTTTTATGATTTACTCTTGTTTTTAAACCCAGTAATCCAAATCTTTTCCTTTCTTAAATAGACCCAATCTTTAATCTTCAAATGAGGTATCAAGATGTGATTTTACTTTAAATACTTTTGTTGGAGAAATATCAGTCTATTTTTCCATTTCCCAACTCATTGTCGATTAATTTTTGTACTTGACTTCCAAGATTATATGTTAGGTCTAGATAATTCATTGGAAATTCTTATTTGTTTCCTTTTTGACTTATTTCTTTGTAAATAGGTACTTCAAATTCTGCAGTGCTTTTAGTAATTATGTTTTTTATTGTAAATTCCCTCCCACTTTTTTTTTTTTTTTTAGTAAGCTCTATGCCCCACATGGTCATGACCCCAAGATCAAGAGCTGTATGCTCTTCCGAATGAGCCAGCCAGGTGCCTCTGCCCCAAATATTTTTTTATGTTTTCTGGGAATATATTTTCCAGTTCTGCCAGTAGAAATATCACCTGAGCTACATATGTAATTTACATTTTTCTGGTAGCCATGTTAAAAAAATAAACATGAAAGTAATTTTAACGATATATTTTATTTGACCTGATATATCCAAAATATTACAGTTTCAACATCTAATCAGTATAAAGGATTATTTATGAGAAATTTTACATTCCTTATTTTTATGTGGTACTTTTTTATTATTATAGTTGACACTCAGTAGTACATTAGTTTCAGGTATACAACAGTGATTTGGCAACTCTCTACATTATGCTATGCTCACCACAAATGTAGCTACCATCTGTCACCATACATGCTGTTATAATACTATTGACTATTTTCCCTGCACTGTACCATTTATCCCTGTGACTTATTCATTGCATAACTGCAAGCCTATACATCTTACTTCCCTTTACCCTATCTGCCAATCCCTCCAGATTCCTCTCCTCTGACAACCACCAGTTCTCTGTATTTATGGGTCTGTTTCTGCTTTGTTTATGTGGTACTGCCTTTGAAATCTACTTTGTAATTTGTACATGTTATACAGTGCAGCCCAGTTCAGAATGAATGGCAACATTTCAGGCGCTTAATAGTGACTTGTGGCTAGTGACTGCTGTATTGGGCAGGTAGACTATGTCATTCGTTTGATAGGTAAGTGTCATAAGTTGGGCTTATTACTGAGAAAGTATGATCAGTGCAGTGGTATAGGGTTGGTTACTGAAAGGTTGCAAAGTAAAGTCTATGTAGTTATCAAAGAGGCAAAATAATGTGTTATATACTAGTGTTTGTGATGCCAAAAATATATTTTCTTTATTTTACTTTATCTTGCATGACATTATTGCCAGATATTATTCAGCTTTATAATTATCAAGTTTAAATATTTGTTCTTTGCAAAATTTTATTTTTCATTTTATTATTATTTTTAAAGATTTTATTTATTTATTTGGCAGAGACACAGCGAGAGAGGGAACATAAGCAGGGGGAGTGGAAGGGTTCCTGCTGAGCAGAGAGCCCGATGTGGGGCTCAATCCCAGGACCCTGGGATCATGACCTGAGCTGAAGGCAGACGCTTAACGACTGAGCTACCCAGGCTCCCCTCTTTACAAAATTTTAGATTATACCTAGGTTTTTAGTATATTGAACAATGATAAACTAAGATTTGTCCATTTTATTTGATAGTTGTTTGCTCTAGAAATTCATTAGGAATTTTACTGTATTTTTAGTTAAGTCTTAATGATACAGAGAAAATAAACGTTCATGAGACTGTATTGTCTTTTTACTTATAGGTTTCTATGATTAGAGATATTCGAGAAAGGGAGATTCGGATCTATACAGATGCAGGCCGTATTTGTAGGCCACTTCTGATTGTAGAAAAACAAAAACTACTTTTGAAGAAGAGACATATTGATCAATTGAAAGAGAGGGAATATAACAACTACAGGTAAGTACATGCAATGAAAAAAAATTGAGATATAATTCACACACCATAAATTTAACCATTTGAAAGTATTACACTTCAGTGGTTTTTTAGTATATTCATAAGATTGTGCATCAATCACTACTACCTAATTCCGGAACATTTTCATTGCCCCCTAAAAGAAACTCTTAGCAGTCACAGTTGTTTTTTCTTAATTTTTGTCATCAAGTAAGGAACATGTAGGGTTTTATTTAAGAATAAAAGTCTTTGTGACCTGTTAATAATAAGAAATAACATATAAGTTGTGTATATGTAACATGTAATATGGATAATAGTAAATAAAAAATTTAATAAAAAGATGAACCTCCTTTAAAACTTCTTTTTAATACTTGAATGTATATTTTTTATTGTAAAAAAAATTTTAAACAACATATATAATAAAAAATACATAAAAGCCCCCGATTCATATTTTCCTCTTAAAAAGTAACCCATACCCGTATATCCACAAATAATTTCCTTTATTTATTTATTTAAAAAGAATTAATCTCTATACCAGTGTGGAACTTGAACTCACAATCCCAGTATCAAGAGTTGCATGCTCCACTGACAGAGCCAGCCAGGCACCCCCAAATAGTTCAAAGCAAGGACAAAGCACGACAAACTAATAGTATTTATAGGACCACACTTCATGTGTCTTGTTTAGTAACTTGGTTTTTTTTTTTCACTATTAATAATAATATACCTATTTTGGAACTCTTTTTGTATCTGTACATGTAGATATTGGAATACTCTTTGTTAAGTAGTAAGTTTAGTTGAAATAAGTAAATAAGGAAATAAAGTGAATTCTTTTTTAGTTGGCAGGATCTTGTGGCCAGTGGGGTAGTAGAATATATTGATACTCTGGAAGAAGAAACAGTGATGCTTGCAATGACTCCAGATGATTTACAGGAGAAAGAAGTAGCTTATTGTTCCACATATACACACTGTGAGATTCATCCGTCAATGATTCTTGGTGTCTGTGCATCTATTATTCCTTTTCCTGATCATAACCAGGTTGGTAGCAGTTCTTAATTTCTGGTTTGTGAGGAATTAGGAGAAGTAGAAAAAATTAGATTAATCTGTAGTTTTTCTTAAAGAAAAGGGTGGTGATGAAAAGGACTATGAACTCCTATGAAATCTGCATTTAATATACTTACTTTTTGTTTCACTGTTAGGAGCCATAGTTGATTATTCCAGATGGTTATCATTTACCTTTCAGAAAAAAGCATAACCTTTCCCAGCCATTTTCCTGATATATGTAGTACCCGGTGGAGTTTGTTCCTTTAGAAGTAATTAAATTTTCATTGATTCTGCTTTTCATTTCTACATTTAGTCCCCTAGAAACACGTATCAGTCTGCTATGGGTAAGCAGGCTATGGGAGTTTATATCACCAACTTCCATGTTCGTATGGATACACTGGCCCATGTTCTGTATTATCCTCAAAAACCACTTGTGACTACACGGTCTATGGAATATCTACGATTCCGAGAGCTGCCAGCAGGTATATTCAGTTTTGCTGTTCAATTTTTAAGATCGTGTCGTGCTTGGCACTTTTCTGGGTGCTTGGGAGGGTTAATAAAATACATATGACACAGCATCTCTTCTCACAATTTATAATGTGGGAAACAACACAAATGATAAAGATGTAGATATGTGGAAAGTGTTACGATGAGGTACAGGAAATGATTGACTCTTATTGGAAATCTAGAGTCAGTTTCACAGGGGAGGTGGCATTTTATTTTATTTATTTTAAAAAAGATTTTATTTATTTATTTGACAGAGAGAGATCACAAGTAGGCAGAGAGGCAGGCAGAGAGAAGGGGAAGCAGGCTCCGTGCTGAGCAGAGAGCCCGATGTGGGGCTCGGTCCCAGGACCCTGAGATCATGACCTGAGGCGAAGGCAGAGGCTTTAACCCACTGAGCCACCCAGGCGCCCCAGGAGGTGGCATTTTAGACTAGTGTAAAGTTGACGAAAGGGTATTTGAATTTGAGAGATATGTTGAGGAAGGGCTTAGATGCATAAACGTATGAGATATAAGAATATATAGTAGTATATTCCTATAGGTAGTAGTCAGGGCACTTTAGTATGACTGGAGTGTAAGTGCAGGAGTCTCTCATAGTATGGAGAGAGCAGGTTGAATTTTGAGAATGAAGACCCATCCAGCCTTTTGGAGCAAGGAAGTAATGCAATTAGGAATTTATTTTAGGACTATCATTCTGGCAGTTGATACAGATTACAGTCAGGTATGGTATTGGAGATAATTTAGAGGTTTTTGCGGTGGTCTAAGTTTTAAGAATTGGTAAGGTCCTTAAGAAATGAAGAGTAGGGGATAAGTGCCTGTTGGAATGCCCTCGATTAATTGGATGTGGAGTGATGAAGGGAAGGAAGATAGGAATTGGAAATACTGTTAGTATTTGTGGCTTGGGTGATCAAGAAGAGAGGGGTACTCTTAATATTGGGAGCACATTAGAAGGAAGATGCTTTAGAGGTAAGATAAAAAAAATTCAGTTTTTTTTTAAGATTTGAGAGAGAGAGCATGAAAGGGGAGAAGGTCAGAGGGAGACAGACTCCCTGTGGAGCTGGGATCCCAATGCGGGACTCGATCCCAGGACTCTGGGATTATGACCTGAGCCGAAGGCAGTTGCTTAACCAACTGAGACATCGAGGTGCCCAAAAAATTCAGTTTTCAGCGTGTTGATTTTGAATTATTGCAATAGCTAAGACAAGATTTTTTTTTTAATGTTATTTATTTGAGAGAGAGTGAGAGTGTGCATACATGAGCAGGAGGGAGGGGCAGAAGCAGAGGGAGAGGAAGAAGCAGATTCCCTGCTCAGCAGGGGTTGAGGGGGGCTGGATCCCAGGACCTCGAAATCATGACCTGAGCTGAAGGCAGACGCTTAACCAATTGAGTCACCCCGGCGCCCCAGAAAAGATTTTCTTTTTCTTTTTTTTTTTTAAGTATGTTTAGGTATTTTTTGTTTTTGCTTTTTAAAGATTTTATTATCTGAGAGATAGAATGAGCTGGAAGAGGAGCAAAGGGAGAGAAAGAAGCAGACTCCCCATTGAGCAGGGAGCCCAATGCAGGACTTGATCCCAGGACCCTGGGATCATGACCTGAGCAAAGGTAGATGCTTAACCTACTTACTGAGCCACCCAGGTGCCCCCAGAAAAGATTTTTTTTTTTTTATAAGATTTTATTTATTTATTTGACAGAGATCACGAGTAGGCAGAGAGGCAGGCAGAGAGAGAAGGGGAAGCAAGCTCCCCGCTGAGCAGAGAGCCTGATGTGGGGCTTGATCCCAGGACCCTGAGATCATGACCTGAGCCGAAGGCAGAGGCTTTAACCCACTGAGCCACCCAGGCGCCCCCAGAAAAGATTTTCTAATAGTTATAAATGTGGTTTGGAAGGTCATATCTAGAGCTGTGACATTTATTAGTGGTATAAGTATAGAATACCATGAAATTGCTGAGGGAAATTCAAAGTGAGAATAAAGCCAGAGACAGAACTTTAGGCACCAGGAAAAGAAATGAGAAGAGATTAGAGATGTAGCTGATTAGGAGAATCAGGAATTTTCAGGAGGAGATTCTTAAGGAGACTGGACAACAGGTAAAATGGTGCAAAGAAGTCTAAAGGGTAGGGAAGCGTTGAATGTTAAAGGAGGCAGCATAATTCTTTGGCATAACTGTTTTCTTACCTTATTATTGATAGGATTTTGGTTTTAACTGTGAGTAATGTTATTTATTTAGTAGAACTTGCTTTGTAAATAGTGGCCTTAAATTATTAACTATACCAAGGGATCTAACATTTTAATAGCAAATTCTCATAGGTTAGAATGATTTATTTTCAGAGTCCTCCACAAGGGGTTACTCTTGTCTAGGAAAACACAATCTGTTAGGTTGCCTAAAATACGCTCCTATCTTTGGGGGATGCTTGCACTGTTGTGTTTTCTTCAACATTTAGATAATAGTTTCTTTATGGCTAGAGAAAAAAAGAAATATAAGTAAAGGATTAGATTTGAAATAAAATGTTCTTTTGATACTGGTATGAAGTGGTGAAGTCATGGCTGGTAGGGACTACACATGCTTTTCAGTTCTGTTATGACTTCATGCCTTAATCACAGTATCTGTTCTAAATACTGCATTTTGAGGTAATTTCAAACTGATAGAAAAGTTGTGAGACTAGTACAAAGAACTTCTGTATACTCTTCATCCAAATTTCCTAGTTCACATTTTACCACATTTGCCTTATTCTTTCCCTTTCTCTTCCTGAACCATTAGAGAGTAAGTTGTAGACATGAAGCCACATCACCTTTTAATTTTTCCTAAAAACAAGTGCCACAGTCAAAATCAGGAGGTTAACATTGATATCCATTTAGTGAGCAATCCCTAGTTCAAATTTTGCCAGTTGTCCTGATAATGTCCTTTACGGGTCTAGGATCTAATCCAGGATCGTGCATTGCATTTAGTTGTATGTCTCACTAGTCTCCCCGGATGAAGCAGTTCTTTAGTTTTTCCTTGTCTCTCATTTTTGAAGCGCTCAGGCAAGTTATACTTTGTACCTTGTCTCTCAGTTTGGCTTTGACTACTGTTTCCCCATGATTGTATTCAGGTTATGAATTTTTGGCAGGACTAGCATAGAAATAATGCTGTATTCTCATTGCATCATATCAGGAGGCACATGCTGTCTATATGTCCCATTAATAGTGACTTTTATCATGTGATTAAGATGGTATCTCTATCAGATTTCTCCATTTTTTGTTAATTATAAGTATTTTGTACTAAGTCATAGTAAGTCTTTTGTGAAGAGATACTTTGAGATGGTGTAAATATTCTGTTCCTTGTCAAACTTTCAGCCATTAGTTTAGCAGAATGATTTTTGCCAAATGGTAATTTTCTAATTCCATCATTCATTCCATTTTGTTGCTAAAATTGCCCCAGATTTTCCAGTGGGAACACCTTCAAGATGACTCCTGATAGGTCCCTCATCTTTCTTTACATACTTATATTTTGTGCTTTCCTTAAATGTGGACTCAGCCATTTCTCCTTTCAGTGAAGGATAGTATGTGGAAACCAAAGTGTGGGTGCTAAGTGTGCTTCTTACTATTAGAATAATATCATTTCTAGGTCCTCTCAGCAGATAACCTATGAAAATGTGTATGCACATACTGCCCCCCACCACTTTGTCTATTTTTATGTCTCTATATGTCAAAGAAACATGAGTTCACACTAGTATCGCTTATCACAGTCCAACACTGGAGTGTTTATTTTAGAACTCCCATTTTCTGATAAGGAGAAATCTGGCTCCCACTGACCTCAGTTTCTTTACTTATTTGTTCACTCCGTTGATGTAACCAGTCTCCTGACCTCCTGGCTGAATTATTGGCCCTGGCCTTGTCTTACATGCCAGCTTCATTGGCCAAATTCTGAGCCCTAACTGAGGGGTTGGGGCTAATCAAGTTATCTTAAGAAATGTCTTTTTTGATGAGTGTCATTCCTGTTTCTGTAGTGTACTATTACCGTGGTTGACATCTTCCGGGAGCAAAAATCCTTGTGACAGAATTTCATCTTAAAGTATGTCTAGGGACTTAGAGCCTCCTCAGTGCTGAGCTACAGTTTAAAGTGGGTAAGAACAAAGTGACAGGAAAGGTGTGAACCTGGCTAACAGGTGGGTTGTAATCCTAGATTTCAGATTTTTATAGCCCTTTAGCTCACACTTTCTTTTCTTTAAAGATTTATTTATTTATTTTAGAGAGTGAATTGGGGGGGCAGGGGGAAGAGAGAATCCTGAAGCAGACTCCCTGCTGAGTTTGGAGCCACACTTGGGGCTCGATCCCAGGACTCTGAGACTGAAATCAAGAGTCGGCTGCTCAACTGACTGAGCTACCCAGGTGCTCCATAGCTCACAGATATTTTTATTGAAGTTACTAGTATTTATCGGACACTTAGTTTGTGTGAAACACTATCCAAGGTGCTTTACACATGTTATTTCTAAGCCTCATAAAAGCATTTTGATATTTTTTCACCTGCAAAATGAGAATAATAATAGTACCTACTTCATAAAGTTTTTGTGATGATTAAATGACTAAATCCATTTAAAACTCATGGCTTAGTGCCTGGCAGTTAGTATGGGAAGAATAAATGTTAACTGATTAGAAATAGTGGTGGTGGTATCATCTCTGTTTTACAACCGTGAAGACAGGATCTGAAAAGTTATTTGCCCAAAGTTACACAACTTAAACAGAAGTCCAGAATTTAGACTCTGGCCTGTGTTTTTCCTTTTTGACCAAATGTAGACCTTTTCCTTCTCTCTCTCTCTTGTTCCTTTTCTCTTCATTACGTTGCATCTTGATTTGGGGCTTTTAAGAAAAAACTATGAGAAGTATAATTAAGTTACTGTTTTTAGCTAAATTTGGCTGATTTCTCAGACTTGCTCAGATACCTTGGATAAAGGTTCTGAGAAGGAAGGGACTGCCTCCTGGGCTCTAGTTGATGTAGCGTACATATATGGGTGATCCAGGAATTGTCACACAAGAGACAGAAAGCCTCACAAGGCCAAGACAGTTGAGCACCTATAGGCTGCATCACGTGGAAGGAGGTGCGGAGCATAGGTGGTGCTCCACCAAAATGTGAGGACATGCTGGGGAAGTCTTGCCTGTTTCATGTATCACAGATGGGGTATATGCCCTACCACTCGCTTCCTTAGTAGTAGGATCATATCACATTACCCAGGACCCTGAGATTTCTGCAAATTCTCCACCTTTCAGAGCCTCCCCTGCCTTCAGGAACCTGCATCTTTATGTATTTTCCTTGTATTGTGCTGCTTGATCATTTGTGAAACTTAAAATTCTTCTAGTTCTCTCAAAGAATCCACACAAAAGGATGGTGACCAGTGCGGATGCTACTAAAGATTTCATAGAGGAAATCATTTAGACTTCAGGAGGAGTTTTCATTGCACACCTGAAGACTGACTATTTATTTGACTTTTCTGATTTTCTGAAGGCTTTGCCTGCTACTAGGGTTTTATCCGATGTCCACTTCCCTGACGCTGCCCTTTCCTTGGAGAATTTCACACTCCCCAAGCAGAGCACTTTAGCTCCAACTTTAAATACACAAACCCATCAAGGTCCTCAGAAGAACCAAATGCCCTCTTGTTAGTATGATTCTTCTTTTGTAGAGAGCAGTCAAGGTTATATTTAGCATAAAGTATTTAGTGTTATCTTTTAATTAGGGCTTGCAGCCTCAAACTCCTACAGCCTTAGGCAGGTTAGAAAGAGGTTTGCCTTTCCACTGGGGTTAGCTGTGTTCAGCTTCAGGTATGCTTGTGATGTGTATAAGTGAGCCCAGTGATGCTGGATCTGATTTTTCAAGAAAAGTTTGAATTCTAAGCTTTGTAAATTCACTTTTTAAAGTGTTTATTTTTATTTAAAAATTTTTTAAAAGATTTTATTTATTTATTTATTTGACAGAGAGAGAGAGAGATAGATCACAGTAGGCAGAAAGGCAGACAGAGAGAGAGAGAGATAGATCACAGTAGGCAGAAAGGCAGACAGAGAGAGAAGGGGAAGCAGGCTCCCCGCCGAGCAGAGAGCCCGATGCGGGGCTCAATCCCAGGACCCTGAGATTATGACCTGAGCCGAAGGCAGAGGCTTTAACCCACTGAGCCACCCAGGCGCCCCTAAAGTGTTGAAAAATGAATTCAAGTTAATAACAAAACTCTGGGGGCATCTGGTTGGCTCACTTGGAGGAGCATGCACCTCTTAATCCCAGGGTTGTGAGTTTGAGTCCCATGTTGGGTATAGATATTACGTAAATATTAAAAAAAAAAAGTGTGGCAAGATTGAAACCATAGAAATTATGGAAGACAGGAAGAGATGAAAAAGGAGAGGACTTGCTTTTGTAACTTTCGATGATCATGATGCAGTTGACAAAATTGTTGTTTGGAAATGCCACACTATTAACATGCATAATTGTGAAGTGGAAAAGGCCTTTTCTAAACAAGAAATGCAGTCTGCTGGATCACAAAGAAGTCGTACAGGGATGTGGCTACTTCATGGGTGATGGATAAAACTTTGGTGGGGGAAGAGGCTGTGGTGGTGGCAGCAGAGATGGTTGTAGAGGATGGTGGTGGTCTTGGTTATAGCAGTAGAGGAGGCTGTGGTTGTCGTGGGCCCAGGATATGGACACCAAAGAGGTGGATATGGTGGCGTTGGTGGAGGAAATGGTGGTTACAGTGAAGGGGGAAATTTTGAAGGAGTTAACTATGGTGCTGGTGGGAACTATAATGATTTTGGAATTTACAGTGGACAACAGCAGTTAAATTACAGACCCGTGAAGGGGGGCAGTTTTGGTGGAAGAAGCTCGGGTAGCCCCTAAGTAGTGGTTATGGATCTGGTGGTGGAAGTGGTGGCTATGGTAGCAGAAGTTTCTGAAGAACTCAGAAGAAAAGGGCTACAGTTCTTCGCAGGGGAGAGAGCAAGTTGTCAGGAAAGCTGCAGGTTACTTAGAGTCATCCCAAATGCATTAAAGGAATTGTAGAAATCTACTGCAGAAGGAATGATGAGCCATAGTCAGAAGAGTTACTGCAGCTTAAATAGGAAACCTTTCTTGTTCAGGACTGTCATAGCCACAGTTTGCAAAACGTGCAGCTATTGCTTAATGCACGGTAGTGTCAATTAGATGTACGTTCCTCTTTTTTTTTTAAAGATTTTTAAGTAATCTCTACATCCAACATGGGGCTTGAACTCATGACCCTGAAATCAAGTCTCTTACTCTACTGACTGAGCCAGCCAGGTGCCCCTAGATGTACATTCCTGAGGTCTTTTATCTCTTGTAGCTTTGCCTTTTTCTTTTCATTGTATCAGGTATATTGCCCTGTAAATTGTGATAGTCATACCAGGAATAAAAAACTTAAGGAATTTTTAACTTTTCAAAAATAAATAAATAAAGGAACAATCTTTTTTCCCAAATGAGGCTTTAATATATGCTCTTATGTGCACTACAGGTATCAACTCCATTGTGGCCATTGCATCGTACACAGGATATAACCAAGAAGACTCTGTTATCATGAATCGTTCAGCTGTAGACAGAGGCTTTTTCAGGTCAGCTGTTTTATAGTAGTTGCCAAAACACAGTGCAAACATTAATACTTTAATCAAAAAAAGTTCTTTAAAAAAAAAGAAAAAAAGTTCTTTAAAAATAGGTTTGGCTTGTATGTATCCAAACTTTTTGGTGGTTTTGAAGGTCAGGCTGGAGGAAATTTTGATCTGACAAATTTTTGAGAAAATTTTCTGTTAAGATATTTACTCTTTTGTCTCCATTCATGATGCTTTGTGAATATCTGGCAGGCACATACTGTTCTGTAGATATCTGTATAGAGTTTAGTGTGGTGAACTCAGTGCCCTGCTCCAGAAAACAGGAGGCCTGGTTGATGGTCATGAATGACTGAAGACACATGTTGTGTCTCAGGATTTTCAGATGCTAATATTTTGAGGTCCTCATCCCCCACTCTTTTTTGGTAAGCAAATACATGTTTGCATTTAGATAATATGGAAATGTCTAAAAATAAACCTATTAATCTTAGGACCCACAAATAACTATTAAAATTATAGTGGGTTTTTTTCAAACTTTTTTATTATGCTTCAGTTTTTTTTGACAATCTCAAATACATAGCATGTGAAGATTGGTTAAAAACTGGAAATTTAGAAGATGGATTTTTTTTGTATAGTGTCAGGATAGCACTAGGACCAACCAGAGGGTGGGCATGATAGCTTAATATCATAAATTTCTCAATAGAAATATTGGAGCAGATCCTGAGTGACCATCTCTGAGAGGTATTATGGAAGGGATTCTTATTTTATGTAGGAGGTTGCAGTTAGTGACCTTAGGTCTTTCCTGTTCTCTCATAATCTAGCAGTGTGAAGATTACAGGTCAAATGCTTACATGTGTGGCCCATGTAACAGCATTTAAGACTTAACTTTGACTCTTAGTACAGCAAACTCTTGTCCTGCATTCATGGCTTAAATTGTCTCCCAAATATCAATAAAGTGAAAATTATCAGTATGTTCTAAGCTCTTTTTTAAAAGGAAAATAGAAGTTACCTTTACAACCATGTGTTTTTAGGTCTGTCTTCTATCGATCATATAAAGAACAGGAATCTAAAAAAGGATTTGATCAAGAAGAAGTTTTTGAGAAGCCAACTCGTGAAACATGCCAGGGTAAGTGATATATTTAAATTACGGAATTTAAAGTCAACATACCATGTTTTCCTAATTAATACCTCTCCTTGCCCCCTGTTACATGGGAGTGTTTTTTTCATGTTATTCTTAGAGTTCATATATAGGAAAATGTCTTTGTACATAGGAGTTGGCTTGTTAAGGTCCTTCCATCCTGGTAGATCCTGCATTGAAGAGGGTATTTAGGAGATCAGAGAGGTCATGTAATTTCATGAGATACACTACAGCCCTTCTTACTTGTACTCTGAACTCTCCCTCGGTTTATATGTTTGCATGGGAACTCCCTCCCTCCCCACATTATAGTGTGACCATATTTGTCTAGCCACAATATTTGTATACATTTAACAGATAAACAAAGGTCATACCTAGCACTTTTTGTTTCTTCTAGAAAACTCAAATTTACTATCTAGTTACTATTTTCACAGACACTTTAAAACTGTGTATGCAGTGGGATGGATGGGATGTCCCAGGGAAATGTGTGTATTTGCTACAGTTTGGACTTCTGATGGTATTTTGTGAAGTAAAATGTATTTTAAGTCATCTTGCTATTATTCCATTTCCAGTGAGTGTTTCTGTGTAGTAGTGAATTGATGTCCAGTGCAGTTAAGATTACATAAGATGAAATTCAAAATTTCTGTGAGAGGATATGTGTAGAGGGCATATTCTTTTTCTTTTTTTCTTTTTAAGATTTATTTATTTATTTCAGTGAGAGGGAGCGAGCGCAGGAGGGAGGGGTAGAAGAAGAGGGAGAGAGAAACCCAAGCAGACTCCCCACAGAGCAGGACTCAGGGCTTAATCTCCTGACCCTGAGATCAGAACTGAGCTGAAACCAAGAGTCAGATGCTTAACCAACTGTGCCACCCAGGCTCTCCGAGGGCATATTCTTTTTCATGTGAAAAAGAGATCAGAAGATGGCAACGCCTGTATCCAAAATCACCCATATTTATAAAATCATATAAATAATCTGATTTTCCGGTGCTTAGGCCAGTGTTTTTTTAGAATTCAGAATAGTTTGTAGTATTTAGAATTAAGAGCATTGTATTAACACCATGGTTCATGGTGTTAGAGATTCCTATGAATTTCTGATTTGGAACTGATATGTATTTGGTTTTAATCTTTTGGAGGGATTATGTGACTTTTTTTAATTTAAGATTTATTTGAGAGCATGTGCATACACAAGTTGGGGGGAGGGGGAGAGTGAGAGGGAGAAGCAGAAACAGACTCCCCACGGAGCAGGGAGCCTGACCCAGGGCTTGCTCTGACCTGAGCTGAAGGCAGATGCTTAACTGACTGAGCCATCCAGATGCCCCGGATTGTGTGACATTTTAAATACTTTATATAGTAGTACCATTTTGGAAAATTCCATGTCTGTTTCCTCATAGGTATGAGGCATGCCATTTATGACAAGCTGGACGATGATGGTTTGATAGCTCCTGGAGTCCGTGTATCAGGAGATGATGTTATTATAGGCAAAACAGTCACCTTGCCTGAAAATGAAGATGAATTGGAGGGCACTAATAGACGCTATACCAAGAGAGACTGTAGCACGTTCCTGAGAACTAGTGAGACGGGCATTGTGGATCAGGTTATGGTAACTCTCAACCAGGAAGGATATAAATTTTGTAAAATAAGGGTGAGTATAGCTTTTTCATATTGCTATTTATAAAAAGTAAACCAGTTTGGCTTAAGTTAACCTATTTTTATGTGAATTCAGGTCCGCTCTGTTAGAATTCCACAGATTGGAGACAAATTTGCTAGTCGACATGGTCAAAAGGGTACTTGTGGTATTCAGTACAGACAAGAGGTAGGTATCTTGTAACTCTCTTACCCCAACCCAAAGTTCTGTTGAACATTTTATTGAATCAAAATTTGCTTTAACTTAAAACTGCAAAGGTGATAGAGGCTTGACTTTTTAGTGTTGAATAAGAATATGAACAAAGCATGTTGAACAGAATTGAGGACATAGAAAACTTTGGGGAAGGGAGGGATCAATTCTAGTTTCGTAGTTAAGAAAGTTGTCTCTTAAAAATTTCTTTCTAGGATATGCCTTTCACCTGTGAGGGTATCACCCCTGATATCATCATAAATCCCCATGCCATTCCCTCTCGCATGACTATTGGTCACTTGATTGAATGTCTTCAAGGGAAGGTAAGAGATTTTCTTTAAAAATATTTGTTCCAAGCCGGTATTTCTTCCAAAATGATAGGTGACTTCTCTCATATATGAGTCAGGGTTTTTTGTTGGAAAAAAGCTAGTATGATACTTATTTGTCTGCTTTTAAGTTGTTTTTTTTTTTTTTCTTTTTTTCTTTTTTAAAGATTTTATTTATCTGACAGAGAGAGATCACAAGTAGGCAGAGAGGCAGGCAGAGAGAGAGTGGAAGCAGGCTCCCTGCTGAGCAGACAGCCCGATGTGGGGCTCAATCCCAGGACCCTGAGATCATGACCTGAGCCGAAGGCAGAGGCTTTAACCCACTGAGCCACCCAGGTGCCCCTAAGTTGGTTTTGATTGTGGGTTTTTTTTCCCCCAGCAAAAATCTGTGAAGTTTTGGCTAAGTCAGAATTTTTGTAAAATTTATTACATTCAATCTCTGCATACATATATGGTTATCCTTTTGATTGGTTCTTTTCTGTAGATGAGTTAATTCTTTGGTGGTTACTTCACTGTGAACTTAATAATTGTATAGATATATTATTAGCTATATTCATGTATCGTTCAGTGGAGGTTTTCTATTTTTAAGTATCTTGTTCAGGTAGAATGCCTATAGCCTAACACATGGGTGACTGGGTTTTATGGCATTAAAATGTCATTTTCTTTGAGCCATAGGAAATAGTTGGGAGTCTCATTCTTTTTGTATCTGGTCTCATGGATAGCTTCCTTTTTGAAGGTTTATAATTGAGTTTTAATTTTTTCGGTAGATTGTTATAAATATTTAAGATATTAATAAAATGAAACTTAAATATTACATCTTTCCATAACATAAGTTCAAAATCTTCCCTATACAGAAAGGCTTTTTAAAAATTGATTATATTTTTATTGATAAAGACTTATAAGGAGCAGCAGAAGGATTCAGCTTTTAAAGACTACTTTTTTTTAAAAAAGGTATCAGCTAACAAGGGTGAAATTGGTGATGCCACTCCATTTAATGATGCTGTTAATGTGCAGAAGATTTCTAATTTATTGTCTGATTATGGCTACCATCTTAGAGGAAATGAGGTATGTTTGCTCTTACATTAGTAGCTCTATTTTTGTATGTGTGTAGTTTCAGTTTAAGAAAATCAGTTCTCTTATTGAAGTATGACGCATGCTTTAAATATGTGCACAAATCATAAATGTACAGGTTGATGAATTTATTTCACACAAAGTGAATACACTTGTGTGACTGGCACCCAGATGTCGAAAATTACCAGAACCTTTTGGGCCTAGATTCCCCCTCATGTCTCCTTCTGTTTACTACCCTCACCCCAACTCCAAGGTAAACATTCTCTTAATTTTATGTTTTGTCTGCTTTGTTTTCATATAAATGAAATCATATAGTCTATGCACGTATATTTAATATTTTTAAGTCTGTACTTCAAAATCTGTTTCAGGTCCTGTACAATGGGTTCACTGGCCGGAAAATCACATCACAGATTTTTATTGGTCCCACATATTACCAGCGTTTGAAGCATATGGTGGATGATAAGATTCATTCTCGTGCCAGGGGACCTATTCAGATCCTTAATAGACAGCCCATGGAGGGTAGATCTCGGTAAGAGAGCTGCGTCACCATCATTGTTATTATTAATTAGACTTTTTAAGTGAAAAACGTCAAACACAGAAAAATAGAGATAATGGTATAATGAAACCCCTGTGTGCCTGTCATTCCACATCAGTAATTATCAATGGCCAACCTTACTACATTTATCTCCCCACTCCTACCAACTCCTGATTATTTTTAAGCAAAGCCTAGACATCAGTTTCTTTTATAAATGTATTTATGAAAGAGTGGTTCTCAAATTTCTTGGTTCCAGGACCCCTCAGAGCTTTTGAGTTGTAGCTATTGACGTTAATTAATCATGTTAAAGACTTAAAGTATTAATTTATTAAAATTAAGACAAAATATTAATTTATTAATAATAAGGGGGCACCTGGGTGGCTTGGTCTGTTGAGCATCTGACTCTTGATTTCAGCGCAGGTCATGATCTCAGGGTCCTGGGAGTGAGCCCTGCGTTGGGCTCTGTGCTCAGTTGAGTCTGCTTGAGCATTCTCTCCCCCTCTGCCCTGCCCCGCCCCCCATCTTGTTAGTGTGTGTGCTCTCTCCCTCTCTCTCCCACTCTCTCCCAAATAAATCCTAAAAAACATAAGCCCATTACACATTAACATAAATAACATTTTTAATGGAAAACATATTTACCAAATTTAGTCATGAGTGACATTGGTTTACCTTTTTGCAAATCTTTAAAAAATTTTTTTATTTAAATTCAGTTATCCAACATACAGTACATCATTAATTTCAGATGTAGAGTTCAGTATTTCATCAGTTGCATATAACACCCAGTGCTCATCATATCACGTGCCTGCCTTACTCCCTGCTGAACAGGGAGCCTGACTGGGGCTGGATCCCAGGACCTCGAGGTCATGACCTGAGCCGAAGGCAGACACAACCAACTGAACCACCCAGGTTCAAATCTTTTTAGTGAGCTGGTTTACTAGAAGATAGCAGGATTCTTGTATCTGCTTCTGCATTCATTCTATTTCAGTATTTTTTATATTTAAGCATATGAGGAAAATCCTATCTCACATACATACGTGGTTGGGAAAGGGAGGGAATATTTTAATAACCTTTTTTAGGTGACTGTGGATATTATTTTTTGATGGTATGCCAAAACAAGTTATAGTTTCTTAAATGTTAGCTGTGATGTAGAATCTGAAACCATCTCAGTCAGTCATTTGTATTTATCAGCAACCCTTACACATTGTTCAGGGGCTGCCTGTAATCTTGATATTATTAAGTATCTGATGTTAAAATTTTCCTAATTGGATAATTTTTAAATAAGTTTGTTGATTTCAGTCATCTGTGCTTTGCAGTTGAAGGGTTTTGTTTTTTGTTTTTTTTTAACTATAGCTTGCCCTTCGACTTGTTTTCCTTGCAGTTTATTTGTTGAAGAAACTGGATTGTTTGCCCTGGAGGGTTTCTCACACTCTTGATTTTGCTGATTGCATTCCTGGCCTGTACATTCCTATTTTTCTTGTAAACAGCTAATCAGATCTTGAGCTTTGATGAAATGGAAGGATTGCATTCTTTTGCAGTAATACTTATAGACAGGGTTGTATATTTCCAGTATCTGGTTGTGTCTTACAGTTTTAGCAGCTGTGTGTGATCATTTATGTGAAGCCTTTAAATAGGGACTGCAAATTGATGAGATTCTAATTTTATCATTTCTTAATAGCTGGAATAAATCTGTGGAGAGAAACTTGTTTCCTCAACTGGTTACCTCGTGACATAGTTCATGTAGGCAGGATAAATGCTTGATTATTTACCAGTTTTCAAAATAATTAGTTGTCTGTCGTCCTCCAGAGTTGACTGATGATTGTTTTTTTGGTAATATCATGAGAGAAATCATTGGTTTTATGTATTTTGTATGTTGAGACTGTTAAGGAAGCCATCGCCATCCACTTTTTGGCCATTTGAACAGTGCATTTCTTTTCACTTCCATACTGGGGAAACCTGTTACCATTCACCTGTTTTTTCAATTACTTTTGCCAGTGTACATTTATCATTTCAGGCTTGACTGCCTGGGAGACTCAAATTCAGGGAGAAGCTGCTTTGTAAGTACAAAATAATCTGTTCTTTGTTCCTTAACAGTGATGGTGGCCTGCGTTTTGGAGAAATGGAACGAGATTGTCAGATTGCCCATGGAGCAGCCCAGTTTTTAAGGGAAAGATTGTTTGAGGCATCAGATCCATATCAGGTTCATGTTTGCAATCTTTGTGGAATAATGGCGATTGCTAACACGAGGACTCATACGTATGAATGCCGGGGCTGCCGCAATAAAACCCAGGTGTGTAGACCTTACTGGCATTTGATTCTTGTTTAGGATATAACCATGTTGGTCTAATCATCCAGGCAGGTTCAGTGTGGTAGAACAGATTGGCATTTTCAGTTTTGATTAACACCTGTATAAGAGTCTAGTTTTAAATGATGAAAAATTTGATTTTTCTAAAAACCAGTTTTAGTGGGTTAATTTCTCTAAGCTGGTCATCTTTTGGAAATAAGGATGTGTACAAGGAATTTTAAACATTTTAAATTAAGGAGCTTAAAAGAAATCTTTTGAGAAGTGTGAGTATAAATTATGTCTGGCAGGAAGGCTGAAATACCAAAGCCTCTCAGGGAGAAAGAACCACCACAAGCCCCGGTAGCAGGATGAGTGTTACTAGCTCTTATTTATCAGCTGCAGTTCCAAGACCTTATACCTTTTTCCGGGTGAGGGAAGTAGATCACTTCAAATACAGTTTTGCTAATTACCTTTTTCTCCTCTTCCCAGATTTCTTTGGTGCGAATGCCTTATGCGTGCAAACTGCTGTTTCAGGAACTTATGTCTATGAGTATTGCACCTCGAATGATGAGTGTTTAGCTCTTTCAAGAGAGTCTCAAGATACTTGTAAATATTTGTTTTGTTTCTTCAATTAAAAAAACAAATGTATTGCATTGTGAGAGAAAGCATTTTACTGATTTTAATTACATGCATGCTTCTGTAAATAGGCAATAAATTTTTGTAGGTAGTCTTGATGTGTTATCTTTATTTTGGATTTCTCTATGTGAAACCAGTGAATGTAACTGTTAGTGGATTGGAGGAAAAGAAACTGGTTATTATGCAAGAACAGGGCTGTAGTTATCCAGGACTACTATTAGTGAGGCAGACTGATATATTTCTGCAGGTTTATAGGTCAGCACCTTCACCTAGTTAAAAAAAGAAAAAGATGAAAATTAGTCACACATACGGATGTGGCAGACTTTCTAATTTTCAAGTACTTTTTACTGTTTCCAAATAAAGAGGTTAAGGGGATGTGAATAACTGTACAAATGAGAGGGTGGAATGCTCTTTGGAATGTGAGCTATGGGATTTTTATGCATAAGTAAGACATGGACCTTGTTACAGAAGTAGAAGAGCTCGTTTGACAGAGGAGCAAGTTGAGATGGACAGAGGCTAAGGAACTTTCCTCGGTCATCAAGCTTTCACTCAACATTCCAAGTGGAGGATAATTAGGGGAAGAGCTGAGATGCAAACATGACTTCACGCTAAACTACTGCTGTTTCGTCACCTGGCCTTACACAGCCAGGCCGAGGAGAGTCTGACCAAGCCCCCGTTTACTTGATTCTTCCTTCTGCTCCGTACCGCAGGCCAGTGATCTGCACAGGGGGAGGGTCCGCAGATGCTGATAGTAAATTTTCTTATTTTTGGTTTACAAGAAGCCAGTTCAGACATCAGTCTAAGCGAAGTATATAAATGTAAAGTAGCATTACTCTGATGCTCCTGGGATAGGTGCTTGAGAGGAAGCTTTTTGATGGTGAAACAGAAGAGAGTTTGGGTCCCTGCCAGGATACTCTCCCTTCTGGCTTTTTCTTATAAAAAACTCAAGTGAAGGACCAGAATTGCTCACAATCACTTACTTTAAAATGGAAATTTAATACAATAGTGGAAACACTGAGGAAGCCTGCCATGTGGATAGAAAGTTATGGGACATATGAGCCATTCCGTTCAAGTTTGAGATGTGAAATAAGGTGAAAGCATCAAAGTCCTAACAGTAGCATTCCATTAACCATCCAAATGTTCTTTTAGAGCCCTGTGCTCTTCATTTTGATAACAATTTCAGTAAGAGCGATGTCAGATACTTTCATCCTTGGTTCTATTCTTTCTTGAACAAAAGCACTAGTCCTTGAATGGTTGTGAGATTTATTACATACCTTTTTTCACTGGTATTTAATTTATGGCATCAAACACTGTAATTTTTGCCGATGCTGAAGCCTCTCCTTGGGAATTGGATGCATGGCATTCATATTCTCCAGCATCTTCCTTACTCAGAGGAGATACCTGGGAAAGAAGAAGGATCTTTAGCTCCTCTATGGCAGTCCTCTCTTTTCCCCGTGGCTTCAGTTAGGTCATTATTTCTTAGGATGAATAAGGGGATTCACAGCAAAGATACTGCCAGAAATAGTGGGAGTGCTGTACTGCGGGACAGACAGCTGCCCTGGGTGTTCCGTGGGAGGGTCACACCTGAGGAAACGGCACGGACAGCTGATGACACTGCGAAGCTTAAGAACTGTGAACAGGTGCCCATAGCAGTTTGAGGGTTGTAAGGGTTGTTACAACCTTGATAGGTTGTAAGTACAATTTAGGAGTATCGAAGGCCAAATAAAAATAACTATTAATAATTTAATTAATTTCAGGCTATTTAGTTCCCTGTGAGGATTTTGCTTCTTTTTTTTTTTTTAAGTAAGCTCTAGGCCCAACATGGGGCTTGAGCTCACGACTCTGAGATCGTCACACGCGCTACCAACTGTGCCAGCCAGGCGCCTCTGCTTGTTTTTTTTTGACAGAGCACAAGCAGGGGGAGCTGCAGGGAGAGGGAGAAGCAGGCTCCCTGCTGAGCAAAGACACCCGATATGGGGCTTAATCCCAGGACTCCGGGATCATGACCTGAGCCAAAGGCAGACACTTAACCCGCTGAGCCACGCAGGTGCCCCCTGCTTTGAATTCTTAAAAAATTAGTTTCCATGTATTTGTTGGTTGGTTCTACAACATTCAAACAATCTCAGCTCTTTTTTAAGTTCCCTCTGAAAGAGCAGCAGCAATTTCCTGGGAGGCCTGTCCCAAAGAGGTGTGGCTGGCAAGGCACATACTTTCAGCCTGGCAGGACGTCTGGCACCTTTGCCAGGTTTGCTGTGTCAGATCCTAGGAATGAAATCCTTGCCAATTCTCAGTACTCACCAGCACCCAGCCAGTAACTTCATGCTTTTCTGGGCCACCCCGGGTCTGAATGGCCAGGTTGTCCCGGTCACCAGGCAAAAGTTCTGTCCTTTGAACTCCGTGGTTACCCCTTTTTACCTACAAAAATAAAAGGAAGTAGTCTTGAGTTTTCTGCACTGAATTATCAACTTGGAATAGCCACATTCTTGGAACTGTACAGGGCGTACGTCAGACTTTCTAACCGGATTAAACCCAGCAATTTCCATATTATTCTTTCCTGACTAGTTAAATATAGATCTTTTATTTCTTCCTGTCAGTTTCCCTCTGAAGTCCATATATTTTAAACTATTATATATTTCCGCGTGCTTGGGGAATACACACCGTCATACTTTGCTACCACTGACTGCCATCCTTCACTCATGCCCTTGTAAATACTGCTTCTCTTTGCTGAGCTTTTTCTTGTTTGCCACGCGGTGTTTGACAAACTGTCACCGAGTTAGGTTTGATTCTTGGGACCTTGTGTAGGAGCCCAAGTCCTGCAACCACCTCTATAACGGGAAACAGTAGGTTGAATCCAATACCATTCCTTTTGTTTTGAGGGCTAAGGGTCCATTCTAATGACTTACTAAAGACCTGAGAGCAAAAATGCCTGTCAAGTACACACTGTCACTGTTCTCTTATGACAAGAGCTGCTTGCTGCCCGCCCCTGTGCGTCATGACGAGAATAGGGACGGGTTACGAAGACATTCGGTTTCCTTGGTTTGAGGGTAATAATGAACACTCCTAATTTTCCTCCTCGTGAACTGTGTTCACAAAATAAACTCTGGAAAATACAGAAAAATACATGGAAAAATAAAATTTACTAGTAGCCCTTCTGTACATACACATTTAGCATAAATTTCTAGAAGTGGAACTGTTGAGTCACAGAGTACAAATATTTTAAGGCTTGTAATGAGGATGGGTTTAAAAAAGATCAAAAGGATACACAAAGCAGTGTTTATTCCATCCCAGGCCACCTTTAAGAGCTAGGTTGATGTTTACTGATACTACTTCTAATTAGAAAAAAGGATTTGCAATCTCACAGGTAGTTTTCATTTTCTTTTATTATTAAGCAAATTCTGAGTCCCAGAAGCCCAGCTGACAGTGTGGACACTCTCCATCTATGTTGCTTCTCCCTTCCTGATCCCACTCCTTCCACAGGCTGTTAAGCTTGTCTCAACTTCAAACCTATTCTATTTTTTTCTGCGGCGTGACACCAGGGCTGGGGCTCTGAAAACCATGAAGTGACCTAGGCCAACTCTTACTCTATAAATGAATCCTTGCATTATTACTGATTTGGAATGCCTGGATTTTGCTTCCTTGCTTTTTTCCCTGGGATTTCCCCCTACTGTGAGTATTAGGGAAAACCAGGTATCTTAATGTTTTTCGCAAACAAAACATAAACTCGGTAGGCATCTTTTTTCCTTCCATCTCCCCAGTAGCTGGCAAAAACAGTTTATGCTAGTGCAGATATTTGAAAATGGTTTCAACAATGGTGTGAGGATTGATTCAATGGCCAAAGTAACGTATCTCTGGTCTTCAGTGAATTTCAGAATTCTCTAAGAGCTTTGCATGTGACCAGAGCAGAAAAACACCACTGCATGAAATACTGAACCTCAGCAACTGAGCTGCTGGTCCTCAGATTATGTCGCTCTTGGTAAGGAGCGTTCTGTGCCAGTTAGCCTGATCCACCATGTACGGAGAAACTGTTCTCGTCAAGCATTTGATTGGAAAGTGAATATTTATATTTAACAGAGCTCCTATTTTAATATATTGTAAAAAGCTACACTCCACATAGAAAACATGCAGAAGTGTCAAGAATTATTACATGGTAAATTTTTACATGGCACATTCCCTTGCTCCCTTATGTGAGGGGAGTTTGTTGATAAATATGCTTTATAGTTTGAGGAAAAAGAAGAAAAAAGGATGCAGGCTGAGAAAAGTGGCTTCTAAGACAATCTGACAGATGTGCAATGGGCTGCAAGTGTTCCTGAGTTTGAGCCTTAGAAATCTAGGCAGAAAAAACTGCCTAGCAGTGACTGCCCTGAAGGGTCAACTAGCGGGAGAATCACAGGGAGACCCAAGAAGTCATTTCAGCTCTCTCTGCTTGTATTTTAGCTGCAACAACGTCTTCCTAAAGTCTGCTATTGCAGATAAGCAATTAATAATGAAAAGTGCCAGTGGTTGTAGAAGCAGGATGAAACAGTCTGATTCTTACAGGTTAATACATTTCAAGGGGTTCACTGAAATTCAAGAAACCATTAAAGGACGTTTATGCAGTATAGGACATACCTGCTGTGCCTTTTTGGTGAAGTTTCAAGAGAGGTTTATGATTAAATAAATACATGCCTGTTGAAACTTTCAGATCCCCAGCCACTGTAACCCATTAAAGATAAAATGATTGTCAAAGAAATAAATATTTGTAATACGTGAGAAAGGGTCAATCTCTCTCATATACAAAAAGCCATAGACTAATAATTAAAAACAACCCAACAGAAAAATGGGTAAAGGATATTTGAATGGGCAATTCATATAACACACAAATAGGAAAATATTCTCTTCAAAATATATAAAGAACTTATACAACTCAACACCCAACAAAGTAATCCAATTAAAAATGAGAAGACACGAACAAATATTTCTGTAAAAGACATACAGATGGCCAAGAGACACATGAAGGATGCTCAACATCACTCATCATCAGGGAAATGCAAATCAGAACTGCAATGAGATGCCAGCTGACACGTCAGAATGCCTAAAGTCAAACCCATAAGAAACAAGCACTGGGGAGGATGTGGAGAAAATGGAACCCTCATGCGCTGCTGGTAGGAATGCTGACTGGGGCAGCCACTTTTGGAGGAAAGAATGGAAGCTCCTCAAAGTTAAAAAGAGAACCACCCTATGATTCAGTAATTGCACTACTGGATATTTACCCCCAAAACACAGAAACACTAATTCAAGGGGATGCATGCCCCCATCGTTATAGCAGGATTATTTATAATAGCCAAATTATAGAAGCAGCCCAAGTGTCTACTGATAGATGGATAAAGATGTGGTGTATATATACACACACACACACACACACACACACACACACACAGAAATATTACTCAGCCATAAAAAGAATGAAATCTTGCCATTTGCAATGACGTGGATGGAGCTAGAGGGTATTATGCTAAGCAAAATAAGCCCGAGAAAGACAAATACCATATGATTTCACTTGTATGTGGAATTTAGAAACCAAAGGAACAAAGGGGAGGGGGAAGACAAATTGAAACAGACTATTTTTTTAAAGTAGGTTCCATGCCCAGCATGGAGCCAAACACAGGGCTTGAACTCGCAACCCTGACATCAAGGCCTAAGCTGCAATCAAGAGCCGGATGCTTACCTGACTGCACCACCAAGGCACCCCTACAGACCCTTAACTACAAA
>CM052899.1:137200529-137229389 GCA_028534135.1 Potos flavus | reverse complement strand
CCCCCCCCCCCCCCCCCCGTCTCCGACGCTCTTACTCAGTCTCTCAAATAAATAAAATCTTTAAAAAAATTAAAATTAAAAAAGATTGCCGAGCCACAAAGAAATTTAAATACTACAATGTGGAAAAAAAATATTCTCAACGTAGTCCAGGAAATTAATGTCATAATGAAAGGATATTTTTACCCATCATTAACAGAAATTAAAAAGTTGGGCAATATTCAATGCTGGTGAGAATGCAGGAAAGTGGTTCCCATACACTTCTGGGGAGAGTGTGAACTGCTACAATCTATTTAGAATATAATCTGAGAATGTCTATTAAAACTAGTGTGAAACAAATCTTCTGACCTACCTAGTAATGTATCTTTTGGGGGAAACTATTCTCTACGTGGAGGGGGGTGGAATAAAAGCACTTGGATATAGGATACATATATACTTGTATGTTATTTAAGGTGGTCAAAAACTAGAAACAACAGAAACAATACAGGAATGGCTTAATAATTATGGTACACCCACACGTGGAATATCATGTGGTTTCTGAGCAGCAGACCTGGAGGGCTGCCCTGAAACTATTTATCGAGAAAAGCAAATTACACAGTAATATGCTCAGTCTATTCCTATCCCATCCCACACACTGGAGATATGTGTTGGTTTATGGACACAAGTAAGGGTACAGAAAGATAAAAACCATGGCAATCCACGCTAGTTATTTCAGGGAGTGAAAGAAGGTGGGAGATTCTGAACTCTCTCTTTTTACATCTTTGGAGAGTTTCTCCTAATATTACCATTATCACTTTCTGTTTTTAATTTAAAAAAATTCTTAGAGGTCATGAAAGCTCAACTCTGAAAAAAAATTCTTAGAGGTCATGAAAGCTCAACTCTGCAGAAATGTTCAGGCAGGAAAAGAACTGAATAGAGAGTCTCAGTCTCAGAAACTCCAAGTGTTTGGAAGGGATTCTAGGTGTTTCATCTTCTCCGTGAGCATCCTCTCACTTACCTGGGTTAAGGGTATTTCAGCCTAAAATACAGCTATTTCAGTTCATTTCCCATCTCAAAAAATATTGCTCCTTTCCTTTATAGGCTAGGGGCTTGCGGGGAAAGTATGGGACTTGTTAATATCACATGGTAACTACAGGTCAAGTACAGACCACGCACCAGCTGTGGTGGCCACAAGGGGCGCCACTGTAGCCTTCAGTGTCTCAGAAGGCTCGCTCAGTAAGCTCGCTCTGCTGTTGCTAAGAATCCTTGAGTAAGAAAAACCTGCAACCTTTTTTGAACTTCGGCTTAACAATTGAGATTCTAATATTTATTTATAATAAAAAAGCAATGCTGTGCTTACACTGAATCTGAATGTGACTTTTTTTGTTTGTATTCTCAACAGTTTGGTACCAGGGAGAGTGGCGAGAAAACAAATGGCCTATTCAATTGTGGACATGGCCCACAGCAAGAAATACGTTTTGCATTGGGATCTGGTATATACGAAAGAAGAGTTGGGGGAGATGATCCCCTTACTAAATGTGATCGATGCCTTAAGACAGTTTCTGTTCTACTTTTTATTTTTAAAGAAAACGCTGATTGTGAACCCTACATTGAATTGAGGACTTGCTCGTGGGTCACAGTCTGCCTAAAAAAACCACTGCTTTAGGTCACGTGTGTGGCAAATTACTATAAAGGTAGACGAAACTCAGAGCCTGGCAGCGAGGTTTTGCTAGTTTCTGGCAAGTCCTCCCTACGCCCCTCCGTCCAGCCACAAATCCTCCGGGAAGCCCGTGGCTGTGCCCCACAGCATCCCATAAGCTTCGAGGGAAAGATTCCCAAGGCAGATTTATTGCCCTGGGATGTATGTAGGTTGGCTGGGGTGGGGCAGAGTGAGGACGGAGGAAATTACTCTCTGCCGAGACTGGCCAGTAAGGTCACAAGCTCCAGACACTTGGGTCACCCCGGCTCCTCATCGCGTCCTCCCTAGAGAACCGCAGCAGAGCTTTTTGTTGATATCCTCTGGAAAAGTTGTTCCTCTGCGTCTCCACCCTCTAAACAACCAGGAGCCTCCACATAAGCGTCGGGGAGCAGCACCAGCCTATGCCAAGAGGCGCACATCCCGGGGCTGCAGGGCTGCTCTTCGCTCCCCTTTCAAAAACAAATTGAGGTGAAATTTCACTTTTTTTTTTTTAAGATTTTACTTATTTATTCGAGAGAGAGGGTGTGCACGAGCAGGGGGAGCAGCAGGCTCCCGATGAGGGGCTCGATCCCAGGACCCAGGGATCACGACCCAAGCCAGAAGCAGATGCTTAACTGACTGAGCCACGTAGGCGCCTCTTCACTGCCCTCGTTAACCGGAGTTACAGCTGTAAAAGTCAGCTGTGATACAGCTGGTGGTGTCCCCACCCACCCCCAGTCCCAGGCATTTTTTGGAATCACCCTGATTTTACTGCCACCAGCTGGCCGCACGCGGATGATGCACCCTCTGGCCACACGGGGGAGCCAGAGCGCGGCAAGTGACCCCACCTGAGTCCCAGTCCTTCTACGGGATTCACGGTGCAGCAGGGAGAGGGGAAGCACTTTCTTTTCCCTGGAGTCTTCAAGGGCGGTAATAATGTGAGCCAGGAGCAGCCAAGGACAACGCCGCCTACAGTGTGGAGGCATCTTTTTGAGGTAGAAGGACAAAAATGAGATTGAGAGCCAAGAGTCAAGAACAGAGTCCTGACCACACTGGGTTCCCGGATGTGGGTGCCCTAGAGGCTGGAATCCTCACTCCTCACCCTTTCTCTTGCTCTAGGTAGCCTGACGGGAGTTTCTACAACTTGCAACATAAAGATTCTGGCCATGGGAGCCAAGATACCCTCTGGAATTCCAGAAGTTGATCCTCTGGTCAGATACCAGCAAACAAAATAATCAAGAGAGAGCATCTGAGAGCTTGCTGGAGAGGCGAACCTGCTAAAAATGGGTATCTGGGGACGCCTTCTCACTTAACTCTTTTTCCCTTTTGTTAGCACAAGTTTGATGACATTTACTCCCTAGCGTTGTTGTGAGGCTTAACCGAGTCGAAATGCACAAAGAGGGAAATCATGGAAAATAATGCACAGTATAACTGAAGTATTATTTGATCTGGCAAGTGAGTGTTTTCTTTTCCCTTCTACAGACACGTTGGGAATAGGTTATCCTTCAAACGTGAAGACAGTTACACAAGATAATGCCACTCGAAGGGAAATATTTCCAGGAACAGCAGCTAACATCAATGGAGTGTTAACTAAGTGAGAACAAGCCAATGGATTTTTATCTACATCGCTTTATGCAATCGTTACAAAAATTATATGCTACCTTCATCATATAGAGGAAGAAACTGAGGTTGAGAGCATTCATTCTTATTCTAGGCGATTTTCCCCAGGAGACATCTGGCAGCGTCTTGACACATTTTTGAACACAAGTGGGGGTGGCGCACCAGCATACAGCCAGCTGCCAGAGGCCAGGGACCAGGGACGCTGCTAAACCTCTTACAAGGCACAGGGCAGCCCCCACAACAAAGCATTATCTGGTTCCAAATGTTTGTAGCGCTCAGGGTAAGAAACCCCAGACTTGGAACTCTAGCGACCTGGTTAAGGAACTCACATTCTTAACCACCATTCTGTACTGTCTCCGACGGGCACGCACACACTCCTGCACATGTGCGCTCACACTCACACGCATGCACACTCTCAGGGTGGGTTTGGGCGTTCAGCATTACAATTTCCTTGTTCCTAAGGCTCCGTGCTCAGGCGCTGACACCGAAAGCAGAGTGGAGACCGTTCCCGAGGTCAGGCTCCAGGGGCGGCATCTGGAAGATGGCCCAAGGCTTTGCCTTGGAGAAGCAGCAGGGAACAGAAGAGGCTAGAGGTTTTAGATCACAGCCATCCTTGCACCGAGAGAGAGGAGCTCATCAGCCTAGGAGACCTTCCCGGAGTCTGTGGCACTGACCTTGTTCCAGATGAGCACCGGGGTTGGGATTCCGATGACCTCGCAGCTCAAGTACACCTGGGCGCCAGTGACATTCCGGATGTCCTTGGGGGGTGTCACGATGGAAGGACCTACAGGAGAGAACACAAAGCCAAACATGTCTTTTTAAACAGTCTGTAACATTAGTCGGCATACTAGGAGTAACTAACTTGGTTCTGTTCAGGAGGCTGTCCCTTCTGTGCATGATCTAAAGCAAACTGCAAAGACCAGACTAGCATCCCCCTGCCACCAGCGTGATTTTTAAGCTCTGCTTTGGAAATGCTTACACCTAAACAAACAAACAAAAATCAGTAGGAAGAAAAATGTGTTTACAAAATTTTCTGCTCCCTTAAATCTGTTTAATGGTTTAAATTTACCAGCTGTTTTGCATTATCTGGGCTGTTTCAATTAATATAATGGAATTTAGTTCCAAAATGTTTGTCTTTCCTTTTTGCTTAACGGACTTCTTTCTTTCTTTTTTTTTTAAGTAGGCGCCACACTGGGTATGGAGCCCAGTGCAGGGTTTGAACTCACGACCCTGAGATCAAGACCTGAGCTGAGGTCAAGAGTTGGACACTTAGCTGACTGAGCCACCCAGGTGCCTGTTTACCAGAATTTCTACTTTTGGCGGGGAGGGTAATAACCAACCACTCCTTAGGTAACGAAAGAAAAGAATCTAAGAAGATATTTAAAAATATGCTGCACACTTAGAAAAGATGGCAGTCCCAATTTAAGAAGCTTTAGGATCTAAGATCGACAAGTCAAGGTGATGAGGCAGGAATGACGACTTTCATCTCAGACAGAAATATTGAGTGCCATGTGCCCTGGGAGACTGCAAGGAGAGACCTTTGAACAGAAGTGGCCTGGGTCCCCAGGAGGAAGGGGGAAAGGGCTTTCTTCACAGTTGGGGGAGGCAGTGGGTAAAACAGTACCAGTGACAGGTCCATTGTGTGTGACCAGGGCAACCAAGGACACAGCTCCTTCCCGGGTTCTAAGTGTCTAGGTCCCTGGCAGGGGGCACTGGCAAGTGGGGGAACATGTCCAGGCACTGCCCACATAGCCTCAGCGGGCATGAGACCACCCAGCGAGAGCCCGGAGTGGTACCTGCCCATCCCCCCAATTCTGGAATACCTCTCCAGGCCTTCTCGGTCCTATCTATCCCCTCTGGTAAGAAGGTCCTTACACGGGACCAACATCAATGGGATGCATCTTTTTTTGTTACTAAAGAGGTCCTTGGGTTGGCCAAAACCCAAGGTTTGGTCCCATGGGCCAAATCAGGCCTGCCACTTGTTTCTGCCTGGCGCCTAAGAGGTCTTTGTGTTTTTAAATGGTTGAGGGAGGGGGGATGGACATTTCGTGATGTGAAAATTATGGGAGAGTCACATTTCAGTGTCCATAAATTAAGTTTTATTGGAACACAGTCATGCCTCGAGTCGGGCCACTGTGGCTGGGAACGAATGGCCTAAAACATTTACAATGGGGCCCTTTATGGAGGAAGTGCTGATACCTGCTCTCATCAGCCAACCAACGCCTAAATACGATGGCACAGGAAACCCACTCAGTCCTTCACGCATTACCTGGAGCTCAAGCAAGTAACCCAGCTCTGAAATGCAGCACTTTTTTTTTTTTTTTTTTAAGATTTTATTTATCTATTTGACATGGGGGGGGTGGGGGGGAATCACAAGTAGGCAGAGCGGCAGGCAGAGCAGGGAGCCCGATGCAGGGCTCCATCCCAGGACCCTGGGATCATGACCTGAGCCCAAGGCAGCCACTTAACGACTGAGCCACCCAGGCGCCCCTGAAATGCAGCACTTTTGAAACCAACAGACACAGAGAGAGCTGTGCTTGCCTACTGCTCTTGGGGGGGTTGGGAGGGGAAGCTCTCCAGCATGTGCTGTAGGAGGCACACACACCGTCTTAGTGGGTTGTATTTTGTATTTCACTTCTGCTCATTCTGAACGCCAGGTTTCAAGCACAGGGACCTTCAGAGGCATGAGGGACAGTCCACAGAAGGGGAGGGCAGAGCTGGGAGGCTGCCCTTCTGTGCTGTGCCCTCCCCGCCCCCCCATGCTGTAGGTAAGACAGCAGCCTACTCCCGAACCAAACCTGGCCTGTCCTCAATGCTCAAGGCCAGTTCTTGAATGAATGAGTTAATCATTCCCTCTGAATTTCAGCTCTCCACTGCCTTGGGTCTTTCAGCCAAACAAAATGTCTAACTGTGGGGTCATCTTGCATCAGTGTCCTGGGAAAGGGACAACTTCTCCTTTAGGCCTGGAAAATTTTCTGGCACAATCAGCATTCAAAGGACACAAAATCTCCCCTTTTGCAACAGGCTATTTCCAGCACACTAATAAATTTTTGAAACAGAAAGGAAATGACTCCAGCATGTAAGATTTTTCCCACTCATCTGAAGTATTAGATGCTGATTTTTTTTTTCTAATCCCTCGGGGTATTTTTATTTTTTCCCCTTTGTAAGAATGTGCAAAACAATCAAAGTTTCTGAAACTCTGAAAGCTCTAAATATATTTCGTGCTTCCTTTCTCTAAACTGTAGGTCTGAAGAGGAAGCGTCTATCTTGGCCAGGGGTCTTGGCTTTTCAGTTGCAAATGTGGACAGGGTGAGCACGGTTGCACTGTGTTTGTATGGGTTTCTGGCTGTGTCTCCAGTGCTTCCTAGTCTGACTGAACCAACGCAGGACCCTGCAAAGGGCTGGGCCGGGCCTGACTGCATCCCCGGCTTCCTCAGGGGTCCTGGGACCCCAGTGGCGGGCCTACGGGAGAACGGGATGTGGCTGGAATCTGAACTACTTGCGCTCACCTCGCTGCGGGCCTCCGTGTGGCTCTGTCCTCCTTCCCACACGCAGACTCCTCAGGATGACCTCTAAGCTCAGGGGATCTCAAGGGATTTTTCTCAGAAGAATACTCTAGTGTTCACTTGTGGAGGGGCTCGGGAACAAAGCTGCCTCTCATGTATTAAAACCACACAAGGAATGTAAGACTCTTCTTTTCCTGTGAGGTCTCGGTGCCTGAGCCTGACAACAAACGACTTATTTTAACTCGCATCTGTCTCGCTATCGTCAGAACCAGTAGCGGAGTCCTCGGTCTCTATCAGGGGGCACATTCCGGAGGGCACCTGGAAGAATTCCAGCCTGCTTTTCTGTTACAGGCCTTGAAGACATGCGATGAATTCTTCCCATGGCATAATTTTAAAACTAAGATATTCTTAGTTTTTACATGGTCCAATTTATCACATTTTTCTTTTATGGTTAGTGCTTTATGTGCCCTGTTAAAAGAAATTTTCACCTAGCCCGAGGTCATAAAGACCCTGTTTTCTCCTATAAACTTTATGATTTTACCTTTCACATTTAGGTTCGTGGCCCATCTCGAATTGATTTTTGTGTATGCTAGGAAGTAGAGGTCAAAGTTCATCCCCCCACCACCCCCAAGGACATCAACTGCTTTGGCATCATTTGTTGAAAAGGCCATCCTTTTCTTGCCAAATCATAATGGTAAAACCACTGACCATATATGAGTGAGTCTACTTCTGGATTCTTTATTCGGTTCCGTTGCTCTATGTGTCTGTCCTTGTACCAGTAATGACTGTGGTATAATTTAGAAATGTATTCAAAGCGTAGCACTGAATAGAGGGCAGATCCATTACATTCATCCCGCTCCAACCCTCCCCTTATTCCAAGAAGCATTACATTTCAGGAAGCGCAAGAGTCCTTTCAAAACATCTGAAGCCAGAAATATTCTGAATGAGAGCCATCACCAGGAGGTGCAAGATCAGGACAAATCAGTCTGTGGGTTCCTCTTTCTCTCTCCCAACCCTTGGAATACATATTAAACCTGAGGTGAATGGGCTGAATCAATATTTAGACCATTGTAAGAACATAATTCTCATCAATTCTGCTACCAGCCCATCCCAAGAATTCTACAAGATTCCATACCATAATCCTGCATTACTCACTGAATCCGTTGAGTTGATGGGGTGGAGGAACAGAGGGGCCATTAGGACCCATTTGCTGCACAACATTTACAAAAACCCTTGGCTATTTCGTATGTCCTTGAACAAATGTCAGATTCAAGAACACAAAGAAAACTTGAGTAAACAATATCTACACTAGAAAGTGCTGACCTACAGAATGCCCTTTAGGTTTGGTATGTAGTCTCTTGCAAAGACAAGTCAGATCGATGAATGATTAGACTAATATTCAAGAGATCAACCGACCTCCCAGAGTCGACGGAGGCTGGCTGGCTTCGATCGAATTTCCTGTGTTGGAAGGATCCACGGTTTCAGACTCTTCCTGTTTACGCTGTTCAGTGCTGATACCCACTGGGTCACCTACTTACTAAACTGTCTGGTTCTTTGCCACTCACTGGTCTGGAAATTCCCTCAGAGTAAGAAGAGGGAACGGACAAGCTCGTGATGAAGGCAGAACACAGCGGTTGTACAGAAAGATGAGTTAGGCTCCACAGTGACAAAGAGTAAGAGAAGGACTTAATGGTGACCCACAGGGACACCAAGTAGACAGGTTTTGTATGGAAGTGAAGAGATAGTGAAAATATTTGGGGGTAATAGGTGGCAGATCCAACAACACAGTACTCCTCTCCCCCGATCTAAATCACCACCATCCCACATACTCTGCTGATAAACAATTTCACCACCAACCGTCATCGTGAGGTGCATGCCTGTCACGCAGTCCAGTTCCTGAAGGTTCTGTCCTACCTCAGGAGACAGCTTGGCAAAATGACTCCTGACCAAACAGCTTCTCTTTTCACTCTGCCTTTTTTCTAAGTCCTAAATAGATCCAGAATTTATTTCTGTTTTTAAGGGTCAAGGAAGTTTTGGCTCCCTCTGAGCTTGTTTTCAGGCAAAAAGCTCAAAATCAGTTCTCGAGGCTGGGCCAAGGGTACCAACGTTACCGTCGAGATCATGCTCCATGTTTGGATTCCCTTTGAAACAAGCTGGAGACTATTTAAATGTATGGGGACAAACACCAGGATAGGTTTGGTTATTTATTTATCCTTGCCTTTGTTCCAGTAAGCACTTCAGGCTGCTCAAACATCTGTCTAGCAAACATCCTGTACAGAGAATATCTGCCTTGCCCACCACCTGTCTCCTCCCCTTCCCCACCCTGGGCAACCAAGCCGCCCACAGCACTGCCCGGTGGTCGCCATGAGGCATCTACCCCAGTGGTTCCCCACCTCAGACACACTTATCTTTCTCAGATGACTAGACCCAAATCAGCCTACTCCATTTTCCTTTCCTACCTCTCACAACTCCATTCTCAACCAATGTCTTTTCATCTTAGCTCTCTAAGTTCATTTTCTTGCCCCCCTCCCCCCTTTAATAACTCTTGCCTGGTGACTTTACATGGTCTCTTCTCTTTAATGGTTCTTCAAAGGGAAGGAGGAAGAAGAAGGGAGGCAGCAGGTAGAGGAGCAGAAGACAGCCAGATCCTAAATAAAGTTGTAGCAAGAAGTCCTAAGTTTGGAAGAAAACTAAAATTCAATTTAATGAGTCAGTGTCACCTTAAAACTACCTCGGAGGAGTTAGAAGTCTCCCACAGAATTTCCACCTACATGTACATCCCTCCTCCCCAGCTCCTTTAAGTTCTAGACAAATGACCCACACATTACCAGATTATTTTAGGAATATTCAATTATAATCTATAAAGAGCTATGTTCTGAGAAACCATAAAAAATGTAGGAAAGGAAGAACTGTGGATGGATGGATTTAAATCTGGAATATTTCAATTTGATTCTGAAGAGGCTAAGAAGGGCAGTTCTCACAAAATACACAAATGTCATAGGAGAAGATCCTGAAGTGGAATTTTTAATTTGACCCACATTTTGTTCAAACCTATTTACATGAAGTTGTAGTAGAACAGTTAAAATTTGTCATCCTGTAAAAAGCATGAAGATAACATATTTAAATATGTGAACAATTTCCTAGTCTCTTACAGAGCATAAAACACTCCCCGACTTGATCTGAGAGTCCTCACCATGTCACCATTAAAAAAACACACAACAAAAAACACAAGCCCTCTGGGAGACAGAACACTTTGCTCTCGATCCGTGTCTGCTGCTGAAAGCCAAGAGACCCCGGACCAGCCACTTACCCACTGTTACAGAAGAAACTGGAACAGGCCTGAGAATTTTCTCTTTGGGTTTGGAAGTGAATGTACTTATCAGGAGTGTGTCCTAGAGTACAGTCATATGGAATCTTTGACATCCATGAGGTTCTGCAGTTCCGGGGCCTGCCTCTGGAGCTCTCATGGCCTGCAACTCAGCCCAGTGACCTCCCCGCCTACCTAAATGCAGTGTGTGTTGGGGTTAATGTAGAGCATGAAACCAGCCACAATACCTGGCTTGCTAAAATGTAACACAGAGGCTTCTGGGGGCAAGGGAAGGTTTCTGAGAAGGGCGTAGGCCTTCGGAATGCCAAGGCCTGGGTGACCACTCCGCCGTAGGAAGGCCGCCGGGAGTTGCCTTCCCTGAAGCTTTCTTAACCCAAACAGCTGCCCTGTGATCTAAGACATATCTGCCTTGTCCCTTAGTCTATGTTTAGTAGAATAAGCAGATTAGCATATCATATCTTTTCCATTAACAGATCCTCTTAGTTTCGGTGAGACCCCTTGTCACACATCAGGGCCTTGAGAAATAGTGATGAGGATTTGTGATTACCCTGAAGGACCAATAAAAATGGGAGCAAAGAAGAGCAAAGGCTCTTTGTGTCTGAGCCTTGACCCTCTTGCCTTCTCCTCTCTTTCATGGCAAAGTTTGGAGTAATCATTCATCCCTTGGTACAGGGATTGCTGGCCATTCCCGGCAAATGTACATGACTCATGACAAAGTTCATTCTCCCAGGAATGAATAAAATAGAGCTTATAAAGGTTTCAACTGTTACCTAGTGAGCCATTTTTTTAATCTGAAAGAGCTGCATAGACGATGTTAGGAGAGGTCACGTTCTGAAGCTGAATATATTCCACTGGAAAATAGTCAAAAGTCAAATTTTCCCAATCGTCAATTTTTGTCCCATTTTATTGACATTACATTCAATCATGTATTTTTTTTTCTTCATTGCTTCCATTTCCCTCATCACCTCTTCCATTTTTGACCCTACAAATCTGCTTTTCTTACTTCTACCCAAACTCATTCCCACGCTCACCCACCATTACATGGTCCATTACTACTTTGAAGCTTTACTCACAATGATGCATGGCCTACTTGGGATGTCCTTCCTCTCATCTATTATCTATATTTATTTGAAGCTCTATGGCTGAAGCGTCACCCTCCTTTGGCATTTCTGTATAGCTAAGATTCCCACTTCCTTCTTCTCCGAAATCCTGTTGCATTCACAGTTAGTGTCATACAGCTTAATGCACCATTGTTCTCTCACGCTTACCTGAGCAGGGCTAACTGAAGATGCCAGTGCCCTTATGGAGTCAGAAATGAGCCAGAAACTCTGGAATCAGATGTTCATCGTGTTCACTGGAAGGAGGGACAGCCCAGATTCTATGCAGTGTGTCAAGGGCAGCAGTAAATTTGGAACATAACGTGATTAGCCATATGGAACTGAGTAGATTGCTACTGTATTGAAAATGCACGGATGTGAATGCTGCTGAGACACCTAACCAAAGTGATGCTAGAACCACTTATTCTTAACCAGCTGGCAGATTATTTATCATGATTTTCTTTAATCCTCCACTTGACTTTCTCTTGCCATAAGCAATGTTTCTTGGCTACTGCCCACTCACTAACCTGTCTGTATATGTCAGGGGATGCAAATTAATTTGTACATATTAGTCATGGAGTTCCCCCCCGCCCCAGGAGAGTAGGTCTGCCAGGAGTAGTGGGGAAGGATCATCAATCATACTCACATGAAAAAAAAAGGGTTTCTGCATCATATTGGGTTATCTGATGGGCCATATAGCTCTGAGTACTTATCCACATGACTAAGACAGCTGAGTATAAAGACTTCTCTTCATTACGGTAGATTTGCAAACCACACTCATCTCGACTCTTAAAGATCTGAATCTTGGAATAGTTCATACATAGTATGTGCATTCATACCAAAAAAGGAGGGTTTAACAAAGACCTGTGATACCACATACGGAGATGAAGAGTTCAGACGTTTTGGCAAAAATCTCCAGATCGGATTCCGATAACACATTGAAGGGAAAAACACTAAACAAAAGTACGAACTAGGAAAAGAATAGTAGGAAGGCACTATGGCCAAGAGGGGGAAGGGGATGAAACACGCGAAAACTTCCTGATATTAAATAAGGGGAAGCAGTAGCTCTATGGCTAATTAAAGAGCAGAGCCATCTGCCAAGGCAAGTCATTTTGGGAACTTCCAGAGAGGTAGGGGTGATAGAGCAGCTGAGCCTGGATATGGGAATCTAGCACACAGTCTCAAGGGTGTCAGCAGAGGACATCAAGAGCAGGAGGAAAAAGTACTAAATCCTAAGCAGCATAGGCCAGATTTCATTTCAGGGTTTTAGTTTAAGGCAAAGTCATCTGGTTATGGTAGTTACTGTTAGTCATTTACACTTTAGCATGAACGAAGACCCAATAGTTTATAATGATGGGGCCCTGTCAAACCGCTGGGGGGCAAAAATATGTAAGAATTGCTTCCTCTCCTCCAAATATAATCTACTGGGATAGGATGGGGGATGCTGAACAGTTTAGACTAAGAACAAAATGCTAGGGAGGTAACAGACTATATAGTGAGTTTGGAGCACGGACCTTGGAATCAGGGATTCTGTTCTAGCACTTCGAGTAATGTGACACTGCTCAAGTTATTTAACTTCTCTCAGTTTGTTCATCTTGAAATGGGGTAACCATATCAAAATCATTAGATTATTGGAAGGATCAAAGAAGATACAGTAATGAGCCTGGTACCTGGGGCACAGAATAAACAGTAAGTATTAGTTCTTGCTTCCGTTTCAACGTAAATTCCTTATTGACTGAATAGATGATTTTTATCTGCTCCAGAGTGAAGACAACACACCACTTGGATGTGGGATGGCTAGGGAAAGGAAATGGCAACTGAGTAGGCCCTGAGTTTCAGGAGTAGGACTTCTGTCAAGGCAGCTCCCACCTTGAGGGACCAGCCTGAGCAGAGGTGGGGTGGGGGGGCAGGGAAACAGTCCCCTGCTGGCAGAAGAGCGAGCACAGGGGCGTGGCCCTGGGAGAGCTCACTGCACAAAAGGACAGCCGCGGAGATCCGGTGTGGGGCATCCTGGAAGGTGGAGGCCGTGGGGCTTTACGGTCTCGCGTGTCTCAGTGTTGGAGAGGCAGGATTCAAGTGGCATTTCAGAGATGGTTTTGAAGGCCTTTGCAGGAGGAGTAGGACAGAGTGGGGGTTAGGGAGCTAAGTCAAGGTTGTGGCCACGGGAACACACAGGAGCGCGGCAGCCTGGAGAGAGTACTCAGGAGGAACGAATGCCATCCATCCAGTAACTGACTGGATGCGGGGAAGTGGAGGCTGAGTCCAAAGCTGTGGGCCTAAGAGAAGGCTCCTACACACAAGCAGGAGTGGGATGCCAGTCTGGGGAAGGCACTGGATTGGAGAAGGAGGAAAGGATGGATTTGGGGTTAAATTTGCTGAAGCTGAAGTACCATCTGGGCACTGAGGCCTGAAAACCCTATGGAAAGAGAAGAAAGGCTACAGACTGTGGGGACCAGTAGTGCCAAGGTCAATACCGTCTAGTTTACATTTTAGCCCTGGGAAGGCTAGGTAGGTTCCTTTGTACAGAAGGCAGGCAGCTTTGATGCTCTCTCCCACAGGCAGCTTCTCTGCGAGAATTAGCGGGCTGCTGACCACGTGACCATCCCCACCCCACCCACGGCAGAGAAGTAGACACCTAAGGTATAGCTTAGCCATGAGCCAGCCACTCTGAAAGCAGACCATCCAATCACAGAACCCTGGTGATGGCACACAGATCCTGTGAGTTATATTTCCTGACTCCTAGTTACTGCTGGGTTTTAACAAGACACCCCACTATGGCTCTAATCTTCAATTTTTTTTTTAAGATTTTATTTATTTATTTGACAGAGACACAGCAAGAGAGGGAACACAAGCAGGGGGAGTGGGAGAGGGAGAAGCAGGCTTCCTGCTGAGCAGAAGCCCGATGTGGGGCTCGATCCCAGGACCCTGGGATCATGACCTGAGCTGAAGGCAGACTGTTAACGACTGAGCCACCCAGGTGCCCCCTAATCTTCAATATTGAAAATCTTCCTAGAGCGTATTAGTTCCCCCACATTTTTTTTTTTTTTTTACTGTAGCAGATACCATAGTATTTACAAGTCATTCTATGACGATTATGAATCTTGCAGTGTCTCAAAACTTTCACTCTAAGTTTGACCATGGAAGACGAACAGAAAATTCCTTCTTACCATCTGCTCCTTACAAACAAATCTTATCTTGGCAATGTTTTCTTATTCTTTTCCCCTAACTTAGATCTTGCACAAGGAGGAGTCAAGTACTGACCAAGGGTGTGACCACCACCCACAGGTGATTCTGGTGCACATGGGATGGGGTGACCCTCAGAGGGACCCTGCACGAAGGGTTCAGATGTGGAAGGTGAGGCATTCGCTCTGGTGGCCACGTGGTGGGTGAGCTAACCCGGGCTGTGCCCACGGCAATGCCAAGGGATGAGTCCACTTATGCAGCAGAGCTTGCACAGAAGCTAGAATACCTGCTACCATCACACTACCAGACGGACTGACGTCCACACAGGTTAAATCAGTGGGCTAGAGTTTTATTTGGTTGGAGCCTATGGAAGAACTGACTTTACATGGAGTACCATTATGAAGGGCAACTCCCTAGTTATGTGGGTGTAGCTTGTTAACATGGTCTCGGAAATTCTTTTTCTCTACATCTCATGGGCCTATCCTGTCTGGACTATGACTCACCTTAAATCCAACATATGAGAAATGTTGGTTGCTTGCTCCTGTTCCGTAAGCACAGAAACGGGTGGGGAAGTTTCCACAGCGGGGCTTTTTTGCCATCTGATTCTGGGATTCCTAGAAACCTAGACAGTGAGGTCCCCCCCAGTGCTTCGCCTTTGAGTCCCTGCTCGCTCCCTTTCCCCGCTCCATACACACCCAGTGCTGGGCACTGTCAGGCATCAGGAAAGGTTTGCTGACCCAAGGTGTAAGGAAAAGTCTTTCGGAGCCTGGAGGTCACCCGCCTCAAAGCTTCGTTCTTGCCCACAGGTCGTGCGCCCTTAACGAGGGCTACCGTCTGGTCTGTCCCAAAGAAACAAATGTTCTTGAACCCTGCCATTAGCTCCATTCTGTCCCAGAAGAGGTGGACCCTGTAGGGGTCCGAGCAAATCGCTTCAGGCAGGCTGGCCGCTCTGGAAGCAGCCTGGGGGAATGGACAGGCCAGCAGAGTCACTCTTTCAGAGCAGGAGTTAATCAGAAAGAGGAGACTTGTCCCGTCTGCACAGGTGATCTCACAGAGGGGCGTCTGCCGAAAGCAGCAGCAGCCAGACACACGGAGGCGACGACGGGATGAGCGCCAGCACTGGGGGCCCGGCCTCAAGAAGGCTCACCAGCTTGCGGCACCTACCCCGCAGGCTGCTAATCCCGGGCCGAATGCTGGACCCCCCGGGGAAGTCAGCACCCAAGCCCGGGCCGCACTCCCAGAGTTTCTCACAGGTCTGGGCGTGCGGTCTGGCACTGGTGTTTGTGGAAAACTCCCCAGGCAGAAGCACTCAGTTACAACATAGCTTCCGAGCTGGAGACAGAGGATGAGGAAGACAGACAGGAGGGCGGGCAGTGAGCGAAGAGGCCGGGAGCACAGGCTTGAAGACAGAACGCTTCCCAGTGTCTTCAGGGAGAGGCCGAGGACCCCTGGGAGGTGCAAGTGTTGCGGAAGGAAAGAGAAGACTCCGGAGGCCAGCTCTGGTGAAGGGCTCGGACACCGGAGAGCAGCGACACTGGAGGGCTGGCCTCCTGCTGTTCTAGCTGCACGGGCGGGACGATGGGCCGTGTCTGAAGCTTTGTCAGCAGCTCCGAGTTGCCCTGGCTCCCAGCAGTTCTCCTTCTGGGTCATTTTCCTAAAATAAAGCAGCTGGTTCTCAGCCCTGCCCCTGCCCCTCTGCTGCCTCCTAACTCCTACCCCTCCTGGCAGGCAGCACCCTGAGCTGTGGATCCTACTGAAAATTCCATTAAAGCGGGGCCCTTGCCCTTGGCTCACCTCTGTTAAGACACATTTGCCTGGGTCTGAAGAGGGCCAGGAGCAGGGTCCCAGGGCCCCCTGTGTGAGAAAACAGTCCCCTCAGGGGTGTGGGGCGGGGGGAGGGCTGCAGAGGAATGGAGCACAAGGCGGCTGGCATTTTTACCCGGTGAGGTTTTTGCCCTTCAGGCCCCAGCCTCCTCTGTCTTAGAGCTCATGGTTACAGTTGCTGCCTTGGCCGACAACCCCAGACATTAAATCAGCCGCCCAGAGACAGCTCCCCCTGTTCTTTCTCAGTGCTCTTGCCTTGCACTGTGCCCTCTGATTTTCTGTACTCCTCTGCCATGTCCACAGACGTGAAAGCTCTCAGCTATTTACCCCAAGACTCAGCCTTTGTTTAGAGCTGCTCTGCCGAGTGTTCTCAGATTTCCTCCCAGCTTCTTGATAGGATTTCGAGTTTCTTCTCCAATGTTCTGCGTGTTCTAGGGCTGTCCCTGAGGCTCAAGCGAGAGCAGCACACTCCTCCTGCCTCGTGGGCTAATTCTCGTCTGTGTGTCTTGGGTCCTTGTTACGTGCGCCACTGTGTACTTGCTTTCTAAACGAACTCTGTGCTCTGGCACGAGCGCAAGACATTCTTCCTGAGCACTGGGAGGAAATTCACGTCACAGAAGGTGCTAGATGTGCATGCAACGGACCATCTGGATTTGGATGAGCTAGACTGTTCCACGGGGCTCACAAGTGCCAAACAACACTACTCTGAAAATTCAGAGAAATGGGTATGTCTCGCTGATCCCAGCACAGGAGGAGCTATCCAGTAGGAGCTGGAGAACTCTGAATAAGGATTTCACATATTTCATTAGGGAGGCAGATCGTGCTTGCTCTTATCGGGCGGAGCCCATCTGGGTGGGTGTGAGCTGTGACATATGGGAAGCAGGTAAAGTAAAGCTCTGCCAGGTAATTACCCCAGAAGAAGGGACCCTGGGGACATGGGAATGCTCTTTGCTGCTCTTACCAGTAGTTACAGGACCAGACATCTCTACTTTGGCACGTTGATTATTTGCAAGCAGTGATTATTTTTCTGTAACTAGTGGTGTTCTGTGTTTTTTGCTTGTTTTTTTTAGTTTTTCTTTGGTTTTCCTTAAGTTGTTAATTCTTTTTACAATGCAGGAAAAAACAAGGAAAGTTTTCACGGTTTCAATAGCAGATTGGGTTTTATTTTTATTTATTTATTTATTTGAAGATTTTATTTATTTATTTGACAGAGAGAGAGATCACAAGTAGGCAGAGAGGTAGGCAGAGAGAGGGGGGAAGCAGGCTCCCCGCTGAGCAGAGAGCCCGATGTAGGGCTCGATCCCAGGACCCTGAGATCATGACCCAAGCCGAAGGCAGAGGCCTTAACACACTGAGCCACCCAGGCTCAGTGGATTGGGTTTTAAAAGTGAGGACACTGTGTCTTTGTGAAGACTGGGAACAATGGCATCCCAAGTATCCTACATGTGAGGTGACACGGAGGGGAAAGCCTCACCCCCGTCGGAACCAGCCTTTTCCTCCACAGGTGTTCCTTCCAGAGCCACTGTCAGGTCCAAACTTCGAGAGCTTATTCTTTTGTTTTAAAAAAATAATTTCCTCATTGAGCAGCTGGAACTTCAGATTTGGCACCTCTTCAGAGCGACCACACATAAAAGTAAGAAAACTCATTCTTTATAAACTTGGGGAAGAAAATGTCCTCAATCTTCCTGAAATTGACGTAAAACCTGCAGTTTATGCCCCCTCAGTCCTTGCCTATTGAATACGTTCTCGGGAAAAAGCTCCAGCAAAACACGTGACCTCTTTAGGAAGCTGGAGTCTTCAAAGACGAGGCCTGTTCACAAGGGGGTTCATGCTTGTTCTGCTTGTGAACAATGGGGAGGCGATGGAAAAGTAATCCAAGGCTCTTCTAGTCCAGGGGAAAAGATTATGGTTTTTAAGCCTGTCAGTCAGACACTTGAAGAGAACAAAACTCAAAGGAGACTCAAGTAAATAAGAACAGGTATGTAGGCTAATCATGAACCTCTCTCCATATTTCCACCCACATATCCATGCAAACTTGGCCTGTGAGGGTCATGACCTCTGGAGCAGAGCGATTAATCCCATTCAGGCAGTTCTAATTTTTCTTTTTTAAATGAGCAAACAGTCTTTTAACCTACACAATAATACTGAGGAATAACAATTCCACAAATACTCTATAGCATCAGCACTAGATAGCTTTCCCAATGTCATGTTAACACACTCAGAAGATGTTTAAAGAACAGATTTTTCTGGAATACACTGATCACCAGATGTAAAAGTGAGCTGGCCAGAGGTTTAATTCCTAATAATCGGGTGATATCAAAAGAAAAATGTCATCTAATCATCATTAACTTTAATATCCGTTCCTGTAATTAGAGCACTAACTCCTACTATTGCCTAGTTGAATTTATTCTGTAAGAGAAAATCCCTATGGAAAATGGCATAAAAGGTGAGAACGGTCCACAGTGAATATTAACTAACCCGAATTTCAGCATTGCATTGACACGAAGCAGGTAAAAACATGGTGTGGATTAACTCATTCAGGCCCTCCATGAACTGGGTATTGCGGACAGGAGGGACAAGAGATGGTTGGGTTGGACTCCTGCCTGATAGGGGTTTACAATACAGAGAGTGTAGCCGAGTACACAGGCAGAAAAGCAATTATGATATGGATGGAATGTGACTGGTCCCATGATATAAGGAACTCAATTCATAGAAGAGGAAAGGGGCTTTCGAGAGTTGAAGGTGGTGGGCGGGGCAGGTGAGGAGACTGCAGGAAAAGGGATTAGCGTGCTCAAAGAAAGGTGTTACTTGCAGGAAAAATAAGTTATACTGGTATTGGGCTTTACACCCCACAAAGAGCTTTTCTATCTATTACTTCATTTTGATTTTCCCAATAATCTGTGAGATAAACTGGTCATTTTACAGATACAAAAGTTGAGGTTCAGTGGCTTGTGCAAAGTCACCCAGATTGAGAGTAGGGTAGCTAGGACATGAATCTAGTTTTTCTGAGTGCAAACCCTAAGCCTCCACGTCACCTCTCGACATCATCCACGATGGCCGAAATGTTCCATCTTGCTTTGTTTTGTTGGGAGAGAAGGAAAAGAAAACTTGAGAACTGGAGGCCAAACTAGACTGCAGAGGTTTTCAATGTCAACCAATGACATAAGCTGTGTCTACAAGTTACACTGAGGAAAAGGCAACCCAGAGAATAAAAACATTAATAGTTTGGAGAAGAGGTCACACAGAATCCTAAAGAGAGATAAAGGTTCATCATTCACACTCCGGCCTGAAATGTTTCGGAGGTGATTATCTGAGTGGTTCTGGGTAGTTGAGACCTACAACTCCAGACAGGTGAAAATTATCCTCCTTATACTGCATGCTGGGCGGACATTCACCCTACTGCAACCACACGGTTAGAGTCCTACCCAGATCTTGGAGTAAAACGGTCTGGAAACTCCAGCCATTTTTATTGGATTTTAATGGTTTCAATAAATGTTTAATGTGACAATCAGTATTAGAAAATACACTTCATATTTTGTCTTACAAATTGTTGGGGTTAATGTAGAGCATGAAATCAGCCATAATACCTGGCTTGCTAAACTGTAACATAGAGGCCGCTGGGGGCCAGGGAAGGTTTCGGAGAAGGGCATAGGCCTTTGGAATGTCAAGGCCTGCGTGACCACTCTGCCGTAGGAAGGCCCCACGGAGTTGCCTTCCCCGAAGCTTTCTTAACCCAAACAGCCACCCTGTGATCTAAGACATGTCTGCATTGTCCCCTAGGCTATGTTTAGCAGAACTCATAGAACATGCAGGTTATCATATCAGATCTTTCCCCGTAAACAGATCCTCCCAGTTCCAGTAAGACCCCTTGTCACACATCAGGGGCTTGAGAAACAGTGATAAGGATTTGTCATTATCCTGAAGGACCAATAAAAGTGGGAGCAAAGAAGAGCAAAGGGTCTTGTGTCTGAGTGTTGACCTCCTTTCCTTCTCCTCTCACAGCAAAGTCTGCAGTAACCGTTCATCCATCAGTACAGGGATTGCTGGCCATTCCCAGCAACAAATCATTAAGAAGATGCCATATTCTTGGAAAGTACCTTATATATGCAGGAATATATGACAGCTTTAAAGTTCAACGTTAACATTTAGTAAACATTCCTGGGTAGAGCCAAGTAATCCTTCCTTATCTTAGTGAAAATGTCTCTGTGGGATTAGATACGTTTTAGATTTACATCTTCATCTTGTGAAAAACTTTTTAATTGCTAGAAAGAGGATAAAGGCCTTCATGAAAACATTTACTAAACCATAAAATCCAGAATAAATAAGATCTGGCCCTGAGTATCATCCCAGCCTCACTTTTTGCCACATCCCGCCTGCACTCTATGCTCCAGCCATAAAGAACTTATTGTGTTCCTCGAATATCCTGCTCTCCGCTAATCTTTGCACATACCATTCCTTTTTCTGGAACAATCTCCCCTCCCCCAACCCCCCAATTTCCCACTTCTCCCCACTTTTGCTTGGTTAACTCCTACTAGATATCCTTTGGTCTCAGCTATCTTTTTGTTTAACGAATCTTCCTTGATCCTTCCTTCCTCATCTCCCTCCACTCCTTATCCACCCCCCTACCCAATTTAGAATGGGGGCCTCCTTTCTGGTTTCTCCATGGCTTTCTGTATTTACCCTTATCCTAGCATTTTCACAAGGTATTCTGACTGTGTCTGCATAGCCCGTCAGATTGTGAGCTCAGTGCCGATAAGGACCTGTCAATTTACTCCTAGTTCTTCTCTCTTTTTTTTTAAATTTTTTATTATTTTTTAATTTTTTAATTAACACATAATGTATTATTTGCCCCAGGGTACATGTCTGTGGATCCTCAGGTTTACACATTTCACAGCACTTACCATAGCACATACCCTCCTCAATGTCCATAACCCAGCCACCCTATCCCTACCCGCCCCTATCCCCCAGCCACCCTCGGTTTGTTTCATGAGTTTAGGAGTCTCTTATGGTTTGTCTCCTTCCTGGTCCCCTCTTGTTTCATTTCCCTCTCCACCCCCCACAACCCCCCACCCTGCCTCTCGAATTCTTCATATCAGAGAGATCATATGATAATTGTCTTTCTCTCCTAGTTCTTTTCTATGTCCCACCACCCAGTGCCGAGTCAAACCCTCTATCAAATTATACACCAGGTTTCATATTTTTAGTATTTTTACGTGAAGGTTTAAATAGCATTAGTTTAGGAACCATTCCAAGAAACTGGCTTTGTGTTGATTATTAAAAATGCTTTGGGGGGCTAGCCAGCTGTATATAACTGCTCCTATTCCAGAGTTTGTACAAGGCATGTTTTAGCATTTGGGAAGGGTTAAAGTGCAGAGATTCTGTTAACCGTGGCCTTTAAAAGTCAGTCCTTCACCATACATAGGTACAAACAGGTCAATGTTTAGGCATGTATTTCTTATGTTCCTGACTCAGCTACTCAAGAGAGCAATCAAATGGCCAAAAATGCTGATTTTGTATTTTTACCCTTATACTAACATAGATCATACTTTTAAAAATCTATAAAAAGTAGCAATCTCACTTAAAAACTCAGATAAAACCCCAGGAGATAAGAGATAAAGACTGACTCTATAGCAAAACGCTGCCTTATTAGTCAATTTAGAAGATTTAAAAATCCAGGGTCACTGGTCGGACTTCTGGTGGGAGACACCAGAGTGGAGGTGGGGCAAACAAGTGCAAAAGTGCAAGTCCACACTGACCAACAATATTATTAGAAACGATGGGTAAAAAAAAAAAAAAAAACCAGCAAAGCATAAGCCCGGGTTACCCAAAGGTGTTAAAAACATTTATACCAGGTTTTAAGTGAAAAATCTTAATTTAAGAATTTAAGGTTTTAAGAAAAATCTTAATTTTTCAACTGAAAAATCTGTTTCCAAACATGAAAGAAGAATTGTGGATTCCACACAGAGAGGAAAGTTCCAGTGGAGGGCTGGGACCATTTTGGTGCGATGGGAAGCAGTCCTGAGAGTTGCCTCTTCTAGTAAATAAATCCTTTTCTAGTAATGCTTTCATACTCTTAAACTATCATATAGGCACTGAACTTTAGACTTAGAAGGACCCTAAGATATTTTACAGGGGAGGCTGGGGGGTGGGGGTGTTAGCCATTCGCCTTAACTCGTTACTAGATGCTGGCAGCCACGAAAACTGGAACTAAATTTATCTCCTTGCACTTTATTATTAACTGGGAAAAAAATAGTATATCTGCTCTCAATCCGCCGACCACCATCAAACAGTAAGAAGCTGAGAGATTAGAAAGCTGTTGAGCAAAGCCATTCAGCATCCCCAGCTCCATTTCTTAGGCAGATGGGCAGCACAGAGTTTCGTTGTGGGAAAACTTCTAATTTGCATGAGTAGAACATGGACAAACAAGACAAGGCTGGCTCCAGGAAAGTAATTCCCCCAAGTCTTCCGAGTCTTGAATTCGGAAAACCGCAGCCGACTCTCGAATTCGGGAACATCACAAACGGTACCACTATGGGGTAGAACTCCCCATGTGACCTCAGCCCACGCATGGAGGCTTGTCAAGGTCCCAGGTGCTGGCTCACCCACAGGCTATGGCTGAGACAGAATAACAAAGAAAGAAATCCTCCCGCAAGCACACACATAAGCAAAAACTATCTTCCCGTGTCCTCTGCCAAGAAAGCTGGAGCCAAAGAGATGAGTTCGAAACTGATTCATCCCTCAAGACAAATCAACTCAGTCTTTGGAGGCAATTTAGGCAACTTTCTTCTAAGTAAACAAAAGTTAAGTTTTGGAAAGGGGCTTTGGAGAAAACACTGAGGCCACCCCAGAATCTAACTTCACAGGGAAAACAGAGAAGGGCTCACTCTTAAGCTTTGAAAATGCCACCAGACGGACATGTACAAAGGGGCAAGTCCAGAAGCAAATGGCATCAAGATGTCAGCCCTCCTCCTACTTCACAGAACCGTGGAGTCTGGGTTCTGAGCCAGCTTCTTGCTGAGCCAAGGAGGCATCTTTAGTGCACTGTTCAATTTCAGCAACAGCAAACAAGAGTCTGATTGGAAAAACTACTTCTTCCCTCCCGGAGCGCCAAGCTCCTGGGCTGGCCCAGGGCATCTATCTTTGTTCCCTGGTCAAAGCCACTGCCCTAACCTGCATCACTGCTTTGGTCTGGCTAGCTAGTTGTTCCCCTGGTTCTCTCTGCCCCACACCAGCCCAACGTCAACCACAGACGTGAGTTGGTATCCAATTCTGCATTGCAGCATCACTAGAACAGCCAGTCCAGGGCCTATGTATACCTCCTACCGCACGGGTCTCCCTATCCCCTTACCAAATCCTCCCTGTCTAGGCAGGGCCTAATTCTCCTCCCCTTGACTGTGGGTTGAACTTCTAACAAATAGAATGCAGTAGAAGCGACCAAATATGATTTCTGAGACTAGGTCATTAAAGGCATAGCGCTTCTGTCGTGTTTTTTCTTGGGTCACTTGCTCTGGGAGAAGCCAGCTGCCATGCTGTCAGGACACGTAAGCAGTGCAGTGGAAAGGTCCTCGTGACGAGGAACTACGCCCTCCTGACTGCAGTCATGTGAGTGAGCCAGTGGGGAAACACACCCTACCAACCCCAGTCAAACCTTTAGATGACTGCAGTGCCCACTGACGTCTTGACTGGAACCTCCTGAGAGATGCCAAGCCAGAACTCCTGGAGAAGCCAGCCCCAAATTTCTGACCCCTAGAAAATGTATGAGGTAAGTTAACAAATATTCGTTGTTGTTTTAGGCTGTTAAGTTTTGGACTAATTTGTTACATAGCAATAAATAACTAATACAACATCTTTGAACCTTCTCCATCGTCAACTAGAGCTGTTGCTTAATTAATTGATCCTTGGACACCTGGGTGGCTCAGTTGGTTAAGTGCCTGCCTTCAGCTCAGGTCATGATCCCAGGTCCTGGGATCAAGGTCCGTGTTAGGCTCCCTGCCCAAAAAAGCTTGCTTCTCCCTTTCCCTCTGCTTGTGCTGTCTCTGCCAAATAAGCAAGGAAAATCTTTAAAAAAATCATAATACTTCTTGGAGAATGAGTTTTTTGTTTTGTTTTTGTCATAAAGTTCTTTCCCCAAAGGTTAGGGTAAAAAACGCCCACATATACAGAGTCCTCATGGACGAATATTTATTGATTTGGGGCTATTGCTCAATCCCAAGAAGATGACTGCAGTGATGATAATAAGTATTTCTGAGGACTATTCTTAACATGCTCTTTGTAACTTCTATCTTAGAATCTTTTATGTTATCTCATCATTATATAATAAAGAATCAGAACTTCTACCACCCCAGGATCTCTGAAACAGAAGCCCTAACTGTGGGCATTTGTAAACTTAAACAGCCCATAGAAGATATAAAGGATTTTTTTCCCCCCTTAAGAGTCTTGTATTTACACTTTAATAGTGAGGGAAATTAACCTGCCATATACAACATGGACGGGCCTTGAGGACACTATGCTAAGTGAAATAAGCCAGTCACAGGACAAATACTGCATGATTTTATGTACATGAGGAGCCAAACTCACAGAGGCAGAAAGTAGAATGGCGCTTGCCAGGGGCTGCAGGGAAGGGGAATTGGGGAGTATAGAATTTTGGTCATGCAACATGAAATTTCTAAAGATTTGCTGTGCACATCTTAACAACAATGTGCACATAGTTAACTACATTGTACTGTACACTTCAAAAGCTGTGAAGAGGGTAGATTTCATGTTATGCATTTTCTACCAAAATTAAAAAAAAAAAAGCAATGAGATTAAAATGACCTTATTCAAAGATTTATGGCAGTGATTCTTTTTTTGCAACGCTCCAGAATTTCTCCAGTATGTAAGTGTCATACTCTCTTAAAAACCCCTTAAAAATAAACAAAATTTTTACTTGTTTTTACATTAATAGACACAAACGTCACTCTCTTCTTCTCAGAGGATTGGCAGGGTGGGAAAGGAGGAAGGATGTCGTATAAACCAAATGTAAGGATAGGACGTTGCAATTTCAACAAGTTTGGGAATTACTGATCTGGAGACGCGTTGAGGTTTCAAAATAAGTGGGCTTAAAAAAACATCCAAGCCTTTGAAAAGCTAAACTCCAGTCAAAGGCCTGATGTCACCAGTTCACGACCTCATTCTCCCTACATCAAAGACCTGTAGACACAATACCCAAGAGAACAGGGAAAAACAGAAGCCAGTGAAGACTCAGATAAGCAACAAGCTAAGGCACAATAAGAGGAGCCTGGTAATACAGCAGTAATGCCAGAGAAAAATAAAGATAATAAAGATGGCAATGCTTCCTATTCATTCATACATGTTTGGCGTAAGAAATGAAGCACATATAGATTCTTTCACCTCATTTTCCATAGGAAGAAGGAAAGAAAATACTAAAATGGAGGAAATAGTATATTAAGGGTTGAATTTTCATAGTGCAAACACAAAATTATCACTGTGCCGTAAACCAGGAATGGGATTAGCGGAAGACATGGAAGGAAGTGAAAGGAAACGTCTTCCAAGGACAAGGAGAAAGGGACAAGGTATGTTTACACTGAAAACGTCAGTTAATCCTCTCAAAATTGACGGACAGAGAGGTATGCTCTCTCTTTAGTCATTTCTCAACGTGCTACTTCTTTTTACATTAAAAGCGAATTCCCTGAAGCTTTTCAATGGCCACTCTTGGGTCTAGAACCCTTCTTAAGGACACAAGAGGAAAAAAAGCTATGGAAGGAAGATTCTTTGGCCGAGACTAGAGAAATGTTCTGAGCCCCTTGCCCAGACATTAGGGGGGGTTCAGGGTGGGTGCCTGGATGACGGGCTGGATCCCCTAAGAGGCCTTCCTCCAGGTGTGCTCCCACAAGTCAGGATGAAGGAGACCATGACACCCTCCCACTGTGCTGTTTCAAGACAGAACTTTACCATCAAGACACACTGGCTTGCCTGGGAAAGAAACTCAAATTGGTGTGGAAACCCAAATGCCCTTTTTGTCTCTTGGGCCATTTTGGGCTGGAGGGAGCAGAAGAGAAAAATATAAAAAGCAAATAACCAGAGAGAAGTTGGGCAGGAACCACTGGTCGGGCTACCGTGGGAACTCCCAAATGCTGAGATTTCTATCTCTCGAGGTTGTCTATGGCCCCTCCAACAAAACACAAATGGGAGTTCCTCTATCAGGAGACTTCAGCCTGGAGTTCTCCTTAGATTTCCTACAGGAATCTTAGGTGAGTCTCTCTTCCAGAAATACTCCGTTCATATTTGACAGGAGTTTTCCTATCTTTGTTTCCTCTATCCTGCCCCTCCTCTCCAACCCCCTCCCAAAATGTCTGATTGTCTTATTATATTAACCGAGACTGTGTTTAGCTATACATTTCCATTATGGCTAACGCCAAAAAAGCACATTTCCCACTGAGAATCACATTTAACAAATCCCTTTGGGGATAGAAAAAAAGTACAAGCCATTTAAAAAGATTAGTTTGTGGGAAGAAGAAGTCAGTCCCAAATCACTCCTCTGCATTATGCTCTAGTTAAATGAGGTGGGCACCCCAGGACACATTTATAATGATGGAAAGTTCTCAGTCTCTTACTGCAGGCCTAAACCTCTCTGAGACTATAACTGTTCTCAAATCAAAACATGTGGGTGTAAAACCAAAAGCTTAAATAAGAACACCTTTGTTTTCTCTTACGGATGTTGGAGACATCTCAACCCAGCTGACAATTCGGGGGGAGGGTTAATAAGCAATGAACACGAGTGGGGAGAGCCTTGGTGCATTTTCCTATTTGATTAAGATGGATAAATCCTGAAAAATGAATGTGATCAATCTTGTTGATCAATGTCGAGTGGTACAACGCACACATTTCAACTTATTAAATAATTTACTGAAATAAGACTGCTAATTACAAAGGCCAATTTGCATGTGTTCATTTTACAGTAGCTCCTATTTCTTCTGCTCTGCACACGCTGGCTCACCAGGTTAACCAAGTCCCTTGGGGGCCCGTGTGCATATGGCGGTGGCCAAGTCGGGCTGAAGGAAGTACGTGCATCCGCTCAGGCTGCAGCTTGAGTAGATGACGGCCACAAGTGATGCCCAACAGTGCACAACTCCAGGTCCCACGGAAGGCATGTATATTTGATACATCTGGAGTGTGAAACACCAGCTAGAATGTACAAAGAACGCTCCTCCGGTTCTGGCCTTTGGAAAGCCTCCCCTAGTCACACGGTACATGGCATGCTGTCACAGAGCGCACACGTGTCTCATCACACCAGGAGAGCTGTGCAAGGTAGGGAAAGGAGAGTCGGTTGGTAGGAGGTCTGTCTGGGACTCTCACATCTAGCATCTCCTTCTTCCATCTGCTGACAAATGTTCTTTTCTGTACACTTAAACATCTGGCACTGATCACTCAGGCTTAGATGAAGCAACCCCAGATCCCCAACACACAGGGCAGGAAAACCACCCTGTCTTGTCCCTGGTTGGTCACTGAGTGGGTGGGGGCCCGCAAAAGGCACACACTAGGGGCCCAGCCCACAGACCCAGTGCTCAGCCCAGCAGAAGGGGCTGGCCTCGGCCAGTATCCTAACAGGTCAGCCGCAAGGGAGCCACACTGGCATGGTGGCCTACGAGCCAGGGCGGATATCTGGGTCACCAGGAAGGCAGGTCCACAAGGGCTTCCAAAACTTTGGGTTTGCTTAGGAGGACTTGTCTTGAACAGCTGTTCTAGGTAGATTATGAACGCTGGTTGGGGGGAGGGAGGTGGTTGTAAGAATGTCCCAGAACTGCCCGAGATAGGGTCTCTGGATCATGAGGATCAGACTAGGACGGGCACGGGCTTTTTTGGGGGGGGTAGCCCCATAAAGCCCCATGAGTACGCAGTCCCTGGCCAGGCTGTACGCCAGCCAGATACAACACCACAGTCATCGCCACCACCAACTTCGCCCACCATCACTGCCCATCTGTGGAGAACTTTCCAAAGTGGCAGTTATCTTAGCTGACCGGCAGCGCTGTCCTGTGGAGTTGACTGGGTAGCGCCATGAGCACCGGTGCAGAGGTGAGTAACATGCCTGACGCCAGAGCTCCCACTGCTGCTCCCCTGCCGGCTCCAAACTGCTCTCCTCTTAGGAAACCGCATCTCTAACCCCAAACAATATCATTTTATGATTTAACTCCAGCTTGCTTCCTCCGACCCACCTCTGAGGGGGTTCCAAGGTGAACGGGAGCCATAAATGGCACCTGGGGTCTGCTTCTCCCTCAGCAAGTACGAAAAGTCCCACGGACTTCACTCGCTTCTCTCTCACACCACGTGGGACCCTCAAGTTTACTCTCCAGCCTACGTCACTCTTGGGGGGCCTACATCACTCTTGCCAAAACTCTCCCTTCTTTCTCTTTTATCTCTTGAAGTTCTTTCTTAATATCCCATTTGCTTTCTGGCCAATTCTGAACACTCTAATAACAGTCTCTTTTATAAAAAGACCTCTCCAGACATCTTGCTTCTTTCAAGGCTTTCAATTAAAAGAGAAAAGATAGAGCTCCCAAGTCAAGCAGAGAAAGTCAATTATCATATGGTCTCACTTACGGGTGGAGCGTAAGGAAAAACATGGAGGACATTGTGAGAGGGAGGGGAGGA
>CM052899.1:137108856-137199715 GCA_028534135.1 Potos flavus | reverse complement strand
TCGGAGGGGTGAAGAACCATGAGAGACTGTGAACTCAGAACAAGGGACTGAGGGTTTTGGAGGGGAGGGGGTGGGGGGATGGGCGAGCCTGGTGGTGGGTATTGAGGAGGGCATGTATTGCATGGAGCACTGGGTGTGGTACATAAACAATGAATCTTGTAACACTGAAAAAATAAAATAAAAGTATTTGGGGAAAAAAAAAAAAAAAAGTTACCAGCGCCCAAGTACCATTATGCTTCAGGAACTTAAACTGTACTTCATTTGGTATCATCTGTGTTAAAACAATATAGCGTTACCTACTTTGAATGCCTTTGGAGGCCTCAGGGTAGAGTTGTGTTTTCTGTGAGAGATATTAAATCTGGCTAGAACCCAACAAGCAACAGCCTCATGGGGGGCAATCTGTGCCTACCGGACCCTTGACTGATCACATTTCAAAGCCTAATGCTTTGCTAAAGGGCATCTGACTTTAAGAATAAGCAATCTTAATACTCAGAGCCTTCTCTGCACACCATAGCTTTGAAGGAATTTGATAGTTTGCAAATTCAAAGTTGGAAATTAAAAACCTACGAATAAGACTCGAATCCATTTATGCATGGTAAAATGAATACAGCTTGGAAAAGTCTGTCCTCATTAGGATCAGTTCAGTGTAATCTGTGATCTGGTGTGAGGCTGCTTAACTAGCTTCTTGCTCACGACGGGAGAACCATTTTCCTAAAACAAACTCGGTATTCAGTAGGCTCAGGAGCTTCTACGGAATAATATTAACTTAAGTACATTTCTTCTTCAATAATGTTTCATTGTTTTTCTTAATCACGGTTATTTTCATTTTGCCAGATTTAGAGCACCTCTTCCCCTCCTCCCCAAACGCATTAAGATAAATCCTCTTCCCGGCAGGAGTGATCAAAGCTTCCCTATTCACAGAGGAATGTCCATTCCTACAAGCGTGGGGAGGTTTCCTAACTAATGAACTAGAACACTGTCAGATGTCTGGTTGCCAAGGAATATATTAAAGTGCTTTGCTAATGAGATTTCTGCAAGGTAACTCTAAAACCATAAAAAGCACACTAAGCTTCAGTGAAGCAAAAACATAAAAAAAAAAAAAAAACCCAAACCAACCTAACGACAAATGCCTTTAAGGGAAAGAGTTCAACGCGACAACCAGAAAGCTACAGAGAATTGACATGTGGAAAAATAAAGTCCAATAATTTTCAAACTGAAAGAGTGGGCATAAAGCAAGCAAGCGTAGTAGTCAGATCATAAAGGAGTCACGTGGGAATCTCCATATCCAGACCTTTCATTCTCTCCTGCATCCTGGTCTGTTTGTAATACAGATCTCTGATAAACATAGCTATAGGTGGCCCCTAGCATAACACGAAAGGAACATTTTTTCATTGTTTGAACTTGTGCCTGAGAATTTAGTAATAGTTCATTAAAATTTTGAATATGCTGGAGTGCCTGGGTGGCTCAGTCAGTTAAGCGTCTGACTCGTGATTTCGGCTCAGGTCATGATCTCAGGGTCCTGAGATGGTGCTCAGCGGGGAGTCTGCTTCTCTCTCTTTCTCTCTTCCTCTGCCCCTCTCCCTGCTTGTGTGCTCTCTAAAATAAATCAATCTTAAGAAAACATCTTGAACGCCAAGGATCTCTTTGTTAGAAGCAATATAATGAGGAATTCTCATCTGAAACACAAACAACAGCGATACCAAGACTGCTACGGATCACCCCGAAAGAGTCTGGGAAAGCTCTTTCCTCATCTCCTGCTTGCCACTCTGCCTTATTTAACCATGGAGCCCACCATGACATCAACGAGGCTACGAGGCTAGAGGCCAGCCCTCTTGGTCTGCATTCGTGAGAGCCTATGGTTCTCATGTGTTCTGCACTAATCCTTGCAGTCCTGCAGCCCGGGGTCCCATCTATGAGGTTAAGAGTAGAACAGAACCATCAAAGAATGGTATGGGGTCTGAAAACCAACATAGAAGGTGAAGTGGGTGTTTAAAAGAAGAGAAGCCTGGAGTGGGGAAGCACCTGTTACTTATCTTCTAACATCTGAAGGAATGCCATGACAGGAAATGAGAAGTCTTGATTTTAGTGACCCCAGAAGGAAACACTAAGATCGAAGTCGCATCGCAGGTTTAAGGTCAAGGTAACAAAGCGCCAGCAGTTAAAGATGTCCAACAATAAACAGACTTGCTTAAAATGCAGTCCTGTAGATATGAGCGAGGGCTGAGAGTTATGAGGGATGGAGTCTTCATGTTCACAGTTTCAACCAAACCCAATCAAATGATGGATTGGTTCCAAAGGAAATTTTTAAATTACTTATCATTTTATTTATTTATAAGATTTACTTGAGAGAGAGACACACACAAAGAGAGAGTGTGCATGTGTTTTGGCTCAGGTCATGATCTCAGGGTGATGGGATCGAGCCGTACGTGGGCTCCATGCTCAACCCTGAGCCTGCTCGAGATTCTTTCCCCCTCCGTTTCCTTCCCCTTCCTCACACCCTCTCTCTCAAATAAGTAAAGTCTTGAAAAAATAAAATGGAATAGGATTTGTTTTCCTGGTTAAGGAGGAGGCTGGACTAAATGACTTTTATAGTTCCTTGCATCCACCACACTCCTTTACCCTATTCCACATGACTTTCCCTGCCCTTCCACTCACTGCTGCCCCTCACTCCCCACCAAGGGCCATAACAAAACAGCAAGCCCTATTCATTGACTGCTCACTATGGACAGATACATAACTAATTTAACCCTCTCAACAACCCGGAGGTTGGAGTTGTCTCCCATTTTACAGAAGAGAAAACTGAGGCAAAGAAAGGTTGAATAGTTTGCCCAAAGTCACAAGGCTCATAAGGAGCTATGCTGGGATGCAAAATGAAGTAATTTGGTTCTAGAACCCAGGCTCCCAACCACCATTCCATATTCTCTTATAGGTGACCTAAAAGTCTGCCTCGACTAATCAATGAACAGACATACAAGGAAACTACTTGTTGGGGTGGATGGAAAAGTGGTTAAAGGTCCAGGGTTTGCTTTCATTTTCCTTTTCTCAGTCTTCAACAACTCCTCTAGCTCTAAATTCCAGAGCTTCATTTGTGATTATCAATTTCTTTCCCTCTCTTTCCACAAAACGCCCTTACCCTTGACGGGTCAGTGAAATAAATACGTACTTCCCATATACCTGCAGGTTTGGGGCTTAAAAAAAAAAACAACAAAACTGGCTCGGCCACCTCCCCTTGATTTCTGCTTATAATACAGATTGGGTACATGGAAGGCTGGCTAATCCTGAGCTTACCAAGCCCTAAGCACAGTCAGGCATTTCAGAAATGCACTCGGATGATGACTGGGAGGTTTCTCTGATAATGGAAAGTTCCCAACAGAACTGTTTGGGCTCAAGTGCACCAGCTCCAACACCCACCCCCGCCAGCCTGGAGGGTGTCGTGGGGGGAGGGGAGGGGGCAGCTCTGACTCCCAGCGACAGGGTCGCCAACCTCCCGGAGAGCCTCAGTGCCTCCTGCTGCAGTTGCTCATTTCTTGTGCCTCATGTCGTTCTCCAGTCCCGATGATCGGTCCTTCTATTGAGGGTGAGAAAAATGACCTTGCTGTCCATGCAAGTGAGAATCACTCATTCATCCCATCTCTCAGGGGGCACGCAGCTCCTGGGCTCAACTTGGAGTATCCTGTTCGCAGTCTTCTTGCTAAATACCACCCCTTCTTCATGCAAGGTATTACATTGTCTTGTAATTTCCTTTTTTCTTAAAACAGAAAACAAATTGCAGATGACTCATTGCATCCTCTGTTGCTAAAATTTATGTCCCGGTGTAGTACATTAGTAAAAGCCCTTTTTCTCCCCCACCTTTCAACACTGCTTGATGAGATGCAAATAGAACCATTTCAGTTTTCCAGATGAACAGCCATGAAAAAAAAGAGGAGAGAGTGCAGCTCCTTGCTTATCTCTGTGTTACATATTAACACGATCCTCCTCTGCAGAGGTTCTTCAAGGTAAGCATACTCTAAAAAGTCAAATAATTGACAAAATAATTACCCTGGCACTCCAAGGTCAATGCAAATACTGAGATGTGGCCTTCAACTGAATACTGTACTAAAGGTTCGGTCTTCAGGAATGTAATAGAAAGTGAAATGCAAAGGGAAAGGAATTTCCCAATTTCTCCATGAAGATGTGATTGAAAAAAATAAGAGAGCTCAAGGGAAAGCAAGTTAGCAAGTCAAGTTCTATAGGGAATCTTCGCAGGCATGCCTGTCCAGCAATCTCTCCCCAACCTTGACATCTGACAGAGCTTTGCCCTGTCACTCTTGTGCTGTTGGTCTCATTAATAATAATAATAATAATAATAATAATTGCCATCAGCCTCAAGGCTACCGTGAATCCTGTCCCTGCCACCATTTACTGAGCTTATAGCGAAGGTAGTGTGCAGGCTCTTCCTCTTACTTCAGGTGATTCTCCTAAGAAGCCAATGAGGGGCTTATGCTTTTTAGCCTCATTTACGTGAGAAATCAGAGGCTCTGAGAGATTAAATGACCTGCACAAAGTCGCAGAGTTTATCAGTAGCAGGGTCAAGATTTCAGGGTAGGTTTAACTCTACAACTTTCATCCTAATCATGACTCCCAGTTTTCTGAATCATGGCCTACTGGCATAATGGCCGCATCCATCCTGATAGAGCCCATTGTAGGTTTTGGAGGACACGCAAATGAATGAATGAATGAATGAACGAATGAGAGAATGAATGACTACATAAATGAATAAACCAATAAACAAGTGAACGTGCTTTCTAAAAAGAAAGTACTCTCAGAAAAGCAAGAAATGTCTGAAACTGAGTATGGGAATACTTAGGATTTCCAAATGAAATAATTTCTTCACCCACTTAAAATTCAAAGGAGACGAAGTGACACATCATGCTACCTGCATGGGTCCTGAGTGCTCCTGGCTGTGGGGATAATGGCTGAAATAATGGAGGTGGACATATTCAGAAGAATATTAACTTCAGATACATGAAGGGTTTTACTAACGTTAACATTGATGCATGTTCTTCCTGTACTGAACTTACCCCTCCCTTTTTAGAGGGAGTCTGCTGAGTGACATTATTTTTCTTACTTTTTATTTAGAATCAAGCAGAGAAAGTGCCATTCTTATCCACACCCCCTTCCCCAACACATACCATGCAGGAAATGTGAGGAGATAAACCAAAGAGCTCATGAGGAGAAAGTGCTCAAAGACATTAGTTGGCTCAGCGGTACCGACAAAAGTGCTTTGCGTCACCAGAACTAGGCTGCTTTCCTTTCCCCCGCCAGCCAGATAACTGTGTTGGCGTTCTCCTCCCTGCCCTGGACCAGTGCCCCCAGAGTTCCCTGGGTGGGCTGAGGATGCTGAGAGGTGCCATCTGGTCCACCTCACCTTTCCCTGAAGTCAACAGCCATTTCCTCTACAGAGCTTCCCCCTTTTGTCAGCATAGGAAGTGAGGATCCCAACCGGGGAACTTCAAGTGTGCCTTGAGTGGTCGCCTCTTGGAGCATTCCCGGACTCAGGGTGGGAACCAGGGAAACTGGCCTCAATGTCCAGCTTATTTTTAAACTTGCTTGGTAATCACTTTGGAATTAGCTGGTCTTCATAGATCCCATCCCCTTTCTCTCTTGGCCAGCACCCAGCTATGGGTTCTAAGTATGAAAGCCTGTCAGGGTATTAAAAATGGCTGCTGCTAAAACGCTTAAGAATTATGAAAAGAGGAAGCTGATGTTTAGATTTATTCCCCTCTACTCCCTCCCACTCACACCATAGATTGCATAGTTTCCCTTCAGAAAAGAAAACATTCTTAACTTCTGTTTAAATGTTTATCAGAAGTTGTCTGGACTTGCAGAGTCTCTGAAGTCACATTCTTTATTAGTCACATCCTTCTTGGTGTGACCGTCCTATCAGGCCAGGAGGAACGCTTGGACCTTGTGCAGAGACCATTTGGTGCCGGAAGCCTCCACTACCACCCAGGGGTTTTCGCTTAGCCCAAACATAAGCAGACGCTGAGCAAAGAACCTCAGCTTCCTAATGGCAGGAGGGCTTCAGTTTTGAATAGATATGAAAAAAAAAAATCCTCTTGGTTCCTAATCCTGAGAGGCTTTGACTTTAAAATAAAACCTCAGCATGGGGCCTGAACTGGAGAGGGAAAAGCAGAGGTTCTAGGTCCTCAGCCCAAAATGAGTGCTGATTCAGAGTTTCATCCTTGCTCTGAAACACTCCTACTTTGGTGTGGGATGGTAAATCCCAACGCTGAGAGATTAGTTTCTACTTCAAAAGTTCTGTGAGTAGTATGAACCTAAGCGACCTTGTATCAGTGGGCGAAAGGCACCGAGCGTAGAACCAAGCGGGGGATGCTGGTGTGCGTCTGAGAGACAGGCAGGACGAGGGCAGCCAAAGGTGCACGGGGCTGGCAGGGAGGGGTAGTGGGTTTTGGTACCAGTTCTCGCCACAGGCAGGTTTCACGTGCTCCTTGGTCCTCAGTTTTTTTTACCTCTGAGATGGGAAGGTTGAAGCAATCCTCCAGGAGGTCCTTTAGAGGCCCAGAATAATTTGATTCTTTGTTTCTAACCATTGAGGTGGAGAAAACAGGTGTAAGCTTCAGTCCAAAGGATAGCACTCACAATAAGAAAGATCTTCCAGAGAGTGAACCTGAGTTTGCAAAGCATACTGTGAAATTCTCCATTTTAGACCAGTGTGGGTAGCAAACTGCGATCAGAGAGAACTCCCCTATTACTGGTGTCTTTGGAATGGTTGTTTGAAATCCAGCCTGGGATGATATGGGGAAGAGGGCAGGGGATGGTTAATGGTGAACTGAAATATTACTTGATAATCATTCTAGATCTAGGAGTCTCCACCTTAAATCCATTAATTTTTTTTTTTTTTTTGTAACTAAAAGAAGGGAGGGAAAACACCTCACAGTTTTAGTGACTTTTGTTATGTTACATGGGGAATACCAATGCTGTAATGGTACAGTATTTAAAAAAAAATATTTTGCTGGTATTTAAAAAAACACACAAGTACATAATCATCAACACCCATACATGCTAAAAACTCTCAACAAAGTGGGTATACAGAGAATGTACTTCAACATAATAAGGGCCATCTACAACAAACCCACAGCTAAGATTGTGTTCCAACCGTGAAAAGCTGAAAGACCGGAACAAGACAAGGATACCCAGTCTTGCCACTTCTATTCAACATAATATTGGAAGTTCTAGTCAGAGCAATTAAGAAAAAGAAATAAAAGGCATCCAAACTGGAAAGGAAGAAGTAAAACTGCCATTATTTGCAGATGACATGATATTGAAAAGCCTAACAACTCAGTCAAAACCTGTTAGAACTAATCAACAAATTCAATAAATCTGCACGACACAAAATCAGTACATAAAAATGTTGTTTCTATACACTAATAACAAACTATCAGAAAGAGAAATTAAGAAAACAATCCCATTTATAATTGCATCGAAAAGAATAAAATACCTAGGAATAAACTTAACCAAGGAGGTGAAAAACCTGTACAAGGAAAACTATAAGACACTGATGAAAGACACTGAAGACACACGCACACACAAATGGAAAGATAGTCCATCCTCATAGATTGGAAGAATTAATATTGTTAAAATGTCTATAACTACCAAAAACAATTATAGGTTCAATGCAATCCCTACTGCAATGGCATTTTTCACAGAAAACAAAAACCTAAAATTTGTATGGAAACAAAAGACTCAAATAGTCAAAGCAATCTTGAGAAAGAACAAAGCTGGAGGCAACGTGCTCCCTGATTTCAAACTATATTACAAAACAGTATGGTACTGGCATAAAAATGTCAGACACATAGATCAGCAGAACAGAATACTAGCCCACAAATAAACCCTGCGTATGTTTATGACAAAGGTACCAAGAATTAACAATGGGAATAGGAAAGTCTCTTAAATAAATGGTGGTGGGAAAACTGGACCACTATCTTACATCACCCAGAAAATTCAACTTAAAATGGATTAAAGACTCAAATGTAAGATCCTGAAACCACAAAACTCCTAGAATAAAACACAGATGATAAGCTCCTTGACATTGGTCTTGGCGATGATTTTCTGGATACCAAAGTGAAGGAAGTAAAAGCAAAAATAAACAAATGGGACTATTATCAAACTAAGAAGCTTTTGCACAGCGAAGGAAATCATCAATAAAATGAAAAGGCAACCTACCAAATGGTAGAAAATATTTGCAAATCTATCTGATAAGAGGTTAATATTCAAAATAAATTAAAAAAAAACTCTTACAATAGCAAAAAAACCGATCTAATTAAAAAATGGTCAGAAGATCTGCACAGACATTTTCGCAAAAACGATACACAGATGGCCAACAAGTACATGAAGAGGTGCTCAACGTCATTAATCATCAGGGAAATGCAAATCAAAACTACAATGAGATATCACATCTGACAAGTCAGAATGGCTATTATCAAAAAGACAAGGGGTACCTGGGTGGCTCAGTTGGCTGAACATCCAACTCCTGATTTTGGCTCAGGTCATGATCTTGGGGTTGTGAGATCGAGCTCCGTGTTGGGCTCTTTGCTCAGTGGGGAGCCTGCTTGGGATTCTCTCTCCCTCTCCCCACTCCCTCAAAACAAAACAAAAAAAAACAAAAGACAAGACATTTAAGTGTTGGTGAAGATATGGAGAAAAGAGAACTCTTGTGCACTCCTGGTGGGAATTTAAATTGTTGCAGCTGCTATGGAAAACAGTATGGAGTTTCCTCAGAAAATTAAAAACAGAAATACCCTATGGCCCAGCAATTCCACTTCTGGGTAGTTATGTGAAGGAAACTAAAACACTAACTCGAAAAGATATATGTGCATCCAGGTTTCCTGCAGCATTATACACACTAGTCATGACATGGAAGCAACCTTAGTGTCCACTGGTGGATGAATGGATAAAGATGTGGCACAGAACAATGGAATATTACTCAGCCATAGAAAAGGAGGAAATCTTGCCATTTGCTACAACATAGATGGACCTTGAGGGCATTCTGCAAAGTGAAAGCAGTCAGACAAAGAAAGGCAAACATCTCATTTATATGTGAATCTACAACAAAAATTGCAAGAGAGAACAGACTAGTGGTTGCCAGAGGTGGGGGTAGGTGGTGGGTGAAATGGGTGAAGAAGGTCAAAAAGTATAAATTTCCGGTTAGAAAATAAGTAAGTCAGAGGGTTCTAATGTACAGCATGGTGACTATAGTTAATAACATCATATTGTGTATTTGAAAATTGTTGAGGGTAGATCATTAAAAGTTCTCATCACAAGAAAAAACACTGTAACTGTGTGGTGATGGACGTTAAGTAGACTTACTGCAGTCTGTTTTACAATATATTAAAAAACCAAATCATTTTGCACACTTGAAACTAATACATCATAATGTCAATTATGTCTCAATTAAATGATAAAAAAGAGTAACGAGAAAAAAAGTCTATGTAATATTATTAAACTATTATAAAAACTATCAGGGTTGGAAGGAATTAAGAGACATCTAGTCCAACCGTCAAAACCAGATACAAAAGTCTTCTCTCCAACAGCTTATGGCTCTCTGCCTGAATATTTCCAGAGACCCTCACCCAAGGTTCTTGAATCCACTGTTTGAATTACTGTTGTGGCAAAGTTCTTCCTTAGATGAGCTAAAATCAGCCTTCCTGTAACTTCCACCATTGATTACAGTTCCACCCTCCAAACCATCATGGAGTTAAAAAGTTTTCCCATATGATGTTAAAAAAACAAAGTACAAGCTCATTGTAAGAATTCAAACATTACCAAGTATAATGTATAAAGAGGCAGTAAACTGTCTTTCTACTGTCTACTAATCTCACAGTAATGCTGAGCCTCCAGTAACCTATTTAGCAGTTTATACATCCATATATTTTTCATTTTTTAATTAAAAATTTTGTATCTATTACCCAACAAATTGCTTTTTGTCACTGATCAGTACATCATATATGTTCCTGTTAGTTCAATACAATAAATATAAATCAAATTCATTCGACAGCTGTAAAATGTTCCATAACATGAATAAACTTCTTTAAGAATATTCGGGATGTTTCCATTTTTTTCTATATACAAAACAAACGATGATACAGTAAATACTCTTATACATGTCCTTATGCATTAGTGCTTTTATATCTGTGGGAGAGGTTCCAGGAAATGTGTTTTCTGGGTCAAAGGGTATGAGAATATTTCATTTTAATAGATACTCCTAGATTACTCTCAACAAGGCTAGAAATTCTTGGATGTGTGCTCATTTCCTCACACATTTCCCAGCAGTGGGAGTTAGGAATTTTCAGAACTTAGGCCAAGCTAAAGGGAGAAACACTGCCGTGGTTGTTCTCACTGCATTTTGAGAACTACTTTCAGGCTGAGCAAGTCTTCCCATGTTTGTTGGCCATTTCCAGCTGCTTCTTCTTTTAATTGATTACCTTTAACTTTTGCGTATTTGTCTATTGGGTTACTTGTTTATTATTTTATATGAGCTCTTGTTTATTGTATTTATCATATATTTTGCAAATAATTTCCCCAGGTCATGGTCTTTTTTTCTCCCCCGACAGCCATTTATGGTATTGGTTGCCATACAGCATGCAATAGAAGCTCTTTGTGCGCAGTGACACTGGCTGTTCAGGACACCGCCATATCTTTAGCACCAAGAACAGTGCCTGGTAAATAGTATGTTCTCAATAATGAATGAATAAATATAGAAGCCTAGAATTTTTACATAGCCAAGTCAATCTTTTCCTTTATGGTTTCTGGGCCATTAGAATAGCTCTATTAGGGGCGCCTGGGTGGCTCAGTGGGTTAAAGCCTCTGCCTTCGGTTCAGGTCGTGATCTCGGGGTCCTAGGATTGAGCCCCCCATCGGGCTCTCTGCTTGGCAGTGAGCCTGCTTCCCCCTCTCTCTCTGCCTGCCTCTCTGCCTACTTGTGATCTCTGTCAAATAAATAAATAAAATCTTTAAAAAAAAGAATAGCTCTATTAGTCTTATTTTTTATGCAATTAATCCCTCTTGAATTTGTTTTTCATGTGGTATGAAGCAGGCTAAACTGAGTCTGAACTTTGGTCACTACTTTGTATAAAAAGTATTACATAAAAATGCAAATTCTGGGCACCTGGCTGGCTCAGCTGGTAGAGTATGCAACTCTTGATCTTGGGGTTATGAGTTCGAGCCCCATGTTTGGTGTAGAGATTACTTAAAAAATATGTTTTAAAAATGCAAATTCCCTTTAGATTTTAAGGTATGCTATACATTAAAATATAAATATACCCTACAATCCATTTTATATGCTATTAAAATAATCAAAAAAATGATCGAGAATACTTTATTGACAGTTAATTTTGCTCAGAATTCTGTTTAATTATATATAATTACTTTTGTCTTAATTATCAACCAACTCAAAAGCTGGATGATCAAGATTTCCACTTACAAAAAATTTAAGTATGCTATTTATCACATCTACTCTTAAAAAAAAATCACTGAATTATATGTAATTTTTAAAATAGCATATTCTGGACTCACAGACTAAATTACTCAAATTCCAGTATTAGGAAAATCTCTTTTAGCCAGAGATTATGTATTTTTTTAAAAAATAATTAAGAAAAATATGGACACAAGGTGGTATGCAATGAATCCAATATTATACATAGTTGAACACTGAGATAAATCACATTTATGTATAGTGTTGTAATTCTGAAATGTTAAAAATTTTTCCAAGATTTCTTTAAGGTACAAACACTTCTACCTCTTCCATGAAGCCTTCCTAGTTCAAAGTGATGGCTTTTTTTTCTGGACTCTTCTAGTGATTCTTGTTTACACTGCTCATAAAACAGATCTCAAGTAAACCCAGCTTGCCTCCCTTACTCGGTGGTTACACTATTTTCCCTGGCTGTCAAAGGTCTGATAATTTATTTTTTTCCCCTTATAAGTCACTTTCCCTTTGTACTCAGATTTTGAAAGGATTTCTTTCTTTTAAAGTCCAGTAATGTTTCTAGAATGACTTGTTGTCTACCATTCTACAACAATATTCAAAACACTAACTCGAAAAGACATATGTGCCTCCGGGTTTCCTGCAGCATTATATACACTAGCCTTTATTCTTAGGTAGGCTGTCTCCTCTTCCAAAATGTGGTTTTAATTTTTTTGTATTTCAGTTTTTGTACTTCAGTTTTCTAGAATATAGCCTGAAGTATTTATTCTGTTCTGCTTCAGTTTTCTTCTTCAGTGACCTCTATTATCGGTATGCTAGATCTGCTTTACATATTTTGAGTAGTTACTTTTATCTCTTCATTTCTTTTTTAAAAAAAATTCCTTCTTTGGGGGCACTTGAGTGGCTCAGTTGGTTAAGCATCAGATTCTTGAGTTTGGCCTAGGTCGTGATCTCAGGGTTGTGAGATCAGAATCCCGTGTCAATGGAGCCTGCTTAAGATTCTCTCTCTGCCTCTGCCCCTCCCCCTCAAAAAAATTCTTTCTTTTGACCTTTCTACTTCTTTCAAGGAATTATTTGTTGTGTTTATTTGCTATTGGGTTTCTTTTGGTTTTGCCTCTAATTCTTTTTCTTTTTTTTTTTTAAAGATTTTATTTATTTGACAGAGAGAGAGATCACACGTAGGCAGAGAGGCAGGCAGAGAGAGAGGGAGAAGCAGGTTCCCCGCTGAGCAGAGTGCGCGATGCGATGCGGGGCTTGATCCCAGGACCCTGAGACCATGACCTGAGCCGAAGGTGCCCCTGGTTTTGCCTCTAATTCTGAAGTAATTGTTTATTGTAATTAGAACTAGTCACCTCATTTGAGTTTTTCTAAATCTGATTTCTACTTTTTTTTTTTTTATTTTAATTATTGAACAGAGAGAGAGAGAGCACAAGTAGGCAGAAAGGCAGACAGAGAGAGAGGGGGAAGCAGGCTCCCCGCTGAGCAAAGAGCCCGATGTGGAGCTCGATCCCAGGACCCTGAGATCATGACCTGAGCCAAAGGCAGAGGCTTTAACCCACTGAGCCACCCAGGCGCCCCTCTATTGTTATTTCTTATCTTTTATTTCTTTAAAAGAGGTCTCGGAGCTCATTTTGAATAGCCAGTTACAGTTTTATCTGTTTTGAGCACATGCCTTTGGGGATGGTTTCATTAGCTGCAGGGATGTTATTCTCTCTTCTGTCCTTATAGGAGATTTCTTTTTAGTATGGCATCAACCTTAATCCTTTTCTGAGGTTATTTTCATGTAAAATTGGTTTTCCTGAACTTTTAGAAGGAGGTATTCCAAGATACCTTTTTCTAACTTCTCAAGAACTCCATTTCGAGCTATTTTCACTTACTGTTAAAAATATGATGACTGGCTTTGTGTGATTTCCTTGCTGTTTCCCTCCCCAGCAATTTTATTTTAACTGGAAGAACTTTATTTTTATGTAATTGGTGCTGAGTTACTTCGTAGGTAAATTGCTTGACAAGAGATCCAGGTACTTTTTGAGACTTATTCTTAGACAATAAAATTATGCTGTAGGCTTAAATGATGATGATCTTTATACCAATTATAGTATAAGAACCTTAAAGACAGAAATTGTACCTTATTCATTTATATCTCACCACAATTCACAGATGACTCTACTAGGTAGTCAATTATACTTAAATTAATACTATGGCAGTAGAGCATTTACCTATTTTATCCAAGAGAATTGAAGATATTTTGAAAAGAGGCCCACACACAAGTGCATAGGTCACCCTTGAAAACTCATTTTGCATGTGTGATAACATGTTTATCAAATGCAATTAACAGGAGGATCTCCACAGACTGTGATCACAGTATCTGAAGCCACATCATAACTGGGCATGAGAGCAAATTGCTGCAAATACTGTTGATCATATACCCAACGGGCAGGCCCCTTCTTCCTTAATGGCAAACCAGACTGTGTTTGGGTCTTCAGGCTCTCATGTGCTAAGGGAAGATTCATCACGGTGTCTCATTCCCCTTGACAGTGAGTGGATCAGGCCTGGGGGCGTGACCCAATTCTGGCTGATGAGACCTACACATAAATCCGCTGGAGCACTTCTTAGAAAAGCTTTCTCTCATAGTAATAATGTGGAATGCAGGAGAAGACATGACCCTCTTCTTTGTTTCTGGCTGTTGACGAGCGGTCGTGCAATCACAAGGAGCTAAATCCCTCTGCACTTTTACCTGGCCTCCTCTTTCCTTCATTTGTGTTGTCTCTTTCCTGCCCAAATCTGATCCTACTCCTAGGAGTTTCTCCTTAGTAAGGGATCCTGTCTTGGAAGGGAGTCTGGGCTGGTCAGTTCTGAGAGCTCATGAGGTCCAGACTGCCCCCCAGGTCTTTGGACCCTTCTGTGGGTCCCTTGCACTCAACCATGAATGGACTTGGTGCACCACACTTTCCAGTGAGTGCCCGCTAGTTGTGTTGGGATTGGCCCATAATAGGGTCCATCACCTAATGACTTTCCTCTGCTTCCTCACACAAAGCTATCGACATCATGCAGACCTTGCAGCCTAAGTGGTTTAACACACTTGCATTTGGGGATTCTTTTTAGGGGAGAGCTTGTCACCACTGTGTGGTAAATGTTGTCCATGGGGTTTGGGTTTTGGTGTCTAGTGGCTTTATTTTAATATTAAAAAGTTCAAATTTACCATAAAATTTACTATCTTAACTATTTTTAAGTGTCTTTCAAAAGCATGGAGTAACCACCCTTGTATGGCTCTGTTTTTATGAGGAGATTGAATTCAGGGGACCAACAAAGTCTGCTGCCACTGCCCCATTATTGAACTACAACTCCTGGAGACTGAAGTCTGTTTCATGCCCACAGCACCAATATAGCACCCAACACAGAGAAAACACATATTTAACCAGTGAATGAGTCACTCTTAATTCCCGCATCTTCTGGCAGAGTGATAGGATGCATTCTTGTACTCATTAAAGTGATTGATGGTTAACATAAAAGTTGCCAACGTTACCTGGACTAATACCTTTCCAGGCCAATATGCAACATGAGCTTCTGGAAAGAACACTGCCAACTCTTGATTACCCAACTAATGAAGGGCAGGAGAGGAAGAGACTATCTCAATTTGATGCTGATTTTAAAGTACTTTATATTTTCTTGTGTATGAATTTGTTGTGGCAGATTTCCTTACTAATTATGCTTGGTTCAGGCTACTGCTATAACATTAGTGGTCCCTGGGCACTACTTGGTGGTAGTGATTTGAAGGGAAGGAGGTGGTGCAGGCATGCATGGGGCAATCTATTAAAAAGTAAACATCTGACACTGATGTACACAAGACAGTTAACTAAGTGGGCATATTTGAGAGCTGCTGCTGTAACAACTGGTAAAACCAAAAGGAATAAAATCTTGCATTCGCATCAAGCTTTACCATTACAAAGGGCTTTCAAATCCATTACCTTGCTTATTTCTCACAACCCTACCCCTTTTTTATTTTTTAAAAAGATTTATTTATTTGAGAGAGAGCACGAATGGGAAGGGCAGAGGAAGAGGGAGAGAGAACCTCAAGCGGACTCCACACTCAGCGTGGAGCCTGAGGCGGGCTCAATCTCACACACTGAGATCACAACCTAAGCTGAAACCAAGAGTTGGCTGCTTAACCTACTGCAACACCCAGGAGCCCCAACCCTACCCTTTAATACAGGCCCTGCTAGCTCCACTTTACAGGTAAGGAAATGGAGGGGCCCGAGAGACTAAATAATGTGCCCATCCAACACACTTAGTCCATGTATAATCTGGACTTTCTTCTAAGCTTAGTGGTTTGTTTTTTTGTTTTTTTTTTTTTTAACAACACTCATTACACCTGAAGACTGTGGGGACACACACTACTCACATCCCATGTCGGAAGAAGGCAGGGTATTGATTATACATAAAAACAGAGGTTCTGGACTAGTTTGTGCAAGAATAACCCTAATTTTCTCCCCGCAATCCCTAAAACCACTCCTACCACTCAGTTTCTGCCTCTATTGTCAATCACCACATCTCTAGAAAAAGTAAAAGAGGAAAGACCAAGGATAAAAGTACGAAGGTATGACACTTTGGGTCTGTTCCAGAAGCATCAGCCCTAGCACTAATGATGAGGGCAGCGACCAGATGGTTCGTCCCTACTGTGCACCAGGCACCTCGTCTCACCAGCCCGGCTGCGTAGGCAGTACAATCCCCACCTTACAGAGAACTTCTTTGAACCTTGGTTGTGTCAAATAACTTGCCCAAATCATGCATTTAGTAATTAGAGGAGCAGGGATTTGAACCCCATGCTCTCTAAACACCTCTGTAATATGTGGAATTTAATTTATTTTTAAAGATTTTATTTATTTGTCAGAGAGAGCGTGCACAAGCAAGGGGAGCAGCAGGCAGAGGGAGAAGCAGGCTCCCCACTGAGCAAGCAGCCTGATGCGGGCCTCAATCCCAGGACCTGAGCCGAAGGCAGACGCTTAACCGACTGAGCCACCCAGGTACCCCTATGTGGAACTTAAGTAAGCATAAAGACATAACAATCAGGAATTCATCACACCTAGACCTGAGGATGAACGGAAGTTTGATTTTCATAAAGTGCATAAAATATGCTTGTTTTCTAAGCATCTTCATAGCATATATCTGAATACAAAACAATAAAAACTTTTCTTACTGTTTACCTTCGAAGTATCCCTTTCCACATAATAAAAGCAAGCTAGGCAGGAATCCTCAAATCTGCTAGCCACCCCTTCTGTAAAGGAAACCATTAAAGAATGAAATGTCATTTCTTTCATAATGGTCTCTGTGAAGATCTCTGGCACCTTTTCGATAGAACCTCTTCCCACTGAATTTTGGGAATGACGTACCTTGCTATAAATAAGCTTGTCTCATTTTTTTCCAGGCATGATCTACTTTGTCATCTGGTTTTCAAAAGTGACTGGTGAAGTGAAGTCTGAGGGGTTCTGTGGACTCCAACAAAACACTAAACTTCCAGTCATCCTTTGCACTTGTCTTAACACCTGTTTCTGTGGAGAGAAACTGCTGCCCAGCTCTGGCAGACACAGAAGGGTTGACTCTGCCCCAACCTCCACCCTCCTTTTTCTCAGTCTTTCCTGCTGCTAGGGTAGCCAACTGACCCATTTTTGGCCAACGAGATTAGGCAGACACTCGCTGAGGGGAGAGCTTCTGGGAAACTTTTGCTCACCTGATAAAACAACATACAACCGGCATTGCTCTTTTTCCTGTTCCTGCTCACCACCCTCAATTAAGAGTCAATGGCTGGAGGCACAGCAGCCTTCTTGAAGCTATTAAACATGAAGACAAAAGCCAACAGAAGGCAAAGGATGATAGAGCAGAAAGAACCTGGGTCCTGGGGGGAATTGTTGAGCACTTAAACCCACACCAGCAGTAGTCTACACCTGGACTCCTTGTTGTGCAAGCAAACAAAGCCTGTGTTGGATGAGCCACTGTAGCCAGGTTTTCTGTCACTTGGAGCTGAACACATTCCTTACTGAGACACTAACTGCTGCCCTCTTTCGGTGATCATTCTGGTCTTCTCCCTCCCCAAATCCAACCATCCCCTTGTATGTTGAAGGAACTAGTACAGAACAGCACCTTCTCATCAGGCACAGACTTACATAAAAGTATTTACAAACTAAAAAATAATACAAACTACAAACTAAGTTACATGACTGATTCAGAAAACTGCGAGAAATATTCCTTCACCTCTTTGCCTAAGAACTTCTTGAGTCTGAGATAAATGTCATACTCCCATGAGAAACCTATTTCCTGCTTTCTCTGGCAGTGTTCAAAGTCAGGCCTTTTGGTTGTTATGATACACCCTGTTGGTTTCAAGGACTTCTGAGTGGGTCACATTCCCATTCCTTAGAGATCACCTACACAAGCACATGCACACGCACACACACACACACACGATAAATCTCCCAGGACTCAATTTTATTCAAATTGACTAAAAACTTAATTTGTTCTTCACAAAATTCTTCTGAGTTTTAAAAAATTTTAAATTATTTTAGAGAGCGAGCATATGTGCGCACATGGAGGGGGGAGAAGGGACAGAGGGAGAGGGAGAGAAGCAGACTTCCCACTACAGAGCCCAAAGCAGGGCTTGATCTCACGACCCTGAGGATCATGACCTGAGCTGAAATCGAGAGTGAGACGCTCAACCAACTGAGCTACTCAGGAACCCCAAGTTCTTCTGCTTTTTAGTGATAATTTTTAGAAAATACATGTGAAAGCAGAGATTTGTGATTAGCTTTTTAAACTTATTTTGCATTTTCCTCAGATAATTGAATGACACAGTTATTGAGCAAAACCGACAAAGCAGGCAGTGTGCACAACTGGGAGTTGGACTACTTGTAATTAACCAAGTTAATCACAGGCACGTGGGGAATAATTTTATCATGCTGTACTAGGCAATGGCCACTGCCAAAACCTTGACTTTGAGTTATTTTAGCTTACTAAAAGAATCGCTTTAGATTTTCTGGATATTTTTCTTCAAAAAGACATAATGGTTTAACCAAAGCACAGCACAAGCACACGGCTTTCCGTGCACTGGTGATAATCAGAGTCACTGGAGGGTGTGGACATGTGGCATCAACACAGGAAACAGCAGTTGAGGAATGGAAACAGAGATCCACAGATTAGGAACCAGAATGAAGCATCTCTTGTGTTTAACTGGTCCTGAGACTCAATTTTGGCTTCCTGTGGCTTTCAGTGTGGGTACACACGTGTGCCCATGTACTCACCTGCCTACACAGAATCCCTGCTCCGGCTTCAAGCTATTCCCATTAGTTAGGGCTCTGCTTGGCCACTCAAACACACTGAGTCTCAGATGCCTCGTTTATTTATTTTTTTATTTAAAAAAATTTTTTTTTAAAGATTTTATTTGTTTGACAGAGAGAGAGATCACAAGTAGGCAGAGAGGCAGGCAGAGAGAGAGGGGGAAGCAGGCTCCCTGCCGAGCAGAGAGCCCGATGCAGGGCTCGATCCCAGGACCCTGAGACCACGACCTGAGCCAAAGGCAGTGGCTTTAACCCACTGAGCCACCCAGGCGCCCCAGATGCCTCGTTTTTAATATAAGGGTAATACCCCACAGCGATCCTGTGAGGATTAAAAAGGTGACATACATATGTGCATATGTAAAAATTCTTATAAACTCTGCTATTCCCTGTTGATGGAGGATATTGTTCCTATTCCTAACTCCTGGTCAAATATGGGAAAAATTCTGCTGGAACAATCACGTGCATCTTCTCTGTGTTATAAATCTATCCTCCGCACTCTGTAGTTACTACTGTATTCGCAGGACAACTGCCTTACAGAGAGGACTACTGTCCCTGAACTGCTGGAGATGAAGGACTTGAGGAAAAGGAAACAAAGCTTGGCCAATCTCTAAGGACCCGAGGAGAGCCGCAAGGACCTGTGCAGTAGAATGTTGTAAGCAGATTCTTTTCCAGTTGTAGTAAGCAGAACAGGCCACAGGCTGTCCCTGAGAGCTGGAGTGTAACAGCACATCTCACAAAAGCAAGATGAAAGAGGTGGCCGGAGCCCTGGGCTCACTACTATGCACCGAACTCGTATTTAAAGAGATGTTGAGAATCGACAGTTTAACGAGATGGTGAGAATCAATAATGTGTTTGTGGTCAAATAGAGTTAGAAGGGGTCTTATTTTTCTTCTGTGAAAAAACACTAAAGACAAAGCCTTCCGAAGTTCACAAAGTGTTGACCGTTCAGACCTCATGGAGGTGCCTGCCATTATAACAGACATTTTCGAGCTACTCTAGCAGAAAGGCACAGGCTTTTAATGAATCCTAACTCAATGATGTACAAAGGCATATTCTCTCCAGCTCCCTATTATTTTGAAATGTATGATTGGCCAACCTGGACTTTAACAAAAGCAAGGCATTACAGCAAACTCCTGATGGAGGAGTTCAAGCTGATCCTAAACTATCTACTCCCAGGGCCTGGCAAGCCTGGGAGCGAACTGGATGCCGGGCAGAGCTCCTGGGTGGTGGGCAGTCACTGCACAAGTTATCAAGAGGGGCTGGGTTACTCTCTGGTCTGTAGGCCACTGGAAAGGGACAGTCACAGTACAATCCAAGTCTGAAGATAATTCGAGAGTAATTTCGACTACACATTGGAATGCTTTGCTTTTGGCCTTTTGTTTTTTGGAGAAAATATGTCTAATTGAGAAGAGGCTACTTTTTTTTTAATTTAAGATTTTGTTTATTTAAGAGAGAGAGAGAGCGTGAGTGAGCAAGCATGAGCTGCAGGCAGAGACAGAGGGAGAAGCAGGCCCCCCACTGAGCAGGGAACCTGATGCGGGGCTTGATCCCAGAGCCCTGGGATCACAACCTGAGCCAAAGGCAGACGCTTAACTTGCTTAGCCACTCGGCACCCCAAGAAGAGGCTAATTTTTAAAATGGAATCACCAGGGACACCTGGGTGGCTCAGTCAGTTAAGCACTTGCCTTCAGCTCTGGTTATGATCCCAACGTCTTGGGATCGACTCCAGCATCGGGCTCCCTGCTCAGTGGGGAGTCTGTCTCTCCCTCTGCCTGCTGTTCCCCCTGCTTGTGCTCTCTCTCACTCTCCCTCTCTCTGACAAATACAATCTTTTAAAAAATAATAATAAAATGGAATCACCAATATTAATATGTATTAAAAGTGTTTTTGAAATGTCCATACCTTTGAATCAGTAACTCCAACACGAGGTTCTATTCTAAAGACATAATACAGAAGAAAGAACTTTATGTCCAAAGATGTAAATTTTAGGTTATTTATGACAGGAAAACTGGAGTAAATTCGGATTCACTCAAATGATCATGTAGCATTATGAAATTTATAAAGTATTTTAAAAACTTGGAGAATAGTTATAAATGAAAATAAGATAAGAAACATGAATAACACTATTTAAATAATTATAAAATAAATGCCTAGAAAAACACTAGCATGAAATATAATAAAATATGGAATAGGTACAATAAAAAAATTAACGATGATGAACACTTAACAATTCAATGAATTCTGTTTCCATAATGTTTGTTTTTCTTCAGTAATGACAAAGATCTTAATTGAAAACAAAATTAAATGAGCTCACATTCCCAGAACACACATAAACTGCACACCAGTTGAAATGAATTAACAAGGATAAGTAAAGTCTAGAATTTAAAACCCACTGTAGTTTGTCCAAAAAGTTAAATATCTGACAATGGATCACTAACTGCAAAATAGTATTCTCATGATCTCAGAAGGTCATTTGCACCTATTTAAAATCTTGCTTTTATACATTTGTCAGGGAACTGGGTAGAACAAAGTGAATTTACTACATTTTTTTCCTTAGTGTTTAAAAAGGTAAACACAATCTTTTGAGATTCTTTTGGATCAACAATCCATCCTTAGCTCAATTCTGAGCAAACAAAATGCATTTGTCTTCACTCCAGAATGTTACTTTGGGCAAAGTAATAACTGGTCATTTGTATACTACACATCTAGCCATAGTTACATCATTTATAAGCTCATGAAATCTATAATTAAATTATAAAAAAATTATAATATATTCATAGACTACAAATGTGAATGTACCTTTGTTCCTTTTTTTCCTTTTAGTAGAAATTGCATTGAAAATATAGGCTTCTAATTATTAAAAAGAAAGAGTTGAGGGGTGGGTTATATGTACGTTCTTTGTTGTTACACATTTTTACTGATCTGACTCACAAAAGGCTCTTTTATGTTAGTCTAACTGCCTCTTCTGCCTTCCTATACTTCACAAACTATCAGACCACAGATTGGCAGGCTCCTTAGAGAAGGGGCACAATCTTTCTCATCCCCGCAAATTTCCTTATTACAGCACCTAGCACAGCATTTACAAAAAGGTACTTGACATGATTCCTAGGAAATCATTAGAACTTTCTACTTCTAATGACAGTGATGATCCAGGTAATCTTCGTTTCCCGAGCGAAGTGATGGGTGAACCTGAAGGAGCCCAGACAGAGCCTAATTGCCGAAGACAGAGAGGAGAGGGCTGGTTTCGGGGAAGGTCAAGAGTGGTGCCTGCCAGCCCGGCTCAGTGTGAGTGAGGACCCGCACAGGACACTCTAGCTGGTGGGAAGGCTGGAGAGAGAAAAGAGAGGGACCCTCTTGCTGTCTCTGTAGAAACTCAGTAAAATCTATCCTTCTAACACCTGGGGAATGGGAACCCCGTTTGCAGATGAGTGCAAGGCAAAAAGAGAAGCTTGTCCCAGGGACAGCTGACATAGGGATAGGATGTGTGTTTGTTAAATGGGATCAAGAGCCCAACAATTATCTACTAAGTACCTGCTCTGTGCCCTTAACCGTTTCAGCTTTGGGGCATACCAAGGAAGCACAACCCACAATGGGCTCTGCCCTCAGCAACCCTGTAGTTCCCTAATTATGGTCACTGACCTATGTCCGACAGTTGATCCTCATTATTCGTGCATTCTGTATTTGTGGAGTCACCCACTCACTAAAATTTGTAACCCCCAAATCATATGTTCTTGTATACGGAGAATGGCAAAAAACAAAAAACGAAACCAAAAAAACTGAGGTCCCAGCTGAGGTCAAACATGGCCAAACTGCCTTGTTTCGGCTCCCCTACTATAAATAAGAATCCCCTTTGCAGTCGATTATTGCCACTTTTTTTTTTTTTTTTGCACTTTTTTCCCCTTCTGGTGATTTCACTGTTTAAAATGGTCCCCAAGTGTAGTGCTGAAGTGCTGTCTGGTGTTCTAAGCAAAAAAAGGCTATGGGTCTTACGGGGACAGTGTGTGCTAGATCAGCTTCATCCAGGCTGGACGTATAGGTTGTTGGCTGTGAGTTCAATGTGAACAAATCGACAATATAAATTAAGTAAGCTGTCTTTAAGCAAAAACACACATAAAACAAAGTTATGTACTGACTGGGTAACAAGCACATGATCAGGAACTTAACTGCGTTGCCCCTCAGAGCAATGGTTCACTACTCACTCACTCAGGGCTTGCAGTACCACAAATAAGGGGAATGAAGCGAATCTGTGCCTACCTCTACTGCCGTTTAACTGAAGGGGAAAGACCACCAGAAGTAATCTTTATTAAGGGCCAACTGTGGGCCAAACACGGTGTTCAACATTTAAAATGCATTCACTCATGTAACTCTCACAACCAACTTGTGTGAGGTAGGTAGCAGCTTCATTTTACAGTTGAGAAAACTGATGCTCAGAGAGGTAACGTATATTTCCCAAGGTCACACAGCCAGTGGTAGAATACCATCCCCTACTACTGCCTGGGAGATGACTGGGGGAGATGATAAAATTGAACAGAACAGAGGTACCTGGGTGGCTCAGCTGTTGGGTGTCTGCCTTCGGCTCGGGTCATGATCCCAGAGTCCTGGGATCGAGCCCCACATCAGGCTCCCTGCTCAGTGGGGAGCCTGCTTCTCCCTCTCTAGCTCCCATGCGGTTGTGTTCCCTTTCTCACTATCTCCATCATGAATAAATAAAATCTTTAAAAAAACTGAATAGAACTGAGACAGACAACAGTCTCAGTTGTGATGGTAGAATAGGAGTATAAGGGGCAATCTGAGAAGATGACAATTAGGATGATCTCAGCCAAGGGACAAAAGATCCTCCTCTAGGCTGGGGGATCTATAAGCTGGACAGTCACCTCTCCCTGTTGGAGATCCCAAGGGAGTGGGTGACACGAAGAGGGTAGGCTTCCACCAGTGTGAAGGCTCCCCTTCCCCACAGGGCACATTATAATCCACTCTTATTCATTTACTCAACATGTACTGAATACCTATTATCTTACCCCAAGTATAGACACTAGGGATTCAACAGTGAACAAAACAGATAAAAAGCAGTAGGCTCATGAACTTATGCTCTAGTGACAGGACTGAAAGATTGAGTTGTGTGGCTTTAGGGTAGTACTTTTCCTCAAAAAGTGTGTGGTATTCCAACTTTCATGAATACCGACAAATACGGATGTCGAAATAGTTCCATTCTGTCTGACTCCGATAACAGCACCAAAACCGCCAAGGAGATAAGCAGCAGCCAAACCACCCTGCTGCTTGCGTGGGACTGAGTGTTCAGTTTTCTAGGGCTCCCCTTTTCCCACGGTGAACTAGATATTCTGAAAAGTCGTCCTGATGTGAGACATTACCCTCTGGATAAACGGAGCAAGAACTGGCCCATCATTATTACAATTATCCTAAGGAAACGATGTACCCCCAAGTCACCTGAAGTCTTTCTAGAACAATGGTTCTGAACCTGGTCTGCAAATTAAATCATCTAGGAGCTTTTAAAAGTCCTGCTGCCCAGGTCACGAGAAAACCAATTATATCAGAATCCTGCAGGAGAACCTGGGCATCCGAATTTTATAAAACTCCCCAGGGGATTCTGATGTCCAGCCAAGGTCAAGAACCACCGACTTAGAATGTGACCGAGCACACAGTGTGCAGGGAGAGTGGGTGGTTCCAGTGTTCTGTCAATTTCACTCAAAACCCCTGAAGCTGGTGGATCTGAGAAGTTACCTAGCTTCTTGAATTTCCTCTCCATTCCCTCCTTCCTTCTGCTCTCCACCCTATGCTGGGATGTTGATGCCGCTTTTCAAGTAGATACAAAGAACCAACCTAACTGGGTACCTTCCTGAGTCTAAATAGGACTGTTTACAGGTAAATGTTTTGATTTTTAAGTGAGTTCCTGCTAAGCTGAGACTACATGTAAAAGCCAAAGAGGAGATACATGAATTAAAAGTAAAGGGCTTTATTATTTCCACCAATAAGTCTCTAGGAGTCAAGGATAATACTCAATATGTACCTAATAAATACTAATCGTACTCTTTGCCTATCTCTGATTTGGGTTCATATTCTTCTTTGGAGCCAATATTTTTTTTTATTTGTTTTTAAATGAACCAACCAACAGACCCCCAAAACATTTCCTATATATGCAGAGAAGAAACAGACCAATAATTACTTAATTTGAGTGTCCTTTGGGTGCCTGGGTGGCTCAGTTAAGCATCTGCCTTCGGTTGAAGTCATGATCTCAGGGTCCTGGGATGGAGCCCCACATCAGACTCCCTGCTCAGTGGGGAACTTGCTTCTCCCTCTTTCCACTCATGCTCTCTCTCTCAAATAAATAAATAAATAAATAAACAAACAAACAAACAAAATGGTAAAAAAAATAATTTGAGTGTCTTTTGAATCTAAAATGTCCTCTATACCTGAAAGGTGCTATTAGAAAAAAAAAGTGTGGGACACGGAAGACAGAAATATTCCACACTATAAAGCAAAGTGAACCCTCTGGCCAGTATCCTGGGGGTTTCCCATGTAACTCTTTGCATTTGGCTCTGCGATCTCTCAGAGATGGAGCAGGACTCCCTGTCCTGAAATCCTTGAAGAACAAGAACTAGATGAAAGTTTTCAGGGATCTGTTTATAAGAACATCATCCTGCCACTTTGGATAGATATAAACCCAGGTTTCAGATCTAACTTGGAGATACATAGAGTGTATTACATTTGGATTGGTCAAAGTAAGACATCATGTCAGGGGCACTTGGGTGGCTCAGTCGGTTGAGCATCTGACTGTTGATTTGGGCTCAGGTCGTGCTCTCAGGGTTGTGAGATGGAGCCCGCGTTGGTATCTGCAGTGGAGTCTGCTTAAAATTCCTTCCCTCCTCTCGTCCCCCGTAAAGACATCAACATGTCACAGTCAAGGTGCCTATAAACTAACTTGTATCAGGGTTTATAATGCTAGTAACAATAAAAACTGAAATGAAACAGCATTTACTAAGACTCTTCTACGTGGCAGGTACCAACGGTTTTCATGTTATTAGCGCACTTGAGATCCCAACAATCCTAAGTGGCAGACTTTAATATTATACCTGCTTTGCAATCAAGAAAACTATGAACCAAGGAGCTTAGGGTCACACCAGCAGTTAAGTGGTAAAGGGGGATTTGACTCATGTAGTCTGACTCCAAAGTTCACATCCTTAGCCATTTTCTGCTGTATTTCCTCACTTGTATCGGTCAGATTTTGGTTGCTGGGTGACCCAGAAGTCATTAGAATTGAAGACAATTGGTAGGGTCAGGCCTGGGGTCCGCCTTGGAGACCTAGCAAACCCATGGTCACCAGGAGGTTACGGCTGTCTCCCCTACCTCCTGGACTGGACCTGGGAGGGGCCACTGGGTTTGGGGGGATACATGGAATAAATCAGGATCCTAAAGCATCTAATAAAAACGTCATCCCAAAGAAGCATCAAGAAAAGAAGGACAATCATCTCCTGGATAACACGGACCTTTCAGAGGTGGCATGCCAACTTCTTGCTTATTCGTGCTCTATGGGGGAATGCCAGATGTGGCTCAGGAGTCTGGGGATGGAACTGGGGGTGCAGCCTGACCAGAGTTCACCATTTATAGAGTTGCTGGCCAAGCTCTGTGACTAACAAAGGGTTGGGGTTGCAGAGAGAAAACCAGATTTCTTTGCGCTCAGGCAGGAGAAAAGGGCAGCATACAAGGCCAGGCCAGGCAGAGCGAGTGAAAAGAAAGAGGCCTCCAAGGAGGCAGGAATGAGGGAGGGGCTGCTCACGTTCCCACATGCCAACTGGGTCCCAACAGGCCTGCCTCGGCCCCGACGGTTATCTTCCAGGGATCCAAAGGCTTGATGGTGCAGAAAGAACCAGGCCGCATCAGCAGCTCTGATCTGAGACATACCCAAGCAGAGAGGGGCCTCTGGCTCTGAAGCTCTGGCCTGTCAAAACTCGGGCAGCCTCTTGCTCTCTGCTCCAGCCCGCCCTCTCCAGCTGGGCTGGGCAGCTCTAACAAGCAGCCTCCCCGCATGAATCCCTTCACCTCGCCTCACCTCCTCTAACTGGGAGCAGGGCTGCTGCCTAAGCATTTCATTCTCGGTCACATGCACGGCTTCCTGAGGTGGGGGTCCTTCGGAAGCCAGGGCCGCAGGGTAATTGCTGCAGCTGCTACTCAAGTTCACATTCAGATTTCTGTTCCCGGAGCACAAACTTCTGAGAGCTCCCATGGAGAAGGAGCAGGCTTCGCATCCTGCAGGCGCGGGCTACCCAGACAAATTCCTAAAGCCTCATTTCTGTGTGGTCTCTTTCAAAACCTTCTCAATGTTTCAGGAGATCTATTTCTTGATAAAATTTTCTCCCTCGCTTGGGGTCAGGCCCGAAGAGAGCAGAACAGATGTTAGATCTAAAGTTTCCCCATTCAACCACTTGACCGTTGGCCGGCTGATCCGCCGTGATGTAAAGGAAAGGTCTTTGAGCCATTCTCACTCGGGGAAAAGACAAGCCTCCAAAAAAGCTGGAGCCGTCCCTTCTTCAAGAAAAACAACATGAAAGGACAGGGTGATTGAAGTCAGCTGCATTTCTGCCTGTTAGAATATTAAAGTGCTCTTTTCCTCTCAGAAAGTCAAAATGGATTATGTTTGAGTTCTCAAACCTCGACAAGGATTTTCCTTCTTTTGCAAGTCATCACCTGACTGACAAAAAATATGCTTCAATCTCGAAAGAGAGTAGCCCTACAATGAATCACAGCTTAGACGTAGAATAAATATTATTATCCCAGCTGGGAAAATTGATGTCAGAGCGATGCTGGGGGGCAGGGCTCAGTCAGTGCTCAGAGCTAACACTTCAGGTGAAAGGGAACACTGGAGTGTGCTGACGGTTATTGTAGTGCTTTTGCTCCTTCACCCTACTCAGAGTTACCAGAGAGCCTGGCAAATAATCAAACACCACACACAAACGTTATGCCCCAAGAGGTCCTGCTTGGGAAAATATTCAGGCCAGCTGCTCCCAGCACATTGGCCCTTCAAAAGCCCTTGGTTGCAACTGAAGAGACTTCCCCATCTGGCCCTGGAGGGACTGATACTAGACGGAGCTCAGGTATCTGTATGGAGGGGAGGGGGCTTAGATCCATTCATTTAAGAAATGAATATAATATGACATTCACTAAATGTATTATGACATTTATTATAACGTGCATCCCATTACCACAAAAAGCCAAGTAAACTATGACCTTGATTATCATAACGAATTTCTATTTTATGCTCATTGAAAGCTCTTTTAGAGCTATTTACACAGGAATGTATCATCTATCCCCTGTCAATCCGTCAAAGAGAAAATATAAGATAAATTCATCAAGGTCTTCTTAAAACTTTTTCCACACTGAAGCTTTTTTTTTTTTTTTTTAAGATTTTATTTTTAAGTAATCTCTACACCCAACGTGGGGCTCGAACTTATAATCTGGAGATCAAGAGTTGCATGCTCCACCAACTGAGCCAGTCAGCGCCCCCTGACTCTTGTTTTTTATTTTTAAATAATTTTAGGTCTACAGAGGAGAAAGACAGTGCCGAGAGGTACGGCTGCATGTCTAGGTACCACGCTTTGAACAGCAAGCCTGGAGAATACCTAGATTTACACACCAGAAATGCCATTTCTGGCTGGATGTGGATGGCTGACCTGCAGTTTCCCTATTTGGAAACTGGGATAACTCCCCTTACCTTCCAAGGCTGCTGTGAGTAGCAAAGGAGCAAACACCGACAGAAGCCCTCAGTTAACCGTAAATTACCCACAAACATCGGTTATTCTCATTACCTACAAGGTACCATGTAGAGTCTTGCCCAGTTAGAGGCAATGACTCTACATTGATTTGGTACTACACACGGCACAGCGATTTCATACATCCGGTGAAGCAGGAAACTGTTCCTTCACTCATTAAATGGGGTATCCTGAAGTTCTGAGGGTGTTGCTTTTTCATAGTCAACTCTACTCTGAATATGTGGGCTTGTCCTTGGCCCTCACACTGTAAGTACATAACTTCCTACCTTATCAGCTTAGCTCGGTCTTACTTTACAGACCCAAAACTTCTCTGCAACCTCAGCCTGCTTTGGGGCCCAGTCCAGTCCCCAGCCAGCTCCTCTCCCGGGGAGCCCACAGAGGCACCAAGGGAGGTGGGGCTAGTGCTTGCCCCAGCGGGTCCTAATCAGCCGCACCCCGCCCTCCTTTGTAGAATGGTAAAGTCAGTTCAACACATCAGCTTTTTCAAAGGCCCCAGATCATTTTGCCATTAACCGAACTTGAGATAAAAGAGTTCACTATTTAAAACATCGATTTGAAGTAAAACAAAACAAAACAAAAAATCCCCTCTCTGCACCCACCCCCCAAGATCAACCCTGGCTTTCTTCTCCTGACCTCTTCACTTTCCTTCATAGGCTTTGTGGGGGTAGTGGGCTGGTGGGTCTTATCGACCTGAAAAACCCACGCAGAACAGTCTTGGGAAAGCTTGCCTTAGACATTTTTAGTCCCTCCCACCCACCTTCCTGAAGAGTAAAGGTCTCACGCGGCAATCTTTAGAACTGCCTAAAATAGGCTGACATTCATTTATACACTCACAAGTCTTCTCCCACCTTGAATCTTTCTAACAGTACCACTCCTGGATCTAAATTACAAAAAAAGGTTACATTCATATGCTCCCTGGCTTAAAAGTCCTTTTGACGACAATTCAGAGTTCCTTCTTAATAGTTGCTAAAAACAAGAGGCTGCCTTACAATTAAAAACACAGATGAGGTGCGATCATTTGTGGGGTAGCTTGAGGTGAAGGAAGCACCATAATCTTATCCACCGTGGGGAGGAATTTAGAATGAAGGAAGGCTGGCTGACCTTGGGCTCCATCCAAGAGAGTGTTGTCACTGAACTACCCAAAGAGAGCCTTATAAGGCAGCTTCTTGTAGAAGGCAAGTCTGCAGTAAACCCGGAGGGCAGGCTCCAGGGGAAGGATGGAAATCATATTTAGCGATGTCAACAGACGCCAGCTTAGCTCAATCCTTCCATCTCATAGGTCTAGAGCATCAAAGATTTTATTTTTTTTAAAGATTTTATTTATTTATTTGACAGACAGAGATCACAAGTAGGCAGAGAGGTAGGCACAGAGAGAGGCGGAAGCAGGCTCCCCATTGAGCAGAGAGCCCGATGCGGGGCTTGATCCCAGGACCCTGAGACCATGACCTGAACCGAAGGCAGAGGCTTTAACCCACTGAGCCAGCCACCCAGGCGCCCCTAGAGCATCAAAGATTTTAAAACTTTTAACAGCTTCTTCCACATGCTTCCCCTCCTTACTTAGGTTCTCTCTCAGCTCTCCACAAGAGAAACTTTCAGACAGAATTCTCTGGACTCCCACAGGAGCATGGTATGGTATTCCAGTGTTTTGTTTTGTTTTACCAGCAAGTTCTTCCTACCATGTAATCTAAATGTGCCTCATGGCTATGAATTCCAGGCCCTTTAATTCCATCTCCTGAGGGATTGTAGAAGAGAAGGTCAGGCACCTTCCATTTACTACCTCATTCCCAACCATGAAGAAACATTAACTTGTTCCTTGGATGACTTTCCTCGAAAAGAATCTTAAGTCCTTTAGGACCCCTTTTCCAAAGTTGCCTATTATCTTTTCTAAAGCTTCTTCAGGTTTTCAAATCTTGTCTGAAATGCAGTGATTAAGACTAGGTAAAATAAGAATGAGCCAAGGTCCTGAAGTTTCTGTGCTCAGGAAGGGCAAATGAGGCCAGAAAAATTTTAAAAGCTGGGGTAGACTTTTTTGGGATGTGCTTTCTTCTGTGTCTGATCTGAACACGGCGAGAGGAATGGGGATTGTGGGAGAGAAAGGAAGAGCTTCCTGAAATGAGCAAGCGTCTGTAATTCGGGAGCAGGGCTGGCTAACGAGCAAGCGATGTGAGGACACTTTGTAAGGAGTCGTTTATAAGAAAAAAGTGCAGCACAATGGGCTCATCTCTCCCAAGTAACACACAGCCTGCCCCGGTAGGTTAGGAACCCAGATTTGACAATGCTTCTAAGATCTGAGAAACTTAAGGTGTGAACAAGTCTAGGCATCTCTGGCTGGGATTATTGTAACAGCTTCTTAATGGGAGTCTCTGACCTCAGTTTGCCCCTTTCTTTTTCTTTTTCTTTTTTAAATTTTTTATTTTTTTATTTTTTAATTAACACATAATGTATTATTTGCCCCAGGGTACATGTCTGTGAGTTTGCCCCTTTCCAATCCATTCTAAGGGTGGCCCAACATAGATTTTTAAAAAGCATAAATCCAATCATATCACTCACTAGGTCCCACTGCTCTTGTGATCGCCTTTAGACCTCGATGCATCCCTCCATCACTGGGCTCTGTCAAGTGTCCAGCCACCTCTGCTCTCTCTCTCTCTGCCAGGCAGCCCCGTGGAACCATATGCTAGTCCTTCTACGGCTAATATCCATCTCATCTCCCTTCTAAATCCATTCCAGCTCCCATACGCGCTCTGCTCCAGCCAATGCCTTCACATTCCTGTCTCAGGACCTTATTCTATGAGGAAGTCATTCCTGGCTCTTTTCCTACAAATCCAGGTGAAAGATCCCCCTTTCCTCTGGGCCCTGTGAACCATCTTAAGGTATAAGTGTGTTAGCTTAAAGTATTACACGGACTTCCAATCCCCCCATCCCTGGAAATAAACCAGACCATCAATAATTTCACTTAATTTTCAAATTCCTGTTTCAACTTTCAATAAAGTTCTACAGTTCTGACACCAGTCACAACGTGTTTTTTTCCATGCCACCAAGCAAGTCTTTGACACCAGCTGGGTGACCTACAATCCTTTTCTGACACTATCTACCTAGAGATAGTGTTAGCTCGCACAGCTCAGGCCCACCAGACTGCACCCCCACCCTTCAGATGCCCAACACAAGTCGTTTGTCACCTGCTTCTGACTGACTGGCCACAGATGGGAGGTTCCAACCACTCCCTCCTTCGGTTCAATTAAATTGCTAGAGTGGCTCACAGAACTCAGAGAAACCTATCACTCACAAAATTACCACAGTATTATAAAAGGATAAACTCAGGAAGAGTCAGACAGAAGAGCTGTGTAGGGCAAGGTATGGGGAAAAGGGTATGGTTGGAGCTTCCATGCCCTATCCAGGAGCACCACTATCCCAGCACCTCCAATGTTCACCAACCCAGAAGCCCTCTGAACCCGTCCTTCTGGGTATTTGTGGAGGCTTCACTACATAAGCATGATTTAACGATTTGATCACAATCATTAGTGATTGAACTCGATCTCCAGCCCGTCTCCCCTCCCAGGAGGTGGGGGGTGGGCTTGAAAGTTCCCACCCAATAATCAAGTGGTTGGTTCCACGGGCGGGCAACCTAACCCCCTCCTCAGCCCCAAAGTCACTCATTAACACAGCAAAATATATTTGACCACCCTCCACACTTAGGAAATCTCAAGGGCTTTAGGAGCTTCGGGGCAGAAACGGAGTAAGAGCATATATATATTTATTATAAATCACAATATCACAAGTTCATACCTCATTGGTGGATAGTAATACAACATGGACATTTAAATGATGGGCTCATTTTTATGTTAACCTAAAATGAGCTTCTCAAAGAGCAAATGTTTAAAATCCATCAAATGAAAGGAGTTTCTGAAAACAAAAATCTTTTACTGAAGCTTTTTCCATTCATAGAACAGTTTCTGCAGCTCTGAACCTAATTCTTACCACAAAGGGGATGGAGAAGTGTTGGGACTTGGGGGGAAACTGACCACCTAATGTTAGATTTCAGGATAGCATTAGAAGGGAAGAGGAGTCAAGGGTCAGCTCTATTCCTTGGTCTAGACTTCAGGAAGGCAGAATATACAGGAGAAAAGAGAATAGACAGGCAAGAAAGTCCATAGCCTGCATTTCCAAGTGGGAAGGCCCTTTCTTACATGGATTCCTTTGTTTGATCAATAAATATTTACCAAAGGTCTAACTAATCACCAGCCACTGTATTTATAAATAATTATAAGATGGCGTCCCTCTTTCAGGATGCTCCTAGTCTAGTGGGGAAGACAGACGCTCGAAGAGCCCTGTGGAGACAATGGGGAGTGCTATACTAACCAGCAGAGCTTGTTCTTCCCTCAGGAATTCTCGTCCTTTGCCCGACATCCTCTGGCCAAAATCCTCACAGGATCCTCTGTGTGGCTTGGCCCATCCTCACTTCATACCGCTCCTCCATCCCAGCCTCCATCCCATTTCCCTGTTGTACATTCTTCACAGCATATGCTATTAAACGAAAATGTTGTTTCTGTCTAAAGCTTACAGTAAAAGCCATGAGAGAGGGATCTTGTTTATTTTATTCAGGGCTGCTTGCCCTGAGACCCAGAATACCTGGCACAGTCAAAATTCATTCAACGTATGTTTAAAGCATCTACTAGTGCCAGGCACTGACGTAGGCACAGCTCAGGAAGCAAAAATTCCCTTTCCTCATGGAGCTTACTTTCAAGTTCCATAATGACAATGTGTATTTATGGAGTGCTTTCTATGGATAATCTCCACAACCCTGAATCTTAAGAGCAACTCTGAGACAGGTATGATTATAATCCTTTTATTACAGTTGAGGGAACCCGGTCCCAAGAGGTCAAGTGACTTGCCCCAGGGTAAGTGACGGGGTTAAGATGCGCACCCAGGGAGTCTGGCTCTAGAGCTCAGTGTTTTACTATTCTGCTAGAACGCCTCTTGCTTACATATACACAGTATGTGTGCAATAAATATTGTTGAAAAATGGCTGGACACTTACAGAGAACTGAAGGAAGACAAGGACATCATTATGGGGGTGTAGGATAGGTGGAGCGCGGTGGGGCTGGGGCAAGGAAGTTAAGGAGCTTCATGGAGAAAGGGACATGGGCTGATTCTCAAAGGCCTGGAGTTTGAAGGGTGGAAAGAGAGCGAGGGTGTGATTGCAAACAACAGCAAACTGCAACATTCTGTGACTGGACCATGAGGGGGTTGGAGAGAAGAGGACAAAATATTATCGTTATGGTCAAGAGCCTCGTATGCCCTGCTAGGTAGTTTGAACTTGGGTCCTAAAAGTACTAAACACAGAGACCCAAGGTGGCTGCAATGGAATCGCCAAGAAGCTCAGATTTGAAGGACGACGAATAAACCACAAACAAAAGGTATTAACCAAGAACCGGAATAAAGGAGCACCCTATTCTCTTCCAACTGTGTGATTTTATTATAGATCTCAGCACCTCTATAACTTTTCATTAAACTGAATTGTCGAATCCCCTCTTCCACTTGCTCATGATATCAGGGACCTCAATAAGATCTAATGGCTCTAAATTCATGATGGCAATTCCAAGGTTTGAGATGATTAGCTCATAACCATTTGGACATATTTTCAAGATGGCTTTCAAGATCTTTCCCCAGATGGTAGGTAAGTGGTGATCTCAGAAAAGAAGGGGACAACTGGGAGGGTCTCCAGGGCTCCAAGGAAAGCACTCAAGGAGGTGAGATTGCAACTTGTGCGGACAGTTTCTTAATCATCAAGACCAGATCTGTTTGTGCATCCGTGGCTAGAGAACCCCCAGCACAGCGCTGACATGTGCTAGATGCTCAATAAACGCTGGTTAATGAGATGAACAGGAATGCCCCCTGCCTCCCAATACTTGAGGAAGCCTAACTCAAGTTTCTTCTCGGGTAGAAATGGCTGGAGGAACCTAGAAAATGCATTTCCTAGTCTTTGCAGAGCCCCGGTACTAAATGGCACAGAAATAAATGGCACTGTCAGGTTTGCCTGTCACTGTCAACACACCTCTATGTCAGGAGAAATATATTAGGAGATCTGGTTTTGACCCCATTCATCTCTGTTGTAGAAAAGTATACTGGTAGACCTCACGTTCTTTTCTGCTTTCTCTGGTGTAGTAAGTGGTCCCAGGCACTAGACCTCATATCTCTAGATTTAGATTGGGAAGAAAAGGCTAATTTATGTGAAGGTTTCCAGTTTTAGATGCTATGTCCCTTAACATTTTCCCAGAAAAAAAGAAAAACCAGGTCCATATCTTCATGGGGTTTGCAGTCTGAAAAGATGCTGAAGAACTGGGTGTACCTGGAGATGAGGTGATAGGACTAGTTCTATACGACTATCCATCTCAAGATTTTACAATCCCACTGTGTGTTTAGAGACGCACACAGCAAGAGAGAAAAAGGGATAAAACCAGCTACAGGCCAGAATTAGCAACAATGCTTAAACAATCACCCAGCTAACCTTCTGCTCTGATAGGCGAGTACCAGTGATTTGGAAAGACTACGGGGGAAAAATTTCCCTTGGAAGGTTTATAAGAAAATTCTCAGTGTTTGGAATGAGTTTTTAAACTGCACACATTTCTCTTTTCAGGAAATGACTGATAAATTAGGTCCAAAAGAACAAATGACTGAGTTTCTGTTGGAAAAGTCTGTGAATTATTTTGGGTTGTGATTTTCTAAGTTTAAGGTGACAATAATCTAAGCAGTCGACAGTGAATTACACGATTTAAGGCTTTCAGTAGTGAACTCTGAAATTAGTGACATACGACCTATAAGAGTATGGACTTCTGGGAAGAGCTCTAAAAAAAGAATTATTTGGAAAGTGTGGAGAAAGTATGAGCTGTGCTTAAAGAAGCAACTGCTTCTGTCATTTCAAGAGAACTGCCTCCCTCTCTTTTTCTACATTGGCTGGGCCAGGAGAGGGACTGCCAAGGTTGGAGCTCTAACTTTCCCTTGAAATTACTGCCCACGGAAAATGTTATTTTAGACAGAGTTAAAATCTCTGAGGTTTCTTTCCCCTTACAAGTCCGGACACTTATTTTCCTCCTTTCATTTATGGCAAGTTTGGACCTGTCTGGAATAAAATAAACGCTCAAACATAACCTCAAAGGCATTCCTGCTGAACAGGGCATCCTGGGGACGAATTACACAAAAACGGGACAAGAAAGAAAAACAAAATGGTAATAAGGTTCACAATATAAACTACATCATAAAAACATTCTTGCAAGAGTTTGTACTTTTTGCCAACAAATAATAGCTAGGTTACTGTTTGAGAATCTTTAATTTCCAGTAAGTGAATAACTTTCTCTAATATTAAAAAAAAAACCATGAAATCCAATTTTTAAAATTCTTACAGCCTAGCCAATTAAACGTAGGATAAATAACTTCTCTGAAAGTCCTTACTTTGCACTTCATCGTCAACCTCTTTCCTCCTCTCTCTTGACTTCACTTCTACCTATCCACCCAAGCCAAGAAAGGACGAGAAAATGACATCTCTGGCTTTCCAAAAGAGTGGGGGCAGTATTTGCGAATCGACTTGCCAGCTGTTAGACCGAGCTGGGTGAGCCTTTGGGACGCAGGAGTCTATATGGAGTGTTTGTGTGTGTGTGTGTGTGTGTGTGCGCGCGCGCGCGCGTATACTCGCCCCGCCAGTCGTGTGCATGTGTGTGTGTGTGTGTGTGTGTGTGTGTGTGTGTGCGCGCGCGCGCGCATACTCGCCCCGCCAGTCCTCACTTCTTGGCGCACGCGACAAGCTATCAAAATAAAACCACCGAGAGGAGAGAGAGGAGAGAGAGGAGAGAGAGGAGAGAGAGGAGAGAGAGGAGAGAGAGGAGAGAGAGGAGAGAGAGGAGAGAGAGGAGAGAGAGGAGAGAGAGGAGAGAAAGGAGAGGGGGCGTCGCCCTTGCCTCCCGGCGGCTGCCAACTCCTCCCCTCGCCTCCGTCTCCCGGGATGCCCACTGGAGTCGACGCGGGGCAGCCCGACGGCGGACGCCCTGTCGGGTCTGATCCGCCAGGGGGCGCGCGGCCGCCGGGGCGGGGTTGGAAGGGAAAGCGCTCGTGCCCACCTTGCTCGCAGGTGCCCTTGCTGACCTGGGTGATGGCCTTCTCCCCGCGGCTCTCGGCCCTCAGGCTGGCGGCGCGCAGCTGGCACCCGCTGGGGTAGGTGACGCCGTCGCTGCCGCACACCGGGTAGCGGCTCTTGCACACGCACACGCCGCTCACCCCGGGGCCGCCGGCTGCTGCCCCGGCTTTACCCTTCCGCCTCTTTCGGCTCTTCACGCACTCCATGCCCGGCGCGCAGTGCCCCCTGCCGGCGCCGCCGCCCCCGCACGGCTCGCCCTCGCCGCGGGCGCACACCGGGCAGCAGCCGCACGCGTCGCGGGTCTCGCCCAGCAGGCAGCCCCGCGGGGGCAGGGGCGGGCAGGCGGCCGGCTCGCAGGGGCCGCAGGCGTCCGAAGAGGAGGAAGAGGAGAGGGGCAGGAGCAGGAGCAGCAAGCCGGCGGCGCCGAGGAGCAGGACGCTCAGCGGCGGCCGCTCCATGGCTGGGCGCGGAAGCGGCAGGAGCGCGAGTGAGTCGCTGCCCGCAGCCCGGCGCTTTAAACCCGGCGCCCCGCCCGGCCCGGCCGGGGGAACCACACCCCGGGGCGGTGAGAGCTCGGCCGCCCCGCCCGCGCCGCGCCTCCCGGGACTGCCCGGCTCCAGCGCGCCCCTGCCGGCGGGGCGGGCATGCGTGCGGGCCCGGGGCGCTCGGTCTCGCGTGCGGTTCGCCCGCCTTCTGCCTCACAGCGCACCGCACCCGCTCCAGCCCCTGCCCTCAGCTGTGCGGACTGCTCCCCAGTCCCTCGGGGTCGCCCCCGGGGACGGCGCCTGTCCCAGCCCAGATGTTTACATTTCTTAACGACAACAACGACTTCGAGACGACCCTGTGTTTAATCTATTAAATTCTCCCTGGGCCCGGGAGACCTGACTACTGATTACTCTTTTAAGAACAAATCGTGTTTAAAACCCCACGTGGGGGTATGTGTTCCCGTTGGCCACAGGCCAGGTGTGGTCTTGGGTGCCGGGCTAAGAGGACAAATCATTGCCAACCACTCTTCTTTTTTGGAACTTCATAATTGACTCCTCCCCCTGTGCTCTCTTATGCCAAGTCAAGTTTCAAGTGTGAGTTCTGGAATTCATGGAGAGCTGTTTCATTGCCTTGGGTTCATTCTAAATTGGGATGGATCTCCATCAAACCTCTTCAGAGAACAGGGCACAGCTGGGTGTGCCCTTGAAGCACCTGAAGCAATTTCACCAGTAATCCCATGAGGTTTTTGATACAAACGACTGACATTTCCTCCTCCATCTCTCTGTAAAGTGCTCTGCAGACTTACCCTTAAAGCCTCTTTTTCTGAGAGTATGCCCTTCAAATCCCTCTTATCCAGACATTTGAATTCTTTCCACTTTTATTGAACATACAACATCGCAATGTGCATCATTCTGCATGTCACCTTTTAGTTCTTTAGAGTTCTTTTTTCTTAGCATAAATCCAAGGATTTATAGGATTGCTAACTCCAAGTGTGCGGTTCATGATGCCACCAGCAACATGTGGATGTCACTCTCATCAGCCTTCCTAGAATTCCTGTAAACTTTTTTGAAAATTACACAATCACAAAATTTATTCAGGGAATAAAAAACCAAGCATCCTCCTCTCTAGGAAACCTAGCACTGCTTTTTGGCCTCTTCTTAGATATTCTGGGAAAGTGACCCTTTTCTTTATAAGGTCATATGTTGACATGACCATTGTTTATGAAAGATGGAAAGTCTTTGGAGCAGAGTTTTCCTAAATATTCTTGCCTTTGTCCCACTGTGAGATACAGTTTACATGACCAAGTATACAGTCCCAAATTGAAATAAATCCATTAGCACACTCTGGTATTTCCTATTCTGTTACAACATTATGAACTCATTGGTCAAGGCCCACTAAGTTGATGATGACCCACTGTGACTGTCCTGTTATAGTTTTAGCTTCCCCGCAACCTGATCCTGAGAATAAGGAGTTCAGTGCAAGTAGTTTACTTGAGAGGCCACATAAGGACACACCAGTTGCAATGGAGTTTGGGGAGGGGGATGGGTATGGACAGAGAGGGAAGACAGGCAGTAAAGGTGCTTATCAAGTTAGCTCCCAGGTGGGTGTGCAGCTGGATGAAGCCCTCAGGCTCTACAAGTTTTGGGGGGGTGGCATAGGGACACTGACAGCAGCCATATGGTGTCCTGAAACCCTGCATCAAAGCCAGCAGTAAGAATGCAAGTGCGTGGGACCGTCGAGTTCTTTTGCGGGGTCCTCATCGCCCGGGAAGCAGAAAAGTGGCGTTCTGGTCACTGAAGGGGGTGCCTGGGCTGTGGGAGCACGCCAATGAGGAGCACCTGAAAATAGGAACAGGTGTGGTTATTCAGAGGGAGGAGAAACGGCAGGAAAATGGAGCCTTAGGACAAAGCAATATGACAACTCCTTGCTTCCAAGAAACAAGATATTGTCACCTATTCAGCTGTAGTTCTAGTGAGATGAAAAGCCTGGGTGTGGAGAAAGGATTATGTCATTTGCAAATAGAGGGAATTTTATACTTCTTCCTGTTCAATCTTGATGCCTTTTTTTTTTTTCTTGCTTAACTGTCCTGGGTAGAACTTCCAGTATAATGTGGAATAGAAGTGGTAAGAGTGGGCATCCTTGTCTTGCTCCTGACCTTAACCTTAGAAAGAATGCTTTCTTTCACCACTCAGGATAATGTTGCCTGTGAGTGTTTCATAGATGGTCATATCAGATTGAGGAAATTCTTCTCTGTCCCCCATTTTGTTGAGTGTTTTTATCACCAAGAGTTGGAATTTTAACTGTTGAATTGTCAAATGCCTTTTTCGCATCTTTGAGAGGATCAATAAAGATGTGTTTCATTCCGTTGATATGGCATAGTACATTAGTCGATTTTTGACTGTTAAACCAAATTCGTGTGCCTGGGATAAAATCCCACTAAGTCATGACGTATAGTCCTTTTTTATATGTTTCTGGGTTTGGTCTGCTAGTATATGGTTGCGGGTTTTTGGCATCTGCATTCATTGGCAATATTGGACCACAGTTTTCTTTGTTGTCTTTGGTTTTGGCGTCAGGGTGACAGTGGCCTCAGAGTGAGTTAGGAAGTATTCTCTCATCTTCTGTTTTTGTTTGTTTTTTGTTTTCTCTTTTTGAAGAGTTTCTGAAGAATTGGTATTAATTTTTCTTCAGATGTTTAGTAGACTTTACCAGTGAAGTCATCTGGGCCCCAGCTTTTCTTCATGGACCATATTTTGTTGCTAATGCAATCTCTTTACTTGTTATACATCTGTATTAGTTTGCGGGGCCGCCATAATCAAACACTAGAGATGAGGTGGTATAAACAGCAGAAATTTATTTTCTTTCAGTTCTGGAGTCTCGAAGCCCCAGATCAAGGTGCTGGGAGGGTTGGTTTCCTCTGAGGGCTATAAGGGCAAGATCTTCTCCCTACTCCAGACAAGGTGTCGGCCACAAAATACTAAGCAGCCCCTCCCTCACTAAACAAGACTACTACTTTACCTAAATAAAAACTTGAAAGAAAAAAAAAAAAAAAGACTGCTGCTTTACCAATTATTTCTATTACTCAAGTCTGCCTTCCCTATAGATAAGAATTATTGAGGTAATCATAGAATTGTCCCATCCAGAGTGAACTCCTGCCTCCTTAGACCATCCCCAAAATTACTCAGCCCAAGTCCAAATCCTGTAATAGGTTCTTTCTAACACTCTCTTAACTGTGGGAACTCTGCAGTTCCAAATGGAGCCCATTCTCTCTTGCTACAATGAGTAAGAAAGCCAATGTATTTGACTACAGGTGTGTTCCTGGTAGCTTTTGGATGAAGGTCAATGTCACATGAGAGATTTGCCTCCCACTTCCTTATTTTCTTTCTTTCTTTTTTTTAAAGATTTTTTTTTAGTTTTCATTTATTTCTCAGAGAGAGTGAGAAAGAGCACAAGGAGAAAGCACACAAGCAGGGGGAGCGGCAGGCAGAGGGAGAGGGAGAAGCAGGCTCCCCGCTGAGCAAGGAGCCTGATCCGAGACTCGATCCCAGGACCTTGGGATCATGACCTGAGCAGAAGGCAGAGGCTTAACCCACTGAGCCACCCAGGCATTCCCCCACTTCCTTGTTTTCTATTCTATTTTAGCTCAACATTCCCCCACCCCAACCCATAGCACACTCCCAAACCCTTTGACAATGGGCATGTACCTGGCAAGCACCCTTCTGGGGCGGGGAGCATCTCCAAGACTTCCCAGGCCAGCAAACTTCGATGACACCTGAGGGAGGCTGAGGGTGCCGTGTGGCTTGCCTTGCTGTGTGTCCCCCTGTGCCCTGCCTCCCCAGTAGACATCTAACTGGAAAATAGACTATTTGTCTCCCATTTTTCACACACCACAGATACGTTGGCTGCTCTTCCCTCACTTGGCTTCTTTGGGTGAGAAGGGTCAGGCATGGAAGGGGAGGAGAACCCTCCCGTGTTCTTCACTAGGCTCTCACTCGCCCCCAACCTGCTTAGATAGAGCAGGGGTGAGTGTGCCGGGTGGGGTTGATTGTTGTAGGTCATTTAGCACTGGGGAGCATTCTGGTGGCTCTTTTTAAGAACATGGGGACATGTAGCATCTGTAGTTTTGGGCTGTGCATCCTAGCTCCATTTCCAGGCACAGGAGAAGTTGTTCTATCTAATAGTCTGTTATGATAGATATTCATCATCTTTATCATCATTTCATTTGCTCCTCCTTTCCCTCCCCCTCCTTCATCATCACCAGTAAGTAGATTGTCAGGTGGTGGGATGAGGTTTGAATGATGTCCCCAGCCTAGATAAACAGCACGTGAAGAGGATGAAGCCAATGGGAAGGATTTTGGCACATCCCAACAACTGGAAAAAGTCCAGCACAGCTGAAGCAAGATGTGTATGGGGAGACTTGGAGGGAAATGACTCTGGAGAGAAGGCAGATATGAGATGATCAAGGGTTTTGCACACCATGCCCATGACTTTGGACATGAGCTTGTAGATGACAGTGAGCTGTTGAAGGATGCAAGGGAGAGGCAAGGTCAGGTTTACAGCATAGGAAGGTCAGTACAGAAGAGAGGAATGGATTTTAATAGGGACAGACTTGAAGGAGTGTCATTTCTACAAAGTAGGGGCTACCGTTAGCCTTCGGAGTGTCTTTATATAAACCAGAAGAAAGCCCCCCCCCCCCCGCCTCCACCTGGGCAGATGCAGCGCAGGGGGCGCAAGACTTGGCAAGTAGATGGTGTCTTTGTGCCAAGAAGAAGTTGTCTCTTCCTCCTGGGAGGAGAACCAAGCCCGCACCAAAATACACGGCCTAGCAGGTGAAGCGAGGGCTGAAGTTCAGCCTCACTCATTTCCTGGGTGCGCAGTGCACAGCCTTACAGGGAAGCCCAACCTGGTGCCAACATTGGGTCTGATACAGAATGGGCACTGAGTTAAAATTTTTAAAAAGTCAGTGCACGAGAGACAAGACAGCTGGGCAATTACTACTGTCCACTACAACTCCCATCCAGGCAGGAATCAAGGAGGGCTTGAAGTGAGCTGTGGTGATGGGAAGTCAGGGAATGGACCACATCATTTGTTGCCCATCCCAGACACTTTCATGAGCAACAGGGAGCGCTGTTCATACTTCTGCTGGGACAACAGGCATAAATCAAGATTTCCCTGGACAACAGGGACATGTGGTCACCCTAAATGGAGGGGAAGGGATGGATGGATCAGAGGTTTTTGTTTTTTTTCCCAAAGATTTCATTTATTTATTTGTCAGAGAGAGAGAGATCACAAGTAGGCAGAGAGGCAGGCAGAGAGAGAGAGAAGGAAGCAGGCTCCCTACTGAGCAGAGAGCCCGATGCGGGGCTCGATCCCAGGACCCTGAGATCATGACCTGAGCAGAGGCTTTAACCCACTGAGCCACCCAGGCGCCCCAAGAGTTTTGTTTTGTTTGTTTGTTTGTTTGTTTTTAAGATGTAGAACATACAGGCCTTTGAAAGTAAACTGTGAGAGGAAGTCAAGAGAAAACCTCAAAATTTCTGGCCTGGGAGACTTGGTGAAAGCTGCTGCTGAGGCAGTTTTTTGTTGGGAGAAGATGATGAGCTTGATTTTGACCGTGCTGATTCTTTATAAAACCAGGTTTATTCTTTTTGGACAGTTCTAGACAGTTCTAGGGGGGCTCCCTAGTGATCATATCACATTGCCATAGAGACATTGCAGGAAATTTGACTTAGAGCCAGCCCTTGAGGTTGGTTCTCTCTCTATGTGAAGTCCCTCAATGATAAAATCTCATTGTTTAGTAAAGGACAGAAACCGATTTCTTATCAGCATTCTACATCTGATCTCTTAAAAGAGCTACAGCTATGCAGGGAAATAGCTAATGATATAATTGAAAAGGCATTAAAAGCCTATAAAATTCAATATTAGAGACACAGAATTTGAAGGACTCTCTAGAGGTCACTGAAAGCTAGGTGATGCTGGAGAGTGCCATTAGCCCCAATCATAAGTCCGGAGAGACCTGAAGGACTTTTAGAGATCATTAAGGAAGACGGTCTCTCTCACATTCTGCTCTATTATTTGACAACTTTTCAAGATTTCAGAAGGTCACTGAATCATAAGCTAACTTCCAAACATACACAATTGCAAAGAAAATTTAGGTTTACGTGCTAATCCTCACTGTACCAGACATATCACATGAAGCTGTTAAATCTCTGGGAGCTTCATTTCCGGGCTGAAAATTCATTATTTTACAGTTTAACTTCGAATTAACACAGACTTTTACATTTGCATCCCCCTATAAAATAAATTAGAGAAGCATTGCTTCTTGTGACAACAAGTAGAAAGAAATCTCTTTGGGTTATTCCATAATTAGGCTCCATCCTTTTTTGTTATGGGGGAAATGATATGATCATTTGGTGGTAAATGAGGCAGTGCCCCCATATTAATCTTCCAGTTGCCCGATTCCATAACTCACCTTGGCAAAGTAGAAAAATAAAAAATAAAGAATGTCTCCTCATCATTGTTAGAGGCCTGGGAGAATATCAAACCAGGATGAATAAAATATTTTTAGGGAATGAGTGGTTCAGTCACAAACTTAACTGTGAGGAAAACTTCGTGCTTATGAGGGGGTTATATGGGTGTCTGAAAGTCTGTGAGGATATTTATCCTGGGAGCTTTGATCCCTTCCCTTCCAAATAGATCATCAGCTAGGGTGTACAGATGTTGAGTAACAAATTTTCTTTCACCGATAACTGCTTTTTTTTTTTTTTTCCAAAGCTTGTTAAGGGAGTAGAATAACAGCATTCCTTTCACTGATGCTAAAGATTCACTTTTTTAAAAGCTGATAACCAAATGACAGGATTGTTGCTTTATCTAGGACTACAATGGAGCTACCTGACTGGTGTGTCAGCCTCCTGGGTGAGTAATAAGCTAATTCCGGTATCGTCACCAACCGTAGCCATCAAGTGTCAGATCCAAATCCCTAACTCCAAGGCACCTCCCTCATTACTGCCTTCTCGTAGCATTAATGCTTTATGAAAATGCTTGCTTTTTAAGAGAAATGTTGGTTTGCCATAACAGAGGGAATACTGGAAAAAGTCCCTCTTCTTTTTATTCTTTTTGAGTGGAATTCTCTTGGGTCATTTGAGTCTATTCCTCTGCCTAATTGAGAAGTAATGTTTTTAGGTTTTCTTCAAGGTTCAGAGGTGACCTTTTTATCCTCGCGTTACTTGGCCTTGGGTTCTGGAAGCCCATGAGGTGTACTGGTGGTTGGCCTCATAGTCAAGGCCTTCAGGAGTGGAGGTTCCCCAGAGATATTCTTACAGCAGAAAAAGTGATTTGGGGATGAGATATTCAAGAGAGGGGAGAGAGGATACAACTTTAAGAGAAGGGAACTCGTGTCTCTTTGGCCTTTGGTGAAATCTCTCATGTTCTGTGCGTGATCCCAGGTCTCAGGCATTTGTAGGACAGGCTAGCCCACAGCTGGGGGGTTTCCTGGAGGCTTGAACAGCCCCCAGGGTGGGAAGCAGACCCAAAGGAGGGGTCCTGTCAGTACCCAGTGGGAGTATTAGGAGGGGCTTTGACAATGTGGCAAAGCTACCTGTGTGGGAAACCTTTCATCTTTTCAGCCATGGCATGTCGTTGTGGTGATGGACAGTCAAAAGTCCAGGAAACTGGCTTAATGTGGGAAAGCAACACTTTCCAGCTTCATATCCTCTCAGAAGATAGTTACATTGGTTACATTCTTAATGTAATTCTATACCACAGGCATTTGCAAGAAGAGGCTCACTGGGGACTCAATTAAAGCTATTCTCTGGTATAACTGCATCAAACCAATTAGAACATATAAAAATTTTAATCTGGGCCTCTTGAGGCAGCTCTGGTCAATCGAAGGTTTATACCTAAATAAATACTGTCGATTAACCACCACCGGTTGGTAAGAAAAATGCCAGACTTCGCAGAAAAATTTTAATAAATTCTTTTAAAACCTATCCTCCAGTGGCATCCCTCAACCCTTCCCCTTTGACCTAGCTGATCTGCCAAACCAAAAGACTTCCAGTTCTCTAAATGTGCCATCCTCGCGAGCACATTCTTCTTTCTGGAATTCCCTAGAGAAGCTGAGCATTTATCTCATTCCCAAATCCTATTCTCTCTCTCTGGGACTGAGCCCTGCCTGCCTCCTTCGCGGCAACCCCCCGCCCATCCGTCCCCACACCCGTTCCCTTCTGAGAGTTGTGCTTCCGAACCCCGGCCAAGCCCTGACTCTTGCCTGCTGTTGCCCCGTCCGTCTGAGGCTCGCCTGCGGGTGTAGACACCTGCGGGTGTAGACCCCTGCGGTCCTCGGCCGTCCCGAGCTGCCTGAGTCTCAGTTCCTTCTTCCTGAGTTCGTTCTTCCTGGGCTGTCCTGGATCGGCTGCTCGTGGGGACAACTTTCACTCTTCCGAGTTGTATTCTTCATGCCCGTGTCCACACCACAGGCGTGGTCCACACCGCAGGCGTGCTCCCCACAGCATCTGTAGCTGGATTTGACCTCGAGAGCTTCCTTCCTTTCTGTAAGGACATCGCATTCCAGCCTCCAGCCTTTCCTGGTCCATCCACCCAGTCCTGCTCTCCTTGGCCAAGCCCTTTCTCTCTCCCGGGAGCTTTCAGGGTAGGAGGAAATGACTGGGCTCCTTTGGAATTTCACCGCCACAGTCTCTTCCTCTCTTCTTTTTGGGTCTATTTTTAAAACATTAGCGCCAGAGGGGGTGGGGTGGGGGGAAGCAAAAACCCTTCTCAAAGGGCTGAGGCAACCTGCTCTGACTCCCAGAGCATCCTTGCTCATACATTGCTGTCTGGGGGAAGAACCTTCTCTAACCCTCAGTTCTGGCAGTGGGGTCCCTCCTGGGCACATTTTCGATCTTTGCTTTACTGCCCTGGGTCCAACCACCAGGCTGTGCAATCGCAAGGATAATGGGTGCCTTTAAAAACTGATTTACTATTTCTGCATCTCTAGCACTCACGCCAATAGGTGATTGAATGAATGAATTTCTCTGTACATCTCCCACTGGTTAGCTCTCTGTTGTCTAAGACATCTCAGCACCATACATTATGTGTATATATCTATTTAAATATAAATATATAAAATTTTTTTGGATCCCTTTCTTCTCTTATTCCAGCACTTTCTAGGTCTATGAGCTTGAGTAAGTAACTTAACCTCTCAGACTCAGTTTTCTCATCTGTAACAGGAGGATGACAATGGTACCTACCTCACAAAAAGTTGTAGGGACATTAAATGAACTAATATAGAGCACCTGGAACAGTGCTTAGGACATAACTAACCCTCAATAAATGTTATTATTCAATTATTTCCTGCTCATTCCTCAGTGTTTTCATAGGATTACTAAACCAATGATTTTGTCAAAATTGATGACTAGACTAAAATAGATCACTGTTAGACCTTCCCCTCTCCCTGGGTTGGGGGGAATTATGTAAATGCAGCTTCTTTTTTCTTTTTCTTTACCCCTCCATTTGATTCCTCTCATATTTTTTTTTTTTTGGAGGGACTCGGGGTGTGAGGGGGGAGGGTGGGTAGCTCTGTTGGTGTCCCTTAGGGCTAAATGACTTTGCAGACCACAGTTAGAATGTTAGAGATACCTAATGTTTGCCTTAAGTTTGAAAATCTTTCAGTAGTTTTACAAGCCGCCCACCCCCCCCACTTTTTAAACAACTCTGTGTGAACACTGATGAAGTTAAAGTTAAAATGGTGAGTGGGACAAAATGGAAACCAGTTTGTGTAGTGTTGGTCTTTCTAGCCAAACCAGTACGACTTCCACGCTGAGTCTCTGAGCCATCTGCTGATGAGAAGGTCTCTAGGAGAATAGTCCTTAGTCTTGAGAAGCATAGGGTCCTCCACACCCGTGGAGTTCTTCAGTTTCCTGCTTGCTGCTTTAGGACCTACAGAAGTTTGCGGTTTCTCATGCCTCATTCTTTTACAATAAGCAATAAGGCAGAGGTTCCAAGGCATCAGAGGGGTTTTCTGTTGCTCTTTAATCCTCTATCTCAAAGAATAGTAAACGACATTTGAATATTCCCCACACTGGTGAGATACATTTTTTTTCAAAAGGCTAAGCAGTTCGTGTCCTTCCCTTTCAAGGGCAAAGTGGACACAGAGGGTTCTGCTCACAAACAGGGCCTGATGCGGAGGGCTTGGGGAAGGACCCTTTTTATTACCTCCCATGTAGCAGAGGTGTTAATGTCCAACCTGAATTCAATCAACGCATTCGAAGCCAGTTCATAGTTAAGTCTGCCTCTGCCGGATAGTAGCAACATTGAGCGGCAAACCCGCACAACTTTTCTGGAGAGAGGTGTTGCTCAGGGATTTCAGAGATGTTATAACAGTTTCCACCTGGTACAGTGTTTGTCTTTTGGGAAAAGGTGCTTGCACGTCGTTTAACTTGCTTAATACTTGTAGATTCTCAGTTTTATCTTTTCTTCCAGAGAGAGGACGTTCTATTAATGTCATGGTGAGCGTCAAGGAATTTGATCAGGAGAGGCTGAGTAAGAAAACCAACAGATGCTTTGGAAACGCCTGGTCCTTCTGGCCTTCATAATGGAGGGGATGGCAGTGTTCATTTTCTATCGCTGCATAACAAATTCACACAAGTTCGGCAGCTGGAAGATTGACTGGGTTCTTTACTGAGGCTGAAAGGAGAGTGTGGGCTGGATTGGGTTCTTATCTGGAGGCTCTGGGGGAAGACTCCACTTCCAAGATCATTTTGATTGTTGGCAAAACTTAGTTCCGGGGGTTGTAGGACTGAGGTCCCTGTTTTCTTGCTGGCTGTCGGCTGGACAGCTCTCTGATCCGTGCATGCAGCCCCTCCATCTTCACAGCAGTCATAACATTGTTGAAGCTTTCTAGAACTTCACATCTTTTGGACTTCCTCTTCTGCCACCAGCCATGACAGCTCTCGGCCTTTAGAAGGTTCGTGTGATTAGACTAGGCTCACCTGGATCATCTCCCTTCTGATTAATTACAAGCCAATTGATTAGCCATAGTTTAATTCTGTCAACAACATCTCTTCCACCATGTAAGTAACATAATCATGGGCATTCTATATTCATCGTATTTATGGTCCTGGAGATTAGAGTGGGAAATCTTGAGTGGTTAGTTAAGAATTTTGCCTGCCAAAATTGTCAAATACTGTTTTCTGAAATGAACTCTTCCCTGAAGCCAAGTTCGGTGACTTCTGTTTCTTGCTTTTGTGTGCCTGTGAACCTTGGAGTGTGTTACCTATGCCCTATATCTTATCAATGGAATTTTTCCTGGGGTTCAGAGAGGGTGCCCATCTCCCAGGGCACTGATACTCGGGGCTCATCTGTTGGCTTGGTCGTTGAGATTTGGTGTTGCAAGCCCCATCTTTGCTTGGACCACACAAGGAGAGAGATGAGAAGCAGACAGCTGTTAATAGAACCTCGGCTAGCCTCCAAATCGGTGTGTTTTAGTGTTATAAGTAAATAAGAAATTGCTGCTGTATTCACAGACCAACAATTATCTCATTAAATAACTTCTTAGACCTTGATTTAGCCATTATGAAAGATGTCTTGATAAAGAACATCTGGTGGTATTTTCAATTAAATATTATACCACTAAACTTTGATTAAAAACTGATTTAAAATTTTATTGGCCCCTTCTTTAGACGATGGCTAAATGCAAACAAGAAAAATGTTACTTATTTAAATTGTTTTTTTCCTCCTTTGTTGCTCTATTTTAACCAGATTCCCATTAATGACTGTTTAAAACCCACACAATTTTGGATGCAGTAAATCTAGATGCATAAATAAGATTACCATACCAATACTGCTGTTCTCTCTCTTCTACTATTGATACCTCATTTTATTTTTATGCTTTAATTAAATTGAGTATATTTTATGTTTCAGTTTGCTTTAAAACAACTGCAGTGCATATAATTGACACTATTTCATCCTTGTTAGAAAATGCTGAGTTGAATTAAACACACCAGCTCCATTTCCTTTTACATTTAATCTGTGGAAAAACTAAGACAGAAATAATATGAACTGTATTTCTTTTCCAAGTTGACCTGATAGGTGAAAATAACTAACCATCTAGTAATTACTAATAAAGACTGAAATGAAATCTTTACTGTTAGCATAACTCTTATCTATATAAAAATAGATATTTAGTGGTATAAGACAATTTTACTTAGTAGTTTTTCCCAAATGGTATGTAACAAATAATGAACACATTATTGCTATTCTGTGTATTCCATATAAAGAGTAAATCTTCAAGTATATATTTTAATATGTTTTTACTGAAGCTATCATGGTTAGCCTAAGTATTTTTGGTGGGGAGATGATCGTTTGCCATGTTTTAACAGAGCAGGGCTTGGCAAACCTTCCTGGTAAGGGGTTGCATAGGAAATATTTTAAATTTTTCAGGCTATACAATTGCAAAGCTCTACAACTCTGTTGTTATAGTCTGAAAACAGCCAAAGATGATATGCAAACAAGTGACTGTGGCTGTGCACCAATAAAACTTTATTTACAAAAACAGGTGGTGGGCTGGCTTTGACGCATGGGCCATAGTTTGTTGACCCTCTACAACGAAGGTCAACAACCAAGGGAAAACAACCAAGTGCTGGCTAATGTACACAGCTGAGAAAAATCAACAGGTTAATTCATGAATTAGGGTCCTGATCAGGATACTCTTGTTATAGATACTTTTTGTTTGTCTTGCAATTGTCTGTTTTAATTTAATCTGTACATTTCCACGTTGGAATTTCCTCCATTATCTTATGTTTTAAAGTAGGGACCTAGGCTCATCAACATTTCCACAGTCTAAATTAAGTCAACAAATAATTATCCTGATTACAATGTGCCATTTTCTCTTCTCTAGCAGTCCAAACTGTAATGACAACATGTGTATCTTACCCACAAACTTGGTTTAAGTCAAGCCAGACTTCGCAAGCTCTCAGCTTCATACCATTGCATTATAGACTGAGTTCCAGTTTTGGGTGGGAAGAGGGTCAAGTACAGCGAAAAAGCCAGGAAGTATTTCTCTCATGGAATTTGGGAACTGGATACTATTATTTTGCTAATAAAAAACAGGAAATGTATTTCTCCTTGTCTTTTGTGCACAGTGACATCCCCCCACCCCCTATACGAATGTGCCTGAAAAATGTGATAGATGCCCGGCCCACATTCATGTGATGTTTCCATAGTGCCTTTGCTACCCATTGCTTTCTGTAGGCACAGCATTCTTATTCAAGGGCAGTAACTGACTTCTGTGTCAGTTGCTTTGTGGCAAAATAGCTGCTTCCTGGGCTGGAGTTACTGACACGAATGTTACTTATGAAGGGCATATTGCCTCCCTGAAAAGTCAGTCTGGACCATGTTACTTTTCAGAATACATGTGGCCTGCCAATCAGCTCTTCTCTCTAACTGGGCTGAAGTGGCCTATATAAAGACAAAGCAACCCTCTTCCTTAAAGCACTAGTAGTTTCTTGTGGAGGCAACACTACCTTATATGTTTAAACCATAGAGTGTTCAATATCATTCTGTAGCAGGTTGTTGGGAGAGGCCTAATAATACATAAACCCAGCATTTCATTGAGGCATCTATTATGTTCTAGGAATTTTACAGATGTTTCCTCTAATCCTTACAACAATCATATGAAGTAAGCCCTACTGGCATCACTTTATTTATGCGTATGAAAAGGGAGGCTCAGATGTTGTCGGTGACTTGCAGAAGATGATGAAGCCGGTGAAGGGTGGAGTTGGGATTCATGCTCAGTCTACTTTGTACCCAGAGCCCTTGTCTTTCTCTTCTGATATGTGGTTTGATATAGTTTAAGTGGTTCTCGGTGACCATGCCCCACCTCAGAGCAATTAAGTCACAGTCTCTAGAGTAGGGTCTGGACATGGATAGTTTTCAAAAGCATCCCAGGTGACCTTAAAATGCAGCCAAAGTTGATGACCATTGGTCTCAGGGATAAAATCTAGACACAGCCTGCACCAGGGCAAAGACTGGGCTTGTCCTTACCGTTAAGTAGGCAAAATGTAACCTTATCATCCTTGAAGCCTCTTTCCAATGGCCTTCCTCAAGGGCCTGTGTCCTCATGTTTGGACACACTCATAGCAGCCTCTTGTACCTGGCATGGATATCATGCTTTACTCCTGTCTTACTGTGAATAAATCTTTGGGTTATCACTCCTAGGGGCCTTTGTGTGGCATTTTATTAGCTGATTCTTACCTTTCTTTTGGAAAGAAGCCTGGAATAAGTCCCTAATAGAGGTTGTAACAAGGTGGTTCCTGGGTTTGGGGAAAGAAGTGGCTACCTCCAAATGGCAGAATCTGGACAAGGAATGGAATCCGGGTTGATTTCTGAAATAAGGTTACAACATCTGTAGACTGATAGTGGAGCTTGGACTAGTTGGGGTGAGCCTTCCTGGTAGAGAGCGAATAGCTTGAGGCAAGATCTGGGAGCAAGGAATACAGGCTTAACATCAAGTTCCAGGGCCTAGTCTGAGCTGGGTGTCTTCTTGGTGGGTGAGCCATGTGCGTGGGGAAGGGAAGTGGGTTGCCCACACACTTGTGTACATTCATGGGTAGTGGGAAGTAACTCTGCAAAGGTGGCCAGTCCCCTCTCAGACAAGTTTCAGTGTCTTCATCACTCATAGACCCCTTAGAGACCTTGCGCCTTTTAGTCCTCACCCTTGGAAAGGGTGTCTCTAACCCTTCTCCCTGGCCCTGGTTGTTTGGACTAAGGGCACAAGTCCCTTTGCTGGCTAGACAACCCATCAGATGTTCTCTCTTGGGAATTTAAACCCAGTATCACAGAAATTCCATAGCAGAGGGCGCTGGGTATGAAAGATCATGCATTTACTGAGTGCCACCTTCCTCATGCTACGTGAGGGTCTAGGGCTGTGGTGATGTCCAGGACAAAGTTCTGCTCTCACCGCACATATGTTAACGTGGGGGAAAAGAATAACAGGTAAATAAAAAAATTTCAGGTGGTAATTGCCTTAGTTGCTGCTTCTATAACAAAGTACCATAAACTGGGTGCTCAGTAGATACACAACAGAAATGTTTTCCTCACAGTTCTAGAGGCCAGGAGCCCAAGATCAGAGCACCAGCACGGTCACATCCTGGGGAGGTCCTGCTTCCTGGTTTGCAGACAGCCAGCTTTTTGTTACAGATTCTCACGTGACGGAAAGAGGGCTAGGTAGCTCTTTGTCCTGTTCTTAGAGGTCACTAATCCCATTCATGAAGGTTCCACCTAATTATGACCTGGTCATGACCTAATTACCTCCCAAAGGCCTCACCTCCAAATAATATCACATTGGGGATCAGATTTCAACGTGTGAATTTGGGGAACAACGACCTTCAACCCACTGCAGTGGTAAAAGCAATGGAATGATAAAACTGGGTTATCTGATAGAGAATTGGGAGGGACAGCAGCAAAGAGGGGGTCAGGGAAGGCCTTTCCAGGAGGGTGGCAGAGACTAGGGGGCTCGGTGGCTAGGGCCAACAGGAAAATAGTTGACAGTTGTGAGGGAACTAAAGATGGGAGTGTCTACATGGTCCCCAAGAGATTCGATTCCTGCTGGATTCCTAGCTCCTTTGAGCCCCAGAACTATTTCTTCCCTGGTGTTCCTCTCATACCACCTCTACACAAACACATACCCTCTCGAGCTTGCTTGAGTCCCTCATTTTATAAGCCAAAGTGCTTCAGCTAAAATCGGGGATAAAGTGAGGATGATTCTGCATGGCAGTCTGCAGTTTTGGACTTTGTTCTGTCTCAGAAAGGGCTTTTGAGCAGTGTAGAGTGTGTCTTCATGCTCTGGTGTCAGGGAAAACATTCCTTTTTCAAGGATGGAAAGCTACTGATTGTACTGAAGCATGCATTCCTCTGCCAACTTCTGGAACAAGAAAAACACCCGCCACCGCCCCGACTGCCAGCAATCTGGCGGGCCACCACCTGTTCTCAAAGCTTGTGCATTGTGTTTAGCTGAGCTCGGCAGTTCCAACAGCACCTGGGATGCAAAAACATCCCGAATCTCTCCAAACACCACAGCAGGGCTGTTTAAACAGCACGATATTCAGGAAATAGTCATTATCTCCATACCTCCTGCATCCAGTGGGGGGATTATTGGATGAGCTTCAGAGGGCAGCTCCGGCAAGTGCCAAGTCCTACGGGCCCTGATCTCCCATCCATGTGGGTATGCTTGGCGGTGGGGCGATAGAGCCCGGCTGCTCCCCAGGATGTTGGCGTGGGATCTGGGCTTGATTCTCTCACTCTGGGTGGGGTCCTCTCTGCACATCAGATGAACTGTCTGCATCGGCACAAAACAGTGGGTGCAGATTTGCAAGGGGAAGGGGAAGAGACTGCTGCCGTTGAGCATATTTTCCACAGGGGACACTGGCCAGTTGGGGGGGGGGGGAAGGTGGACATATTCGGAACAGACTCACCTCTCTTCACTTGCCTGGGAAAGAGAGAGGATACACTGTCAGCCATCACCTGGGGTGTTCTCTTCTTTTCCCCTTTTCTTCCCACATCTGGCAGCAGTCACAGCTAATTACTTCAAAGGTAAAGCAATTGTTATCAGTTTGGGATTGGAGGAGATGCTCATCAGGGAAACATGTTGGTAGTCAATAGCCATGTGAGACTTTAAAAATACTCTTCATTTTACAACTACATATTGTAACTCTCTGGGGTACCCTGATGTGTGTGCTTGTTCTTTTGTGGCTTTTAAACTGTACTTAAAAGTCAAACCCATTATTCAAGTGAATTCTGTAGGGCTGGATTAAGAAGCAAGTCAGCTGAGCTACTTCCTAGAGAGGCAACTAGAAGGGATGCTGGTGTAAATCAGAAATATGTTTTTGTTTGTTTGTTTTGTTTTTGAGAGAGAGTGTGTGTGCGTGGGTGTGTTTGGGGGCGGAGAGGGAGGAGGGGCAAAGGGAGAGAGAGAGAGAGACTCTTAAGCAGGTTCCACTCTCACCCTGATGGAGGGCTTGATCTCACGACCCCGAGATCACGACTTGAACCAAAATCAAGAGTTAGGGGCACCTGGGTGGCTCAGTGGGTTAAAGCCTCTGCCTTTGGCTCAGGTCATGATCTCAGGGTCCTGGTATCGAGCCCCGCATTGGGCTGTCTGCTCAGCAGGGAGCCTGCTTCCCCCTGTCCCTCTGCCTGCCTCTCTGCTTACTTGTGATCTCTCTCTCTCTGTCAAATAAATAAATAAATTCTTTAAAAAAAAAAAATCAAGAGTTAGACACTGTTTAACTGACAGAGCCACCCAGGCTCCCCAGAAATATGGTTCTTTTTAACTCAGGCTTTCGCCTGCCATAATTTTCAAAAGCATTACAAAGGATGTTGTTCCTAATCCTGATGAAGTACAGAGGCCCTCCTGTGGAAGCATAAACAAAAGCAAAAGCAAACACAAAGCACTCTCTGATGGCCGTGGCCAATTTTGCCCGCATGTTTCTGATTTTAGCGTGCGCGAAGTTCAGTCAGCCCCAACCACCCCTAGCCAGCCAGCCGACAACGGCCTGAAGTTGGCAGTTGCAATCAGCTAAAATTCTGAAACCCAACAATGCATTCCTTAGTCCTGCTTACCAAGAACAAGTGATTTATTTTATCATATATGGTTTAGGCCTTTAATGTCTCCTAAAATGTATCTGGCTTGGAAACATCCAGATTGACATCCTCAATAAGAACACACATTTCAGAAAAGGGAATGTTTTGTTAAGAGAAAGACAAAGCAAAACAGTATAAAAGCCTATTGAAAAGGCTACGTAAGCTGCTTCTATCCAGTGAGTCTGAGGGGCTTGGTGTGAGTGCGTAGTGCTTTGTAGTTAGGAATAATGGGAAATCAGTGAAATGAAAAACAATTGCCAATAAGTTCAAATATTATGTTAATGATAAGAGTATGTAATTGTCTCTTGTTCTGAACATAAAAGGGTATCTAATTTTTATCAACTGAAGCCAATTTCTTTGTATTCTCGCTAAATACTCTCACCCAGTACTTAAAGAATTGGTCCAAACCACTAGCCAGTTGGGACAATCCATGCGTACTCTACTGTTAAGGTTGTTAAAATACTCTCTTTTTCACGAAATGATGAGGGTAGCAGATTTAAAAAATAATCCTTTTGGGGGGCAAAATATAAAATTATTAGCCCTGTTTTAATCCACAGGATTTTTATTAAAATTGTACTTGATTATAAAATTCTAAAATCGGGGCACCACTGTTTTAGAATACCCTAATTTATTTTTAAATATTTAATTTATTTATTTGAAAGAGAGAGAGAGCACAAGCAGGAGGAGGGAAAAGGGAGAGGGAGAAGCAGACTCCCCTGCTGAGCAGGGAGCCCAACGCAATGCGGGGCTTGATCCCAGGACCTGGGTTCCATGACCTGAGCTGAAGGCTGACGCTTAACTGACTGAGCCACCCAGGTGCCCCTAGGATATTCTATTTTATTTTATTTATTTATTTATTTATTTATTTATTTTTAAAGATTTTATTTATTTATTTGACAGAGAGAGAGCACAAGCAGGCAGAGTGGCAGGCAGAGGCAGAGGGAGAAGCAGGCTCCCTGCCAAGCAAGGAGCCCGATGTGGGACTCGATCCCAGGACCCTGGGATCATGACCTGAGCCGAAGGCAGCCGCTTAACCAACTGAGCCACCCAGGCGTCCCTAGGATATTCTATTTTAAAGATACTTTATGTTTTACTGAAAAAGGAAGCATGGCCTTCTTTTTCTGATTACAGAGTTATAGATGTTCGTTAAAAATTTTTAGAAAGTACAGGTATGATAGAATCAGTGACATTAAAAAGTATTAATGTATAAATAATCACAGATTTCCCTGCTCTCCTTTTCTTTTTTTTTTTTTTAAGATTTTATTTATTTATTCGACAGAGAGAGAGAGAGATCCCAAGTAGGCAGAGAGGCAGGCAATGATACAATCAGTGACATTAAAAAGTATTAATGTATAAATAATCACAGCTTTCCCTGCTCTCCTTTTCTTTTTTTTTTTTTTAAGATTTTATTTATTTATTCAACAGAGAGAGAGAGAGATCACAAGTAGGCAGAGAGGCAGGCAGAGAGAGAGGGGGAAGCAGGCTCCCTGCTGAGCAGAGAGCCCGATGCGGGGCTGGATGCCAGGACCCTGAGATCATGACCTGAGCCGAAGGCAGAGGCATAACCCACTGAGCCACCCAGGCGCCCCTTGCTCTTTTCTTCTAAGGAGGCTATGTTTAGTGTTTGTGGTGCTAATTGTGGAAATGTGAGGCCCGAAGAGCTGGAAGGAAGAGAGAGAGAGGTCTGACTTGTAGTGGAAAGAGCCCGGAGCTATTGGAAGAACAGAAGAGATCTCCGAGCAAGTTGTCCGGATGGGAGGGAGAGGAAGAATGATGGAACTTTTCTGTGGAGCTGCTGAGGAGAAATAGGAAAACAAAAACAAAAACAAACAAACAAAAAGACTTAAAGGAGCTTTCCCTACCTAGTACCCTTTCCTTTCTCTTCAGGAGAATTCTATAAAGATTTAAATTGCTTTTCAATATCTTCTTTTGGATTCTTTTGCATGCAAAGCTGTATCGAGACTGACCACAAAATGTCCCATTTTATTTGGATCACAAAGAGGATAAGCCAAAAAGAGGATTTTAAAAATTCATATTCCTATCTTCAGAATCTATTGGTTTTTTACCCCTGCAGAATGTATTGTTTTTAAAAAATGCTAACTGACAGTATTTCAGATTTACTATCTTTTGCTCCTCCAAGAAGAGCAAGAAAGCACTTCAGAAAATGTCATGTTCTTTTCGCGCAGGTGGAAACTTGCTAGCCACTGACTTCTCGTAATGGCCCTCAAGTGTCATCATTAGCTTTGTCTCTGCAACGATGATTCTTTCTGATCAAGGCCTTCTTTCTGGCTGTTGGAACTTGAGACGGATGCTTTAGGTGCAACCTCCGAGGCCCTGCATTACTAAAGCATTCCTTCCTTCTGTGACAAGGAATTCTCTTCCACAGGGAGAGTGTTGATCAGCCATCTTTTGCTTAATAATCATGTGGAACTTCTAGTTTCTAATAATATATGGACTCTCTTCCGCAACTCTCTATACACTCTTTCACCAAAACAAATACATGCTAAAATGTATTTGTTTAAATGTATAAAATGCTACATGATTTCAAAACATTCAAGGCAAAGGGGCAGAGACTCACTCAGGGAGGCCTTTTCAGAAGGGTTGGAAGGAAGCTTCCCTAGGGAAACTTACATCCATCTTCAATCTGGACCTAAGATGAGATGCCTTTTAGTTTCTGGAATTCCATGCCTGAATATATTCCCTCAGTGTTCTTTCAGATAATTAATCCTCCTTTAGTTTCTTCCATCTCTTCTCTTTCTACCCAACCAAATAAGTTTAAAATTCTTGCTCGTTTTTGACAAAAGGGAGGATTGACATAAAAACATTTTATGACTGAAAATGCCAATATCAATATCATAGAGTTGTTCAGAAAGTTTTTAATAGGAATCTCCTTTTCAAAGAAGGATGGGGGCGGGGGCGGGGGGGTGCCTGGGTGGCTCAGTTGGTTAAATGTCGGCTTTCAGCTTGGGTCATGATTCCCAGGGTCCTGGGATCAAGCCCTGCATAAGGCTCCCTGCAGAGCCTGCTTCTCCCTGTGCTGCTCCCCCTGCCTGTGCTCTCTCACTCTCTCTGTCATATAAATAAATGAAATATATATTTTTTAAATGAAATATTTTTATTTTATTTATTTATTTATTTATTTTAAATTTTATTTATTTATTTGACAGAGAGAGAGATCACAAGTAGGCAGAGAGGCAGGCAGAGAGAGAGGGGGAAGCAGGCTCCCCACTGAGCAGAGAGCCTGATGTGGGGCTCGATCCCAGGGCCCTGAGATCATGACCTGAGCCGAAGGCAGAGGCTTTAACCCTCTGAGCCACCTAGGCGCCCCAAATGAAATATTTTTAAAAAAATAAAGAAGGACTAGGGAATCAAGTGTCAGAGTCCCTTGTTCTGGCAATCTTTAGTTTCTTATCATTTATTCTGTGGTGATCATGATACTCCCTGCCTTACCCTTTTCCCTCTTGTGCATTTCTGGACAGTCACTCTTGACTTTCAGGGATTTCTTGGCACTTCTAAGAACCTTGTGTTTGCTCCCTTCCATATGTCTATGGGGTCTGATATCCGTTATGTTTGTTATCTCTGTTGCATGTTAGCATGACAAACACGTAGTATGTGGCTTCTATATGCCAGGTGTGTCTCTTGGGACTGGAGATAGATGCAATGATCATTGAGATCATGGTCCCCACCCCTGATGGTGGGAGAGGGAAAAACCCCACATTGATTCTTTATGCACAATCCCACCAAATTGTCAATGCTCCACACCATTATTTAGATCCAATGGTAAGTGGGAGAGCTGAGAAGTACACCTAGATATGCCTGACTCTGAAGGTCTGCCTTTGCCCTTGTCACTATGCTGCACCATCCTGCTTGGCTGGAAGGCTGAGAATCAAATTCATCACAACTGGTGGAAAGAATGATCACATTTGAGTGTTCACGATGTGACTGGCACTTTTGTAATACGGTCTAAGGGACAAAGTTTAGTCATTAAGTTAGTCTTTCCCTTTCTACATGGAGAGAGAATTGAGATATTCTTTTAATTTGGGGAGCCAGGTGCGCATTTAGAGTATGAGAGTAAGTAGGTGGAGGAAAGTGAGTATTACGATGGGGGGTAGAAAGTTAATATTTCAAGATACCGTAGGAGGCAAAATGGACAAAACCAAGAGAAGGTTGAGGTGGTTTTCTCAGAAGGGAGGTGGTATAGCATTTATCCTGAGATAATTTGAAGGAGGATGATGGATAATAAGGTAAGCACATCCAAAGATTGAGAGGAGAGAGTTTAGAGGATTTATCCCCAGGCAGGTTTCCTCAGAGGCCGGTGAGTACTGAGATAATTACATTGGATAATCTCAGATGAATTTGGCGGTCCTAAAATGCAAGAAGTAAATTGTTTCAATTAGTATTAGAAACCAGAGTAAAATAGATACACATGAAGTAGATGGGATGGGCACATATATATATATTTAGTATAACCTCCATCTGTAATGGTCACATAAAAGAAGCCATAAAAGAAAGTTAGTGAATGTGCCACTTCTGGGCAATACAGAATCCATAAAGAGTAGAAGAATTTCAGTCAGAAGAGACTTTCCTGGAAAGAGATGATAAAGAGGCCATGACTACATGCATAGCCTAAGTCTCAATTGAGTAGGGGGAAACCAACTCCGTTCTAACTTGGGGGAAGGAGAAAGATGATTGAGTCATTAGTTAGACAAAGCAAGAACTAAAAATAAATAAATAAATAAATAAATAAATAAATAAATAAATAAAGCATTGGTATATCTAAGGGGATTTTTTTTCATGCTGCTCTAACTGCAATATTTTATACTTTTAAAAAAAGAAGGTGAAGTCAACTAATTGGTCTTGCTGACTATATAAGGCATTAAAAACCTTTTTAATGACACTTGATTATACTGAAAGGTATGTTTCTCCTCTTCAAATCCTCCATGTGTCCACGCGCTAGTCCTGTTTCCCTTATTAGGCACCTAGGAGAAAGTAATGAAGTGAGTTACAGGGCTGGAAAGGCATGAAAAACCTCTTCCCAGGAATGTCCTTTGGAATTTTACTACGGCTATCTTCAGAACATTTCACTGAGACCGATTTCTCTTATAAACGAGATCGATGTGTTCCTCGAGCTGATCCTGGGCTAAAGTGGAAATCTGTGGGGTCTTTCTGCATTTCCAGTCTGTGACTCTCTTGCTGTCCCCCATGTGTCTCCCCAATCTGGATGTTTCATATCCATACAAAGCCTTTTGTTCAGTGCCTGTCTTAGAAGACATCTCTGCTAAGGTGGAGATAATAGTTAGTCTTCCTAGAGGTTCTAGAATTTTTACAAAGGCCACTTAGAGACTCTAATATGATAGAAATCTAATGAAACAGATTTATAATGGTGAGATTTTAGATATCATAATAGGCCATTGGGGAAGGATTTTAGGTTAGGGGAAACTTTTAGGAGCCCTTGAATTCTATACCATAAGAAACTTCCTACTTAGAATCTCTGAGCTCACTGGATTCTGATGTCTTAGAGTTGTGAGTAGCATGAAACTGATGCTCAGCAAGACGGTTCTCTTCCTCAGTTGACCAAGAACGACCAGCCAACTACCATCTGCAGGAATTTTGGTAGCCAAATTAGTCCGCAAAGCCTAATGCTTTTTAAGCATCAGAAAGTGATACAAAGAACTACTGCTGCATTTGAGCAGCCAGGATGAAGTTTGGTCTGGCTCGGGGAGAGAGAATGATCCCCGGCATCTGTGCTGGTTTCTGCTTGGTCCCATTTACAGGCCAGCAGAAAGTAGGCTAGGTCAGGTCACTAGAGATTTAAGTTGTTAAATGGTGGCTTGGCCTGGGAATATGGGGTGATTTTTAAGGAATTCCATTCTGCCAAAGATTTTAAAGAATACCAGGGTCCCTCCGTCTTAGTGAAATGCAGGCAATCCATCTGCCCTTCACGTGCAATAAACTGGGACCTTAGAAGTGAAGATCAAACAATCCAGGATGGAAAATTGGCTGGAGAATGTCCAGCCTGACCTGGATGTAGACATTTCTCCCACTTTGTCTTGTCTCTTGCTACAAATCATCCTGCAAGGAAGAGGCAACAGCAACTTCAATTCACACACATTTGAAGGATGGTGACTTCTGCATTAAACATGGTAAAATTCACAGCCAACCATCAATATGTATTTTCAGGCAAAGAACCATCATTCATTTCTGTTATCGGACAATCTTAGGCAGAAATCATATCTTTCGTGACTTGAATACACAGCATTTTCAACTGCTTTATTCCGGTGGCTGAAAATACGGCTTTGCTCTCACTGGCATTTCGCTGCTGAACCTTTCTGAATTGCCAATTCCATTGGTGTATCCAGGACAAGTGTGAGTTTGGTGCATGGAAGAGAAGGAGAAGAGAGGGAAAGAAAAAGTTGTATGCAGAGAAAAAGCTATTTTTGTTGAGCTTAAAGCTGCTTAATTTGTTATCACTGACACTGAGCGTACTGTTGATTTAACTTTTGCGTTGAGGTATTGATTTTACAGTGAAAAGCCAGATGCCAGCCATTGTCTGACAATGAGCAGCACAATCAGAATTTCAGACCCTGCACAAGGTAGAAGAGAAATGTCAGCCAGAAGATAAAGGATCTTCTCCTGGCTCTTTGAAGAATTAGCTGGGTGACACCAGCCAAGTCACTTCACCTCTGTAGACTTAGATTTTGCATCTCTCAGGTGATAGAAGTGCAATACTTGACTTATGTCCTATCTACCTCTAAAAGTTTTTGACTCTATGATTGGGGTTGACTCCCGCCCCCCCCAGGATGTTTTCTCTTCTTTAACATCATGAATGCACAAATGAGGCAGTTTTCTAAAAAATACATAACAAAAACATACTTTAACCCATGTATTGAAGTGTTTACTGCTCCACAACCTGATTAATAGCTGATTTTCGAAATCAGCTATTAAGTTGGGACTATGATAGAGCCATTCCTTAGACATTAACCAGTTTCCTGAGTACTACTCACCAAGTTTACGCAAGGTTCCATATGCACCATCTCATTTGCTTCTTCCTTAATTTATAATTCTTAGTCTTCTTGTAGTACAGCTCAGAGAATGGAAGTGAAAATACTATACTTCACTTTGAAAATCTATAAAAATGGTTTGACTAAAGAATAAGTTATTAATTCACGATGTTCATTGAGCCCCTGTTATGTGTCAGACCCTGTGCTAGAGATGGGGATATAAGGATAGACATGGTCCTACTCTTTCTCTCTCCTTTTTAAAAGATTTCATTTATTTATTTGACACAGAGAGAGCACACAAGCAGAAGGAGCAGCAGAGGGAGAGAGAGAAGCAGACTCCCCACTGAGCAGGGAGCCCGATGAGGGGCTCAATCCCAGGACCCTGAGATAATGCTCTGAGCTGAAGGCGGACGCTTAACTGATTGATCCACCCAGGTACCCCTGACCTGGTCCATGGAGTTAACAGTGCAGTGGCAAGAGCATAAGTAAACAAATGATCAGATAAATAGTTAAGAGAGTGGTGAATAGTTCACTGCTTCATGGAAACTGGGTTGCCTGGGGGTGGGGATAAAACAGGTGTGCTAAAACCTTTCCATTCATTCTACTGGAATGAATCCGGTGCTCTCTAGAAAGCACTGCACACTCTCCCTCCACAGAGGGCGTTTGGTAGCCTCTGGGACATGAATTGGTGGTTTTGGGTCAGTTTTCAGGAGGTGCGTAGCCCAGCACATAGGAACCCTATTGATCTTGGTTTTTGAGATGTTCTTTTTTTTTTTTTTTTTTTTTTTAATTTTATTTATTTATTTGACAGAGAGAGAGATCACAAGTAGACAGAGAGAGAGGGGGAAGCAGGCTCCCCGCCAAGCAGAGAGCCCGATGTGGGGCTCAATCCCAGGACCCTGAGATCATGACCTGAGCCGAAGGCAGAGGCTTTAAACCACTGAGCCACCCAGGCACCCCTTGAGATGTTCTTTTAATCAAAAACTCATTTGCCTGTTTCACAGAGTAAAAGCAAGTGTTGTTTATGGGGCCACCAGAGTTCAAGGCTATGCCAACTATTGGCTTTCCTACCAGTCTCATAACCATTACCATGAGCTCTGGGTTTTTTGGGAGCCCTTGAAAGACTAGTTAGTTGTAAAATGCAACCAAGAAATTTCCTGATAACACTGAATGGTAACTTTGTGGTAATAACTTTACCAGACACATACTAAAACCCATGGGTTTACTTTTATGAGATGGATTTAGTCTCTGATTCATTATGACCAAATCTTCAAAATAGTGGGTAAGGCACAGTTACCTTATGGCACCAATAGACCTCTTAGTGTTATCTTCACATTGAGGCCCATCTTTAGATATGCAGAGCCTGGCCTAGAGCCTAGCATACAGTAGGCACTGATTAAGTGTTTACTGAAGAAAGTACAACTGAGTGTATTTTCAGTGTTTTTCTTTTCTTTTTTTTTTTTATTATTTACCAAAGTAGTTTATTTTTGAGGTAGAAATTTAACAATATAAAATGTTTTAAAATAAATGTCCCCTTATCTTACTCCACAGAATTGACCATTTGTTCCTTCTAAACATTGTCAATTCGTATATTCATACCTCTCGCTTCCAATATAGTATAAAAATATTCTTTGGAACTGCTTATTGTTATTTATCAATAGAGATCTGAATTTTTTTTTTACATCACTATATTGCTCTACCTCTTTAATTTTACTTATTTATTTAAAAAAATATTTTTTAAATTTATTTGACAGAGAGAGAGAGCACAGCAAGGGGAGTGGCAGGCAGAGGAAGAGGGAGAAACAGGCTAGCTGAGCAGGGAGCCCGATGTGGGGCTTGATCCCAGGACCCTGGGATCATGACCTGAGCCTAAGGCAGCTGCTTAACCAACTGAGCCACCCAGGTGCCCCTACCTCATTCATTTTAATGACATCACAGTGTCCTGTGGTACAGATGCAATATGATTTATTGGTCCATTCCTCTATCGAATGACACTAGGCTGCTTCCAACTCTTTGCTGTGAAAATAATACTTCAATGAACTTCATGAATGTGTGTGTGTGTATTTCCAAAACTGTAAGAGCATTTCTGAAGAGTATATTTCTGGAAGTAGAATTTCTAGGACAAACGTTATGCACATGGAGAATTTTTTTATAGCCACTGTCAAGTTGCCTACCAAAAGATGCATTAATTTATACTCTGTATCCATTAAAATGTTTCTGGTCAGAGGTGATAGGAAAGTCAACCCAAAGTGAATAAAAGAAATTTAATGGGCCCTTTACCAAAAGGTCCAGAGAGGGGAGGTGGTTTCAGCCATTGTTGGAGACAGGCTCAGAAATGATATCTGGCCCCACTTCCACTCTCCTCGCCTCACCCTCGCCTCACCTGTTCACTGACTCTATCTCGGACAAGTCTCCCACCATGGGACTAAAACAGCTGTGGAGTTCTAGGGGTCATCACTTCAGGCTTTAGTCCAGGGAGAAATATCACATGTGTATATTCCAGAAGTTTTAGTCAACATCTCATTGGTTTCGATGGGTCATGTTCCTACCTCTGAATGACATGGATCATGTGTCCAGGGCCAGGAAAGCTTTTATGGGCCAAATCTGGAGCTGGGTGCAGAATCAGCTGCACCAGAGATTCATGGTCTGAGAGTAGGGGAAGGTGGCTCACCAATTAGAGTTGGCAGCTATTTCTGGAAGTAAGGTCAATGGATAGAGTGTGAAATCAATATGGTGTGCAGACTACTGTTATGGAGACAGAGTCTTTCCTGCAGATTTAGGAGCTTAGATTGTGTTCCATCTTGAGAGTTGGCCTTTAGAAGAGCTGGCATATAGGATCAATTAAGTGGTATGATTTAAATGACATTCTTTGTACTGCTGGTTGGGACTATAATTACATACTACTGAGACGTTTTTAAGAGCTATCCTTACATAAGATTGGATTTATAAGTGAAAAAGAAACACAGTCCCTTTAAAGGAAGTAGCAGGTATATTAAAGAACAAAAGCATCTTTGTGGTTTTGTTAAGGTTGCTATGGAAATGGCTGAATGCAAATTTTATTTTAAGTCCCTTGAAGTTAGTAGTCTGTAGAGAGAGAAGTTTAGAGCAGGTTTTTTGTTTTGTTCTTAAGAGAGAGAAAGAGGGAGAGAGCGAGATCTTAAAGTTGGGGTAAAAAGAGTTTAAGGGTTTCTAATGTGGAAGAGACCTGTGAAATCATTTCTCCGGTGGTTCTTGAATTTGAGTGAGAATCACCTGAAGAGTTTACTAAAACAGATTTCTGGGCTGCATCCCAGAGATTCTGATTTGGTAGGTAGGTCTCTGCAAGCCCATACATTTGCATTTCTAATAAATTCCCAAATGTTGCTACTGCTGCTGGGGTGGGGAGGTTGTGGTGGGAGAGGAGGACCACTGATCTAGTGGTGGGAAGTGCCGATCTAGTCAACTTCCCTTCCCCTCAGTTTATAGATGGGGGAATTGAAACTTAGAGAGGCGAGGGGCTGGAGTGACTCTGAGAGTGAGAGGAGGAGCTGGAGTTAGAGTTAACTCTTCTGCTTCCCTTCCTTTCCCTTCCCTTCCCTTTGTAAGGAAACTGGGCTCCAGATTGGTTATTGCAAAAGTCATAGAATAGAGTTAGAAAAGGACCCAAATCTCTTAACTTCCAGGCTGGTACTTTCTCCACTCCTAGAGAAAGCCCAGGAGATGATAGATTTTCCCTTCAGTAGACAGATGATTCAGAAAGTGTTTTTCTTTGAAGTAGAGAACAACAAGAGCCTGCCTTGTTAGGCAGAAAAAATCTTGAGCCCAGGCAGAGGGAAACTCAATAGTAATCAAAAGGGCTCTCTGGCTTGAATAAAAAGATGCCTGTATGGGGCACCTGGGTGGCTCAGTAAGTTAAGCATCTGCTCTTGATTTTGGCTCAGGTCACGATCTCGGGGTTGTGGGATCAAGCCCTGCATTGGGCTCTGCTCTCAGCAGGGAGTCTTCTTGAGCGTCTCTCTCTCTCTCTCCTTCCCTCTGCCCCTCCCCCCACTCTCTCTCCTCCTTCTCTCTCTCTCCCAAATAAATAAATAAATCTTATAAAAATAAAGTAACAGAAGACAGACTGACAAGAGAAAAGAGCATAAAATTTTACCAAATTTTATTAGCACAGAAGTTCACAGAAAAGAAATGAAACTCAAAGAAGTGGTTAGATAACCCTCTTGGGAGCATCCCTGATGTAATCTGAAAGTGGCCCCCATAGAGAGGGAAGAAAGAGGCAGGCCACTCCAGGTTGGTAGGTGGCAGGTTTTAATAAGCTTGTCTTGTGCAGCAACAAGAACAGACGGATAGCTCCCTGCACCCGCCCACTAGATCTTTAAAGTTATAAAGAGGCCTTAACTTTATTTAGTCACGTATACTCTGCAGGTGTTCTCAGTACTACATCACTATCTCAAGACCGTGTCCTTGGGGCGGCCTCCTGGAATGGGGAAGGCGATCAGAACCTAACTTCGAAGGACAGGGGGCGGGAGGCAGAGCCTCCAACTGCTTGGGCCCAGCTCCTGGGTCATCTGGCGGTCACATCTTTTCGATGACCTTCCCCAACAGGCTTCAAGGCATGACAAATTGTGGGGGAGTGACTAGGAAATATATGGGGGAACTAATGGAACATAAAGCTTATTTTAGTAAGATATGTTTATGCAAACTCATCTCAGCGTGATAATGCTTTTCTCAGCTCTTCTCAAAAATCATATGTCAACTATACTTCAATAAAAAAAATAGAGAATTCTCTTGCTGGTAGGGGTGATGTTTGGGGGGAGGGAAACATTCACAAAGGGGAATTTATGCCCTGCTTTTAGGCAGGTAAGGGGAGGGCAGAGAACGCTTTTTACATCTTTTTTTTTTTTTTTTTAAGATTTTACTTATTTATTTGACACAGAGAAAGAGAGATCACAAATAGGCAGAGAGGTAGGTGGAAGCAGGCTCCCTGCTGAGCAGAGAGCCCGATGCGGGGCTCGAGATCAGGACCCTGAGATCATGACCTGAGCCAAAGGCAGAGCCTTTAACCCACTGAGCCACCCAGGCGCCCCTCTTCTTACGTCTCTTGACTCCTAGTTGCCTTTAGCTCAAAATAACCCTGTGCCAAAGTGGCACATCGTGGGGTGGCACATTTTGGACCTTTTCACTGGATAGAAGATCCTGAGACTTGCCAACAACAGGGCTGGAGAAACTCAGGTGTGTGCTCAAGCAGTGTTGGAGGGTCAAAGAGTCAGAGTGACAGTCATCCAGCCTGAGGGAAGAAGCTACGCTTAGATTAAGCGCTTATTGAAAGGACTAGTAAAATTAGATTTCAAGTTATTTTATTTATTTGTATTAAAAAGACCTCCCTTAATTGTTCTATTTAGAGACTAGTGTTTCATGATGTTGCTTAATGAAGAATTCTACTTTGGCTTTTAGAAAATATCTATGTTAACTGTATCCATGTAAAGAATAGCTATTTTTACCACCAGATGATTTCTAAAGGACCATTGTCTACCTTATCTCAATTATGGGCAACAGAACCAGGAAGAGATAAACAGCTTTGGGAGTATTGGACTTCCAAACACAAATCTGCAAAGTGACAGCGAATGTCATACTCCTGCCTTAAATAGCTTTCCAATCTGGAACCTCGATGCTCAGGTTAAACATTGGCTGCGTCCTGAATTATCTCACTAAGTGTACACATATTGTCATTTGCGTGTCACTCTGAAGGAGGTAGTTTATCAGATCACTTCTCTCATGATAGCGGGGACCTAAGGCAACACGGGAGCAGGGAGGCAAAGCGGAGGATGACAGCAGCAGAGAGCGGGTGCTGGGGGCTTGCCGCCTTACCCATGTGAATATATTAAGGGGAAGCAATTCTCTCCTCAGGATTTATTTATTTATTTATTTATTTTTTCTCCTCAGGATTTATATGTTAATTTTTCTCTCCAATTTTGGAAAGAAAGGGATTGTAGTCAGCAGTTGGCCAGGTAGAAGGAGTATTTTGGGTACAGGGTACGTTCCAAAAGTCACCAAAAGGTGACTGTAATTTCTCTCCCATCTCTGCTCTTCCCTTAGAAGGACCCGCTCTTTCCCTGACTTTCTGGTACACTTTAGGTCATCAGCAGTTCACTTGGAGGATCTTGTGAAACCCCACTTCTGCCACCTGGCGAGCCAAGGGCAAGTGACCAAACCTCTCAGAGCGTTGGTTTCCTCAGTTGTAAAAGGGGACTGATAATATGTGTCCATATATTATATATACATGCACAATACAATATTATACCATTTACAATATTATATACACTGTATACTCTATATTATGTATTTCTATATACAAACACACTATAGATATATATACAACAGTGCACATCAAGAAGGGCAACATATGTAAAATATCTAGTATGATCAAATCCAGGCCACTGCGGTTTGGGTTTTCAGAAGCAGAGGCTGAAAAGGAATTTGAAGTCCAGGCATTTGCTAGGGATCAGCTCCCATGCGAGACAAGAGGAGGTAGCAGGACCGGGCAGAAGGAGAGGCTGAGACACAGTGTAAGCCCCACAAAGCCTCAGGAGACCCAGGAGTCCTGAGGTGAGTGCCGGCCCAGATGACTGGTCCTACAAGGGGCCATGATGGCAGGTCCTTAAGGTCCCTGCCTCACTCAGCCGCCAGATGTGGCTGCCCTGGGAAGGGCCGCCTCCCGTGTGAGGCAGACCCTCCCACACCCTTCCTGCAGGGAAGCAGCAACCATTTTCCTGAAGGCTGGGTGGCTCACCTACACATCTCCCATGTAAGCATTCAACAATCACATTTCCCTGCCACCAGAACCATCCTCTTTTTCACCTTTTCTCCGCCTTCCTTCCAACCTCCATCTGTCTGCTTGTCTCGTACCTGCTTCCTCTGAACCCACCCTGCCCAGCAGTCCTGAGAGCATGCTGCTGCCTAGGAGGGGGCTTAGAAAGGATACCTGCTTCAGCGGCATTTAAACAGGAAGTCCCAGCTATTGAAAAAGCTGAATGTTCTCCTATTCTCTAATTTATACATTTAGACAGGTAGTATGGTTCCATTTAAACAGGAAGTATCTTAAACTTTTTTTTTTTAATGTCATTCAGATAATTTCCTGGTTACCCATGACTCCTATTTTACTTCGGTAGAGAGTAGAAAAGAGCCAGGCTCGATCCTGCAGTAGAGAGCAACACAGACGCTGGCAAGCACGCCTTCAGCCCGTGGCGGGCCAACTGGTGCTCACAGTAGGGGAGAAGGCATTGGCTGCCTTGCTAACAGATTTCCAAGAACGCTTTGGGCAGCCAAAAAAAAAAAAAAGAAGAAGCCATTTGGGCTTGTTTCTTTTCCCTCTGTTACCTTTCTAAGAGATAAAGAGGCTGTCATCATAAACGGGGATAAGAATTTGGTAACATTTGGGAGGAGGTTAATGTCAAGGGCTCTAGGTACCCAATGTATAAATTAGAGAATAGGAGAACATTTAGCTTTCTCGATGGCTAGGACATGCAGCAGCTGCTCTGATAGAAATTCGAAGGGGTGCAGGCGATGGGAAACCAGACGATGGGCAGAGGACGGGAGGCAGCTGTGAGGGCTCCCGTTGAGTTTGGGATTGTCTTCCTACTATGACTGATCTTGGCATCATTCCCTGGAGATGCCGACATCTGTAAGTGTCCCAGTCCACATGTCTCTGAGCTTCTGGGATGGTGCGAATGGCAGAGAGCGAGCATGTGTGTCGCTCGGCTGCATTATAGAGAGTGCTCCCCATTCTGTGTTCTGGCAGTTGATCGGCTTTTTGTGAAATCTCCTGTGTCTGGGCTGGAAAGGACCACCAGCTCCTTCCATGGGCTGCAACGCTGAAATCCACTGCATAGTGGCCTCTTGTGGGCTAGCCTCCTTCACGGGTCTCATGAAGTCCTAGGAAAGGGGAGTGCCCTTTCAAGCCTCAGCCATTGAAAGAAAAATCTAATTTTGGTGAAAAGTTAAACTTACTCATTAGCTGAAATTTTATGCCTGTTGATTAATAATGATACATTTCCCCCTTCCTCTAGCTCCTGGCAAGCACCGTTCCAGTCTTGGGGTTTTAGGAATCTGACAATTTTAGATACCTTATGTAAGTGGACTCACGCAGTACTTGTCTTTCTGTGTCTGGCTTATGTCACTTAGCATAATGTCCTTAAAATCTATCCATATTGTCATATATTGTAGAATTTCCATCTTCTTTTTTTTAAATAAAGGTTTTATTTATTTTTCTTTTTAGAGAGCAAGAGAGTGCATGTGCACACACATGTGGGGGGGGGCGGTGAAGGGAGAGGAGAAAGAGAATCTCCAGTAGACTCTGCACTGAGTGTGAAGCCCGACACAGGGATCCATCTCACGACCCTGAGATCATGACCTGAGCTGAAATCAAGAGTCAGTCGCTTAACTGAATGAGCCACCCAGGTGCCCCAATTTCCTTCTTTTTTAAAGTTAAGCCTCAGCCATTCTGCAGAAGCAGCCTAAGTAGTAAGACCCCAAACTAGTTCCATGTTCAGGGAGTTCAGACTGGTGTCCTGAAGTTCCTTGTGCAGGATCTACATTTCATTTGGGAGGATCTCAGCCCCCGGAGAGACTGAGTGGTTTGCTCCAAGTCTTACCAGTTGTGAATAGCAGGTCCTGAGTCTTGGCCCCATCTGGCTCCATGGACTCGGGGTACATAGTGACCCTGGTTCTGATTTTTCTCAAATCAGAGAAGACACAGGGACATGGACATTTAAACCCATGGAGACTCAAATCAGGCTCACTGAAGAAGCAAGGCTTCAGAGGACACCACTCATCCTTACTTGCAAGTGGTCGGACATCATGCTGCTGCCTCTAGATGGCGCTGGCATGAGCCACGTGTGGCTACTGAGCACTGGAAATGTGGCTAGTCCACACCAAGATGAGCGGTGAATGTGAATTTCAAAAGCTTAGTATGAAAGAAGAAGGTAAACTACCTTACTCATAGTTTCTATATGGATTATATGTTGAAATGATATTTTGGATGTGTTGGGTAAAATAATTATATTTAAAAACCATAATTTAGAAAATATGTTATTAAGATTAAATAGACCTGCTGATTCTTCATTTTTAAAAAAGATTTTAATTTATTTATTTGACAGAGAGAGAGAGAGAGTGAGAGCGCAGAAGCAGGGGGAGTAGCAGGCAGAGGAAGAGGGAGAAGCAGACCCCCCACTGAGCAGGACTCAATCCCAGGACCCTAGGATCATGACCCAAGCCAAAGGCAGCTGCCTAACCGACTAAGCCACCCAGGTAGGTGCCCCTGTTTCTTAATTTTTAAAATTGCTGCTACTAGAACATTAAACATCCCCACATGATTCACATTACAATTCTATTGGATTACTCTATATTCACCTGCATCCCTAAATGCCTTTACTCTATTTTTAGCTTCTACTTCTTTATTCGATATCACTGTTGCTGGTGGTGATGGGGCAGGTCATCTGCTTTGGATCTTGACATTTATTTTTTGTTTTTTGTTTTTTAAAGTTTTAGTTGTGTAAGTCACCTTTACATCCAATGTGGGGCTTGAACTCACAACTCCGAAATCAAGATTTGCATGCTCTTCTGACTTAGCCAGCCAGGTGCCTCTGGAACTTGACATTTAACAGGTAGTTCACAGCATGGGTGCTATTTCATACTTAGGTAAGCACGGTCATAATTGAGTGCTCATAAGGGACTTGGCAGTTTAATGGTAATGAAAAAGTCTCCTGGGATCATGCTTCATTCATTCAACAAATATTTATGTAATGTTTTCTTTTTTTCTTTTTTATTTATTTTTTGAGAGAGAGAGACAGCACACGCGCGCGCACACACACACACACACACACGCACACACACACACACACACACGCACATGCAAACTTAGGGGAGGGGCAAAGGGAGAGAAAATTTTAAACAGATTCCAAGCACAGCACAGAGCTCGATCTCACAACCCTGAGATCATGACCTGAGCTGAAATCAAGGTGCCTACCGACTGAGCCACCCAGGTGCCCCTGAAGTACAAGTTTTAAAATTTAAGTCCAATTTATCTATTTTTACTTTTGTTGTGTATGCTTTTATGTCATAGCTAAGAAGTCTTTGCCTAACTTGAGTTCATGAAGATTGACTCCTGTCTTTTTTTCTAAGAGTTTTATAGTTTTGGCTGTGATGTTTAAGTCTGTAATCCATATGGGGTTATGTTTTTCATATAGTGTGACTAAAGGGTCCAAATTCATTCTTTTACACGTGGATATCCAGTTTTCCCAGCACTGTTTATTGAAAAGACCACTTTCCCTCCCATTGAATTGTCTTGGCATCCTGGTCAAAAATCAATTGGCCATAAATGTTAAGGTTTATTTTCAACTCTTAGAATATTTATCTCTGTGTCAATCCTTGTGCCAGTACACATTTATGCCATGATTACTTAGCTTTCCACTAAGTGTTGAAATGAGGAAATGTGAGTCCTCCAACAAACTTTGTTGTTTTCAGTCCATGATGTTTTGGCACCAAAACACCTCCTATCATCAAAGCCAAAATTCTAGGCAAAATAGTGAAGTCGGCAATTTGGGGCAACCTGCCTACCTTTCTGTGTTCCTTTTCTTTTCATTTCCTGTGAGTGTTCAGACTCTCCACGCACTTTTTCATCCATCTCTTCATCAAAAGCTTCTCTCTGGGGAAGAATACAATAAACTTTTTCTTAGGTAGGTATAAGTGACTGAAAAAGCTTGAAGTTATTAGCATTCTTAGGAGAATTTGCTTTTCCAAAGGGGGGGGAACAAAAATGTCTTAAACTTGAAGAATCATTCTCTAATGGTAACATATTCTTTATAAGCAGGCAGAGAAAGTGCTTTTTATCAGGCTGGGAAGGCCTCATATTGCATCTGAAATGACATTATGGATAGGCTGGTATGTTGCCTATGCTCAAGGCTGGCTTTATCCAAAGTTTATTGATTTTTTCTCCCCCAGTAGTAAGTTTTTATACCTATTGTTTACTTGCTTGGTGACCTTGGAGAATTAACCTCTATGAACCTCAGTATTCTCTTAAGTAATATTGGGAAAATCATGCTCACTGCAAAAATGTCTAGCATGTGGTCTGTTTAACTGCCGAAAATGACTGACATAAATTTTGACTTGACAGATACGACTCCAAAAAGCAAATGCCCCCAACCTTCTCTCTTCAGGGAGAGCTACGCTTTTTACTAAAGTGATTTCATTTCTTCCTTACAACCTCCCTAGTGTTGGTATGGGAGAACCATTTAGGAAAGACAGGTTTTATTAAAAACGGTATCTGGGAAAACGGAATGGAGAATCTTAAAGTCTCCCCTCAACACCGACAACTCCTGATTGTGGGACATTTTGTTCAGTCACCTCTGATAGGGAACCAGAGTTCGTATTTGGTCACATTTGTGATGACATGTAGCTTGATACTTGCCACACTCTTTCCAAGGATCAGCATATCTGATCCTCAGAGCATTCCTTTGAGGCCAGTGTTATTGCCATGTTAGAGATGAAGAAACTGACTTCAGAGAAACTAACAGACTGAGACCCAAATCTTCTTTCCCATGCACTCCACAGATCTGTAAGGCTGAGAATGACCTTGGACCCTAAGACTGCCACCCACACCATTCCAGATCTCAGAGACTGATCTACTCTTTGTTATATACATTTCATTGGAGATTTTATTTGGTCAGGGGAGTGTTTCTGTTTCTAACAGCTTCTTTGTTGTTATTGTTGTTGTTATTTTTTAAAATTTTAGTTCCAGTTAGTTAACTTTGTTATATTTGTTTCAGGTGTATGATTTTTCTTTGTTAGTTTAAGATGGAAAATACAAAACACCTGCATATTTTCCTGAGTCCCTATGTGGGTCAGGTGAGTCTCAGTGTTGTTAAGCCTGAAAACCGCCAGGATCCTGATGCTACTGTAGAGCAGGCGGGGGCTCCCTCTGCATCAAAGTGCCCTGGCAATCTGGGAGAGCGCCGGGCGGACCGCTCATTCCCGGACCTGTCCGGTAGATGGCAGCATGGTGCAGCCGATGGGTCCTCTCCGCGCGCGAGCCCCTGTTTCCCTCCCCCACTTCCTGGTGTTTGGCTTCGAGGCGCAGGTAGCAGCGCCTCCCGACTCCCCTGATGCTGCTGTGCTGCACTATTTACAGATGGTCTGCGCCTGGCAGGTCACAACAGGTCTGAATGCACACCACGGGACTTACTCAGACTTAGGTGTTTTTGTGGCTCAGGGCGTAACCGTTGCTTTGGCTAATTGGCCCAGTTCGTTTTCTTCCCCCCTCCTCTCTAGGAGAAACGTAGGGAAGGCTGATCAATGTCCCCCACCTAAATGGTCTCCTCCCCCCCCCCACTCCTTTTGTGTTGTGAGCTTTATGCTTAGAGACCACCGTGTCCTCACCACCCTTCCCTCTCCCCCCGTCTCCTGCCTCCCCCGCCCACCCGCTCGGGTCGCGCCTCTTGCTTAGAGTCTTCCGCCAACAGAGGCTTCGTGTGCCTTGCGATGCCGACTAGAGTCACTAGAGGGCACCATCGTCACGCGTTGCGCTGGAGCAGTGCTAGGAAGGCCGCGGGCTGGGTCTGGTGCGGTCCCTGTCCTAGACTTGACCTTGGGACCCGCAACTGCCGTGGTGGAGCCGGTCCCTCTTCCTGACCAAGTGGGTTCCTTCACAGCAAGCTCTGGATCCCATACCCTCAGAAACCTCGGTCCACTTATCCTCCTCCTTCTCTATTGTTTTTCAACCTCTCTGAGTAGATTGGCCCTTTCCCATCAGCTTTTAAACATCTTCAAGTAAACTTTATCTCAGAGAAAAAAAATCTCTGTAACACCAAGCTCCTCTGTGTTGTTCACCTTTATCTCAGGGCTGCCCCCCCCCCCCCCCAACCAACTTGTGGTTTGTTAACTTCCTCAATCCTCTTCCACCTCCCTCCTCTCCACTTCTCAGAAGCTCATCTTTGTCATACTTGATCTCTTTAGATTTGGCGCACTCTCCCTTCCTCCAAACTCTGTCCCACCTTGGCTAGATCTTGGTTTTAAGACTTCCACTGTTCTGGCTTTCCTTTCTATTCTTCAGGAATTTTCTTCCTTTGCCCACTCTTTCCATGTCCCTGGTCCCAGCATTCTGTCCTTAAGCCTCCTTCTCACTTTCCTCAACCTCCCTGAGAAGCCATTTATGTGCATAGAGCCAAAGCCCACCCCCTCCTCTCCACTACCACCATTTATTGCTCATTAATCCTGATGATAACCACATTTTCATCTCCAGTCAAAATTTCTCTTTTGAGCTATAGACCCATGTCTTCATTTTGCCAGACTAACAGGGTCTCCTTGGAATAATATTGAGAAAGCAGTCTCTGGGCTATTCCATCGAGGATGGTGGGCAATGCTTGACCTCCAAACAATTGGAGCTTCTTTTTCAAGGCTTGTCTGAGATTGAAAACTGTCCTTACCTCGTGTTTAACTAAAGATGCAGCCACTAAATCTAACCATCTCTTCTCCTTCCACACTGTCCCCCCACCCCATCAAGGGAACCTGGCCACATGATCTGAACCTCTATCTTAGTCCTGGCTGGTTGGCCTGGGACAGGACACCTGATCCAAAGCTACAAAACTGGGGGGGCAGTGGGATGATCCCAAACCTTCTTTTGAGATTTTTGGTACTGGAACACTGAAAGAAATGGTGTAGTTAAATATGGAGAGCTGAGCTGAAAAGTCACGTAAATTAGGGGAGGGGGCATGTGAAAGATGAGCATTTCTGAATGTAGGTTTTCCTACATTCTTTCAGTAGCTGCTTCACCTTGAGCCAGTCCAGAACTGTGGCTAACTGATGAAGAAGTAGAGGGCAGAAAAGCACAGAAAGAACAGACAGGCGGCAGAGAGGACTAGCAGGATCAAGCAGGCATCCCCACTGGACTGACAGAAGCTGGGGAGGTTAGTGGCTGGTGATGATGATGAAGAAAGCAGAGACTCAAGGCCTGCATGGGAAACTTACCACTTCTGTGGCTGAGAATCTCCTCATCCCATCTACTCCTGGATCTTAGGTGGGTTGGTCAGCAATGGCTCTAAGATTCTAATGTTTTTCAAAGTGTCACAAGGCTTGTGGAATGGGGTAACACCCAGAAGCACAGCAGCATGAACATATATTAATGCCTGTTTTGTGTCAGGAACAGAGGTGGTTTCTGGGGAGATCAAGGTGAATGGTATGGTCCTTGCCCTCAAGAAGCCCAGAATCCCTCAGAGAACACAAACATCTACAGGTAATACAGGGTGAAAATACTAAAATTATGTAAAAAATGCTACAAGAATTTGAGAGGAGTCATTAGTTCTGCCTTTGATGGGTGTAGAAAGGAGACAGGGAGACCTTCAAAGGGGAAGTGACTTTTGACTTGGACCTTGAAGGATGAGTAGGAGTTTGTCAGAGTTGAGGGGTTTGCATTCTGGGGACAGAGAGCAAAGGCTCAGGGATATACAAGCACATGGTATATGGGAAGACTGGTGGTGTTGCACTATGTGTGGTGGGGTTGGCCATGTTAGGGGCAGCAGACAAGAGGGAAAAGGCAGGTGAGGACCAAAATGTGAAGGGCCTTGAATGTCATGATAAGGAGCCTCGACTTCATCCTGAGGACACTGTGGAGCAAAAAAGGTTTTTAATCAGAGAGTTGTGTAATCAGAACTGCCTTAGGAAGGACAACTGGAGGCTGTATAGAGGTTGTCTGGAGGGAGGAGAGAGTAGAGAAGGTCAATTACAGGATGGCTTGATCTCAGCTGTGTCTGACACCCTCTAATGATATCGTGGGGTTAAGAATGTGTGTAGGTCATAAATTGTAACTGATTAGAGTATGATCCTCAAAGAAAGCTGATGAATCCAGGCATGCTTTTATCAACACGGAAGGTCAGCAGTTCTATTGCTATGCCACAGGATGCTGTATTCATTCATTCAGGCATTCATTCATTCATTCAGGCATTCATTCAGCAAATATGCATTGAACATCACTCCAGACTAAGTGCAGCACTGGGTACCATGATGAGAAAGCCGGTGTGGCTCTTGCTGTCATGGAATCTTTCAGTGAAAAGGGAGACAGCTCTTAATCAGACAATTTCATGACTAAGTGCATGAATTAACCACTTGGAAGGAAAAGAATATGATTCTGTGAGTACATAACAAAGAACACACCCTGGCCTCAGCTTCGGCTGAGATGTGAAGGACTGTTGGGAGTTCACCAGGGAAAGGCGGGAGGTTTCAGGAAAGGGAGCAGAAGGTGGCAAGGTCCTGTGGCCCAAGAGAGCATGGTATGGTTGACAAAGTGGGAGCCTGAGTGTGAGATGAACTTCTGGGAGAGGCAGAGACCAAACCATAGGAACTTGTCTTGTCTGGATCAAACTTCAGATGAAGTATTTGTCAGTGCCTGGCTGGCTAAGTCAGTAGAGCATGTAGCTCTTGATTGCAGGGTTGTTCGAGCCCCATGTTGGGGGTGGAGCCTGCCTAAAATAATGATTTATAAAAAAAAAAAAAAGAAAAAAGGATAGAGTATTTGTTTGAAGAGAACAGGTCAGTTAACTCAGAATGACACACAAGTTAGGGGGAAGTGGAAAATCTGAATTGCAGAATCAAGACCCAAGAAAATCTCACAGGTCTAAATTAAAAGTGCTGGAATTCAAAGAAATAACAAGTGTTGGCAAGGATGTGGAGAAAAAGGAATCCTCATGCACTATTGGCGGGACTATAAATTGATGCAGCCACTGTGGAAAATAGTATGGAGGTTCCTCAAAAAATTGAAAAACTATACGATCCAATAATTCCACAACTGGGCATTTACCCAAACAAAACCCCTAATTCAAAAAGATCTATGTACCCTTATGTTTATTGCAGCATTATTTACAATAGTCGAGATATGGAAGCAACCCAAGTGTCCATCGATAGATGAACAGATAAAGAAGATGTGGTGTGTACCACACACACACACACACGAATATTACATAGCCATAAAGAATGATGAGATTTTTGCCAGTTGTGACAACATTAATAAACCTAGAGGGTGTTGGGCCAAGTGAAATAAGTTAGACTGAGAAAGACAAATACTATATGATTTCACTCATATGTGGAACCTAAAAAACAAAACGAATGAATAAATGAACAAACAAAAATCAGAATCAGACCCATAAATACAGAGAACAAACTGATCGCTGCCAGTGAGATACAGGGATGGACAAAATGAGTGACGGGGAATGGGAGACATAGGCTTCCAGTTATGGAATGTATAAGTAAGGGGGAATAAAAGGCACAGTGGAGGGAATATAGTCAAGGATATTGTAACAGGGATGTTTGGCGGCAGGTGGTAGACAACTTGTGGTGAGTAGAGCATATAGAGAAGTCAAGACACCATGTTGCACATCTGAAATGAATGTAACATTGTGGGTCAACTGTACTCAAATAACATTTTTTTTAAAGTGATGGAGTTCAACACATGTGAAGTTCTACAGTTAGGTAAAAATTTTTATTGACTTTCAAAGATTTATGTATAAGGATATTTATCACTGCATAGCTATGATAGCAAAAATATGTGGAAAACAAACTAACTATAGGAAAATGATTATATATCCTATGTATACAAAGTTGGGTTCAAATGCTAGCTTCTCCATTTACTAGCCATGTCGTTAACAAGTTATACAACCTCTTTGTGCCTCAGTTTCCTTATCTAGAGATAAGTTTACTAATACTACCTCACACAGTAAGTGCTACATTAGTACTACATGAGTCTTAGTTATTATTATTACCTACTAATATTATGTTTCCAAATATGTGTAGTGTCAGAAAATGCTCAGTATATGGTTGGTTCTTGAACTACATGGGTGTTAGGGATGCTGACTTCCCTGTGCAGGTGAAAATCCACATCTCACCTTTGACTCCCCAAAACCTAACTACTAGTAGAGCCTATAGTTGATCAGAAACCCAAGTGATAACATAATCAGTTAACACATATTCTGATTATATGCTGTATTCTTATAAAAAGTAAGCAAAATAAAATAAAATATTATTAATTGTAAGAAAGATGAAGTACATTTATAGTGCTGGACTATATTTATTGAAAAAAATCCATATGTAAGTGGACCCATGCAGTTCAAACCTGTGTTATTCAAGGGTCAACTGTAGAATATTGAGTGGGAACAAAATCTACATTATGAAGTTTAACCCCCTTTTGTTACACACCATGTGGGTTTATATTTTTGTGTAGTGTATATCTTCTATAAAGATATAGGGTATAAAATATGGTCATGTCTCCAGCGAACAGAATAGAAGCCCTATCTCACTCAGCATGACAATGTTCTTCTCTTTCTCAATTATCCCCTTCTTGTGACGTGCTTAAGCCTCCTCTGTCCCACTTTATTCAGACTAAAGAATAAGTGCCTTGTGGAGAGAGCGCTGGAGAATGGTGTCAGTCCATTGTGGGCTGGACTTGCTTGCTTCTAACACTGATGTCTGGTGACTTGGCTGCCACTCCCTGGGGCCGTCCCTGGCTGTGCTATCACAGCCGGTGAGGGGATAGTTCTCACTGTGCTGGGAAGAGATTTCTTCTCACTGTTCTGGACCAATACTGGCCTGGGCTCCCAGTGTTTCAGTTTCTCAGTGTGCCCTTGTACACAGTATTCTCAAATCCACGATGCCCGGGTGGCCGCTGCAGTAGAGGGTTCTCATCTGGGCCATGTGTTATGTCTAAACTAAAACACCACTAGTTCGGTGATCTGGGCTCCTATATAAGACTAACTAAACTCATCAGAGATGTTGAAAACTAGCAAAGCCAAGAGGAAGTAGTTGAGGTCTTGATTTCTTTTCTCCTAGGAGGCTTCTCGGCTCCCTCTCAGATTGGCTCACCTACTTTCCAGTGACATTTGGCTTTAGTGCCAGAGGGGTGAGATGGGCAGCCTTTGTCAAGAAACATGTTCTGTGACAAAGAACATTGTTGCCTTATGATGGGTGCCTCTGCCTTACATCTGCAAAACTAAAAGAAACTGCCCATGTGATTGTTTCCAGAACAAAAATGTGTCCCAAGATGACTTGTTAGACATGGAAGTGGCTGGCAACTTTTAACTTGCAGATTTTCTTGCTAACGAAAAATTTTAAATTCTGTCTCATCAGGGACACTGCTGCATATTCATGAAAAAGAAATTGACTGGAAAGAGCTATACCACAGTATTAACCATGCTTACCTCTGGGTGGTGGGATTCCAATGGGCTGTTTTCTTTTTAATATATTTTGTTATGTTTTGCAGATTTTTGACAATGAATATGTATTACTTTCACAATTAGAATCATAGATTCTGCCAATACATTTATTTTAAAAAAAAAAAAGTCATTTGAATGGATACCAGATGGGGACATCTGTGTGAATTTTTACCCCTAGATCCAACCCAGTTATTCTAAATGACAAGCCCATTTTCTGCATGCAGATCTATCTGGCTCTCCCCTACTACCACGGAGAGGTCAGTGGGTCTGTTATATAAGAACTGCATATGCAACAAAGAGGGAGTTTTCGAATTAGCCTTTGTGTTGGGCTCTACCTCTGAGTTTCAAGCCCTTCAACCACTCCTCTATATATTCTGCCATTGGGAGGTGTGTATGGGATCCCCAAGACTACCCTCAGGTTTGATGATTTGCTTGAAGGACTCACAGAACTCAGAAAAGTTTTTTTTTTTTTTTATAAAAGCTCTTACACTCACAGGTACAGTTTCTTAGAGTGAAAGGATACTGCAAAGGAAACCAGCAAAGTAAAAAGGTATAAACGGTGGAGTTCAGGAGAAACCAGGTATGAGTGTCCAGTTGTCCTCATCCAGTGGAGTTGCATGGATACCACTCAATTCCCCCAGCAGTGATACATGACATCACACATGGAGTATTGGCAACTTGAGCCTTGGTGTCCAGGCTTTGAGGGATCAGTCATGTAGGCATAGAGTGCTCGTGTAAGTGACCTTAGCTACTCAGTCTCCAGCCTCCCCAGAGTATGGCCCAGGATCCCAGGCAAACAAAAACAGGCATTTACCATATATCACATTGTTAGCATAGACTGTCGTGCCCGCCGCCCCCCCTCCCCCTCCCCCACCCCGGTATGCAAAGATACTCTTCTTAGGATATTCCAAGGGCTTATAGGTTATCTCTCCAAAACTGGTTAAGGGTGAATCCTTTCTTTTCTTTCCTTTTTTTTTTTTTTGAACATTTTATTTATTTGAAAGAGAGTGAGAGTGAGCATGAGCATGGGGAGGGGTAGACAGAGAGGGAGAAGCAGACTCTCCGCTGAGCAGGAGCCCGATGTGGGGCTCCATCCCAGGAAGAGAGATACTTTGAAGTGTGCAGAATTTGAGCACCCCAAGCCTGCCAAGTTAACCGTTTACTGCATAGGAGATCAGGCTTTACAAGCTTGGGCCTAGGTTCCTTTCGTCTGAATCTCTTAGATACTTAAGAGTTTTCCTATTTTTCACCCCTTTTCTAGATCATGGGGCAAAGCCCTGTTTTGTTCTCCTCATGACTTTATATACTGTTCTCTGAGGCCCCGGTGGAGGCAGAATTCCGTGTAGGACCGTGGGTTAGCTTGACATTCTCATGGTCAATATTTTGTATCTCCGAAGCTGTGTTCCTGCTCTTGTTTTCCCATGAGTCTCTGTGAGATCCTTGGAGATGGGCTACACTGGCTACATATCTGCTTGGATTAGGGTTTGGACAACTGATGGCCTATACTGATGCCACAGCTCTGCCCACACAGCCCTGTGTCCCTCCCAACCTGGGCCCAGTTCCTTTCCCCTAGCAAGCCTTGTGATGAATGCCACTACTTTGTAAAGTAACTTACTCCCTGCTGGGTGCAAATCTTTAACATATATGAAAGTGCAAGATGTGTGGGGTTGATCAGAAGTTTTTTTTTTTTTTTAACAAGTATGCAGATATCATTTATTTGTTTCATAAGTACAATATAGTCATGATTGAGTTTCACGAAACATCAAATACAAATAACTGGAAACTGTAACAATACACAAAAAATGGCTTCCTACACAGACACACCAGGCAGTACAAGCTGAAAACTTGAGTAAATTAACATTGTTTTACATGAATATACATAGTGCCAGTTACCATTTAAAAACAAATTTCAGGGCATAGCACTTGATACTTCTTTGAATCTGTTTCAGTCAATTAGGAGTATGAAAATGGTTAGATCTAGGCTAAAAAGAATTCTTCTAACCAAAAATAGAGGCATACTATTTATAACTGGATATCAACTTTACTAAACTACAATACTTTAAAACTGTTAAATGATACCTAAGGGTATTGACATTAAAAAGGCAACATGCATTGGGTTGTTTCATCTCATAACTGGTTATGCACATGCTTTGTTCAAAGGGTTTTAAAACTATATTCCTACTTTCAATACAGTGTACCATGATGTTTCTAATTGTTCTAGCAAAATGAATGCTTCTTCAAGGGGAGCAGAGTCATCTTCAAGTCCCTGGTGTCAATTTTTTCCCTTTGGAACAAAGGACATGAAAAATAACCTGGTTCTGCCCAGATGACCTACTGCAGTGAGAGGGTTTTGTTTAGAGGCATTTCTGTTCAATCTAAAGCTATAACATCATCAGGCTCTTCTGTCTGTTCTGTACGTGACCTCTCTGCACTGATATTCTCTCTCATCTAATTTCCTCTCACGACTTCTCTCTTCTTCACTCATGTCAGCATTATCTGAAGGACCTTCTTCATCTGAATCAACCATGAGCACACATCTTGCTCTTGCAAAGTGGATGTGGAAGGCTGAGCTCCACTGTCACTGCCATATACTTTTGGCAGCATCTTCAGCTTGTTTCGGCCCCACGTTTTCTGGGGCATCACCTACAACTTCAAATTCAACATCCTTCCCTAGGTCCTCACTATGAAGGATGTTGCTCAATGAAGCATAGCCCTGAAGGAAGTCATCTGCTGGAAGTGGGCTCCCATTTCCAATTCCAAATTCTGACAGCTTTTTGTGATTATTAGCTTCTGTCTCTTCCTTTTCTGAAGATATTAGGATTGTTCTTCTCCCATCTTCAATTTGGTCATCTGGTGCTGCCATAGCAAATTTTTCTTTCACTATATTTTCCTGTAATGTGAGAATAGTTACCTCTGGCTTGCTGGCACATAACGTAACAATTAGGGTTAGGAGGATCCGGTGCACAAGGCACAAGAAACTTCCTTTTTGGGTTTGGTTGTTTATTCAAACAGATTGTTCTACATTGGTCTATTTTTCCTGATAAAATCTTTAATCCCTCTAATGCTATTAACCCAGCAATCACTGCATTAGTTGTAGCGATGGCAGGAATAATGTCCCCTGACATTGATTTTATATCAAATCTGCTCTTCATATTCATACTGAAAATATGCATCCTGAGGTTTGCAGCAGAGGTGACAAAAGGCATTGCAGATGGGTCATCCTTGTCCTATATGAGCTCAGCTCCATCCCCTTTTTGTGCTTAAATGAACTCTCGAAGTCTCAGTGTTCTTTGAAAAAAGATATGCATAGCTCTTTACATCTAGAACCTGCTGGTCTTTCAGACCTAACTGGGGTTCATTTTGTTGATCTGATACATTAGTTTCTTCTTGACTTTGTACTTCAGCCCTGTCCAGTGGAGACTTCCTTTTCCACCATACTTTGTCCATTGTTGGCAGATACCGGTATCATCTTTAAAAAGTGTGGTAAAAAGTTTAACCAGATCAGAGCCCTCCTTCGTGGAAATATGTTTAATGTCACCATCTTCATTAGATGCTCTGGCTCTGGCTTAACTTCCACTGGTTCCCAGGAAGCTTCAGGTTGGCTCTGTCAGATGACACTTCTTGATCAGCATCTTCTTCTCCAAACAGCTGGTTAACAAACACTTTAACCAAACAATGCAACGAGTAGGTTCTGAAGGTGTATTGTGAATTGTACAGCCAGGGAAAGTTCTTTGGGTAGGTTTGGGATGACATTCATAATACTCAGTTACACTCTTTTTGATGGTCATTACTTGCCCAAGGTAACCTACTCTTAAGAGGAACATCAGCTGCCAGACCCATCCTATTAGCATGGTTGAGGGCAGCTCTGTTTTCTAAAGCATTCATAGTCAATATTCAACAATATAAATTGTTGAAAAAAGTACACATCATAGTCAGGGTTCATGATACTATCGGGTAAAACTGTAGTATACTTTCTTTGGCAACCTGGACCTTCGATCTTCCAACATGTTTCTTTTGAAACAAAAACTGTCTGTTGAGGTTGCTGACATCAATAGTATCCAGATCAATCAGGTCGAAGTGGGAGAAGCTTCAGTTGAACATTTGGCTTTTGAGGTGCTTGCAGCCGATGCCACCCACACCCACCAACAGCACCTGGCCCCTGGCCACGGCCTTGGCCAGCTCCTGGGGCCTGATCACAAGTTGTTGTTGTTGTTGTTGTTGTTGTTGTTTTTTGAGAGAGAGAGTGAGCACAAGCATGTGTGGGCAGGGAGGGGAGAGGGAGAGGGACAGAGAGAAACTTAAGCAGGCTCTATGCCCAGTGCAGAGCCTGATTCACAACCCTGAGATCATGACCTGAGCCAAAACCAAGAGCTGGACACTTAACTGACTGAACCACCCAGGGGCCCCCTGATCACAAGTTTTTGTTTTTTTAAAAATTTTATTTATTTGAGAGAGAATGAGAGAGAGAGAGAGAGCATGACAGGGGGGAGGGTCAGAGGGAGAAGTAGACTCCCCACCAAGCAGGGAGCCTGATACAGGACTTGATCCTGGGATTCCAGGATCATGACCTGAGCCTAAGGCAGTTGCTTAACCAACTGAGCCAGCCAGGCTCCCCTGATCACAAGTTTTAATGAAAGAACTGAGAGGTAGTCATTAAGAAAATATTAGGTAGTATAGCATTTTGGGAAGAATGACAGCTTTGAAGTCAAACAGGGCTGAATTTCAATCCTTGCTTAGCTATTTCCTAGTTCTATGAATTTGAGAAAGTTGTTTGCTTTCTGAGTTTTAATTTTTTCATCTATAAAATGGGAATATTAAAATCGGCTGTGGTTATGATTAGAAATAACATATGCAAAGTGGCTAGTCCAGTATCTGGCATATGGTAGGCTGCAATGAATAGTAGCTACTACTACTATTAATTGGCTGTGATAACAGAGTAGGCATTACTAGATCAAAGAAGGTAGTTACATCTGAGGACACATGTTCAATTTGGAGCATTCCACTCTAAGATTCTAAGATGTGTGTGTGTGTTTGTATGTGTTCATGTAAATGTGCATGACTGAACATTAGCAGTCTTTGGTAGTCAGGAGGACAAAGAGTCTAGAACACATGTCATATGAAGGAAATGGGGATATTTAGCTTGGAAAAAGAAAGCTTAGCTTGCGCTGCCTTTAAATATTTGCTAGTTACCATTTAGAAGCAGAAGTAGACACATGTGGTGTAGCGATCCAATGGAGCTGCCCAATGGGTAAACTCTAGGAAGGCCAGACCCTGCAAGAAACGATTTTGGCTGTCTAACAATTAGTGCTACCCAATAGCAGAGTAGGCTGCCTCGGCATTATCCTGGCCCTGGAATTATGCATTGGCAGATATGTGATGTGTGTGTACACAGAGATTTTCCACTTTGGATGAGAGCCTGGCTGAGAATGAACTCCAAGGCTCCATGTCTTTAGTGGTTGTCTTGCTCATTTTTCTTGTTATGACCCTGTAGGAGGCACCACTCATAAAAGGCCCCTTGATATTAAATACCATTATAATTTTGAAGAAACTGCGAATACTCACGGAATGTGAAAAGTGAAGTCTTCTTACCGTATACCTAGTTGTCTCCCTAGAATGAAATTTCAACTTGGTTTAGGAGAGAGTGTCCCAGCAAGTGTTTCTTTTCAGAATGATTAAAGTCTCTGGGCCTATCTGGACTCATTCATTTTAACTATTCCATTTCCCAAGAATATCATCTCATTACTTTTTCAATGACCCAATATTTTCTGTACAAGTGAATGAGTCCAGAAAGTCATTTCAGCCATTGATTATTTTTGGTGACCTTCTGATCTGTTCTGAATCCCTTTTCTTTTAATTTCCATTTATGTCCTCCTGTCTTGTCATCTGTTCTGAGCTGAAAATAGTAACTTGGCATGACCTTATTATCAACCATTTAAGATTTTATAGTCTTTGGTTAAATCTCATCTTAATAAGTGTTGCTAGGGTAGACTGTAGCTTTTTTTTTTTAAGGCGGCTCTTTGCAGCTCAAATCTGTTATCACAGGACCAACTTTACCACCCTTCTGTAAGTATGCCAAAATTTTACTTCATCTTTTTGATAAGAGCTGGCTTCAAAGTCAGCCTTAAGAAGATATGCCTATTTGCTTAGAAACAAAGAACACTCCTATTTGAATCTGTCTCCAAATCTTTTTGTGAAAAAATTTGATTTACATGGGATTTAAAATGCTACTGGGAAGGGCAATGTACCAAATGCTGTTCGTTAGATCTTAAGGTGGCTGAAGTGATTAGCTCCTTTGCTAGGAGTACATTTTAATGTGGGAGAAGAGATAGGGCAATAGGATAACTCTGGGCACTTATGTGGCCAAACAGTTTTCTTTTCTTTTCTTTTTTTTTTAAAGATTTTATTTATTTATTTGACAGAGAGAGAGTGAGATCACAAGTAGGCAGAGAGGCAGGCGGGGGTGGGGGGGAGCAGGCTCCCCGCTGAGCAGAGAGCCCAACGTGGGGCTCGATCCCAGGACCCTGAGATCATGACCCGAGCCGAAGGCAGAGGCTTTAACCCACTAAGCCACCCAGGCGCCCAAAACAGTTTTCTTTTAGCAAACATTTATGGAATGCCTGGGTATGATGTGGCAGTAGGATATGGAAATACACACCAAAAAGGCACAATAATTGATTTCAAGGACCCCTGTGCAGGGGTGTGGGGCCGTGCATTAAGACACATGGGAAAACATAGGCAAGTTTGCAGAGCCTAGAAGACAGATTTCCGATTTTGAGAAGAACAGGATCTGGGTGGCCCAAAATCGTTTTTATACTCAGAAGTGGGGAGAATGAAGACAAAGTGGTAGAAAAGAATAATTTTCCTCCAGCTCTCTTGGATGAATTTTTTCACTGAGAAGTAACAGTTTCTTTAGGTTTTAAAAAAAGATTTTATTTATTAATTTATTTATTTGACAGAGAGAGAGAGAGAGAGAGAGAGGGTGGGGGAGAGTATACAAGCAGGGGGAGCAGCAGAGGGAGAGGAAGAAGGAGGCTCCCCACTGAGAAGGGGGCCCGAAGTGGGGCTCAATTCTAGGACCCTGGGATCATGACCTGAGTGGAAGGCAGATGTTGAACTGACTCAGCCACCCAGGTACCCCTTCTTTAGATTTTTTTTTAAAGATTTACTTATTTGAGAGAGAGACAGAGAGATGGAGAGCAAGAGCGAACACAGTGGGGAGGGAGAGAGGGAGAGAGAATCGCAAGCAAACTCCCCACTGAGTGTGGAGCTGTCATAGGGCTCGATCTTACAACCCTGAGATCATGACCTGAGCCAAAACCAAGAGACAGAGTCTTAACCAGCTGTGCCACCCAGGCGCCCCTTGATTTTTAATGATCTTTCTATTATGTCCTGTCTAATTGGGCATTACTCAAACCCATGCAGTCCTTTGAGGTTTAGGCAGGACTTCTGATGTCTCAGGGCCTGTCTTTGTTGGCAAATCCAATTAAAGAGAAGACAGTACATCAGCAGGAAAGGAAAAGACTCCCCTTTCTTCGTGGCTAAAGCCCTCCTCCATCTTCTCTGTGTCACCAAGTTGTTTTAATGTTTCCAGGCCCAGGTCACATTGCACCTTTCCTATGACACCATCTCTGGACACCCAGCTGGACTTGAGCTCTGCTTAGCTGCAGTGCACTCAAGCCTCACTCTCCAAAGCTCTCCTGTTGTGCTTGGTACTCCCTGCCTAGCAGTGGGAGCTGTCCTTTACTATTTAGGGTGGAGGCTGGCCATGATCATGTCATCCTCATCACTCTCAAATAGGGGGAGAAAAACTACCAGGTGAAGGTGCTGAGGATATTAGAAAGGACAACATTCAGACCTGCCCTCCTTCAAGGGCTTATAATTTAGTACAGTTTCTCTCCAAATGAGGTTGGCTGGTTTTAACTGAAATCTATGCGTTCCATGAGAACTTAAAAAAAATTGTGTTTTTCTTTCAATAATAATAAAGTATTTTTATCAACTATAAGGACTGAAATTATATTTTGCAATAATAATTTGCTACTGATAGATATTTCAAAGAATAAGAATATGAAGCTTAAATTGAGGTTTGGTAGATAACCTCTGGGGTCAAGAGACTATTATTTCTCCAAAAGAAGTCCTTATATTACTCAAGTTTGAGGGACATTGGCTTAGTTGATTTCATTCATCATTCATTCATTCATTCAATAAACATTTATTGTATGCCTATGTGTTATGTGCCAGGCACTGCGTCGGGAACATGAACAAGTGGTCAGGACATGTTCTAGGCTCCAGAATCCTAAGTGCCGTTACTGACTTATCAAGTAACACCTTCCACATGGGTCAAGCCATCAGTTTGTCTATGCTTTGCTTTCTCAATCAAATAAAATAAATAAATCTCAATCAAATAAAATAAAGGTAGGAGTATATTATCTATTTCTGTCTCCTCAGAGGTGTAGAAAAACACCCTGGGATTAAAAAAAACCCTACGAAGAACTATTTGTATCCAAACTTGGTATTTCCAAGTCAGTTGCAAGGGCTAAATCCACATTTCTTCCTACCTCCCGGCTAGTCTCAGTGGGAGGGCTCTGGGGCCCATGGAAGTTCTCAACCAGCTCTAGCAGAAGTGGGTTCTACACTGCAGAGCAGATTTTTTCATGAGAGCTATTTTCAGATTTGTTTACGCTGTCACCGACCTCCAATTTCACATTTCACAAACTCCCATGGGGCTGAGGAGTTACTCCCTAGGAATCTTCTCTGCTTAGCAGGAACTCAAGGGCAGCGTGCTGATGGGTCTGGTGTTTAAAGAACAATCTGTCACAAAGCTAAGGGGCTTATTACTCATGCTAACACTGAACACTAAATAAACACCAGACTAGATGGAGACATAACCTGGGACCTTTTTACACAGAGTTAATATGAATGGCCATTAAAGTAGCACATTTGCAAACTCACCCTCACTGAATCAGTTCTTGTTAAAAATGCCTAACTCTCAGCCTTCAGTGGCAATACAACCAGCAAAGACTACAGTGTGCTGCTTCAACATGTCAGAGTTGCTCTCTTCCAGGGCCACTACCCTGCTAGTCCTCTACTGCTGGAGTGGTAGGTGGGATGAACTTTGCTTTAAAGGGATGAATTCCTTTTTAAATATTCTCACAGACAGTTGTGGATATAGGATCTTTCACTCCAGTTGTGTAAGACCGGCAGTTTCCAAAGCTTTCGTGCCAGGAGCCAGACCTCCTGGAGTGACTAAAATACATCATTTGTGGACACGGCGGGAGACACTGGGTGGTCCTTTCAATGGCTGCTCTGTGTGGAGCAAGAACTGCTAGGGACTTTGGGTGGGGGGGCATGAGACCTTTATTCATTCAGCTAATATGTGTTGAGGGTCTACTTTGTGCCAGACACTACATTACATGCCAGAGAAACAGAGGTGGATAAGAGACAGTCCCTGCCTTAGAGAGGCTTAGTTAGAGTCCAGGTGGAGGTCCTGACAAGCAAAAGAGGCAATTCTAATAAAGAGGAGTTGGAGTGACACAGGCTGCTTGGCCCAGTTTTGGAGGGTCAGAAAAGGTTTGTTGGAGCATGGGTGTTCAAACTGAGACCCTGAGGATGTATGTATAGGAGTTAATAGGTCAATTTGAGGGAATGGTAAAGCGTGCAAGTGCCAAGGTGTGGACAGCATGTCAGGTTGGAAACTTATTTTATCTTTACTGTTTTATAGAGTTATTTATTTATATGAGAGAGAGAGAATATGAGAATCTCAAGAAGACTCTCTGCTGAGTGAGCAGCCTGACATGGGGCTCAATCCCACGACCCTGAGATCATGACCTGAGGTGAAAACAAGAGTCAGACCCTTAAGCAACTGAGCCACCCCTGTGCTTCTGGAAACTTATTTTAGGTTGGGCTGGTGAGAGAGTACAAGGATAAGAAACGAGACAGGAGAAATGAAATCCTTGAATACATTGCTTCCTAGTTTTTTTTCCCTGCACTCCTTCCCCCAAAAAGACATGGCAGGTATGTGTGTGCACAGAGTAAGAAAAAACCACAAAACCTTAAGTAACCTTTTCAATCGAAATGTTTAGTTTGCTTGGTTGGAGGCTCTTTAGAAGTGAAGTGATGATCTCTTCGCTTGCTCCAAGTCAGGTTGGGGAAAACATCACCTGTGAGGCTAGTTATCACAGGGGCTGTGACCTGGTATTTGCCGAGCTTCCAAATTCTCAACCGAAAATTCAGTTTTTAAGAAAGAAAATTACCATTTCTTTACCTCTGTATAGAAACAGAAGGAACTATGCTGGAGGGATGCTAGGAGCAAGTCTCTTATGTGAATGCAAGAATGGGAAGGATGGTGATAATAATGCAGATGGGCCTGAATTCCTACCTGGACCTGAGGCCAAGGGTGGGTGTGAATGTGAGTTTGGGGCCTCTTGGCGAGGAAATGATTAGCGGGGAGGCTTTATTGTACAAATATTATAAATAAAAAATTACCTTCTATTTTCTTCCTCTCTGTTAGAAAAGATACATGTTTAGTATAGATGATTTAGAAAAATATAAAGGAAAATATATGTTTGGTCATATTTATATGTAGATATGTTTCAAAAACAAAATTGGGAACCATATACTTGCTTTTTCATCTAAACTGTATTAGGAACATTCCACATATCTTTATGTATTGTTTGATGACCTGATATGCAGTGGATTTATGGTATTCTGTTATATACTATAATCTAGCCAGTCAATTAATGATTTTTTAGACTTTCAGGCTATTTCCAAATTTTGACTCTTATTTATTATCTTGTGATGAATATC
>CM052899.1:137029170-137108356 GCA_028534135.1 Potos flavus | reverse complement strand
TGAGGGTTAAGGGCTTCAACACATGAATTTTGGGGAGACACAAACATTTAATTCATATTGGTAAACTTGGGCACTTTATTTAACACCCAGAGGCTCAGTTCCTTCATTTGTAAACTGGGAGAATAATGCACACCCAGAGAATTTTTGTAAAAATTACATTATATAATGTGTATACATGTAATAGGTACTCAAAAGAGTTATTGATGAGGGAGCAAAAGGCTAGCTGAGGACAAAGCAGAAGTTGGCACCTTACCAACCCCCCCACCTTGTGACATGTGTGACATTCCTCAGGCAATTCCTGGCTGCCCTACAGGAAGAACAAATGGTTAACTAATAGAGATCACAGTCCTGCAGAACAGGAGTCTCCCTCAGTTTACAAATGGCCTAATGATTTATAAGGAAGAAGCTTTCTTATCAATAGCCTAACTTCCAGAGACCCATAACTCACTTCCTGAAGCCCTAACATCTCCCTCACTTCCATAAAATTGAGGGAAGCTGAGGCTGAAGGAAATGTAAATAAAGTTGAATTTCTTCTAAACCTAAAGCTCATTGACAAGGATGTGTGATAGGAGGAGTGTGACATTCCACCAGAAAACTCCCAACTGTCTTCATGTTGGTACCTCATTAGAGAAAAAAAAAACAGCTTGGCTTGACAATAACCAGGCCTCCAGTATCCTGAGAGTCTTCATTAGCATATGACAGTCCTTCTGGACACCGCCTTTGTCCTCACCTTCCCAACTCCTGAGTATATAATCAGCCACTCCTCAAGACCCCAGGGCAGCAGCTCTTTCTGCCCATGGGACCTGTGCCCGTGCTTTAATAAAATCACCTTTTTGCGCCAGAGATATCTTAAGAATTCTTTCTTGGTCGTCAGCTCTGGACCTCACTTATATTCTAAAACTTCATCATTATCAGCCCTAATTACCAATAGGTAATCACTTTTTATGTTTCTCAATATTAGAGGGATCATATATTTAGAAACGAAAAGTGGAGTCCACTCCTGCACGAAGCCCTTAAAAATTATTGAGAAATGCACACACACACACTTAGCTGTTATAAGAATAAAGGGAAAAGGGATTTCAGCCTTTGTTGACAACAGCTGTCCTGTTTTAGGTTCCTGGACCCAATTCTGCACGCGCGTGTGTGTGTGTGTGTGTGTGTGTGTGTGTGTGGTGGGGGAAGGGGGCGGGAGGCCTCCCACAGAACACCAAGAAATTGTTGGAGAGGGTGTCCAAGAATTCAGCTTAATTCTGACACTATCTACCTGGAGATAGCATCAAATTCCACAGGTTAAGGGGTCAGTCCTCTAAGACAGGCTCCCGGCCCTCTGCGCCCCCGGTGTGGGGGTGGTGGTCACATGACAGACGCATGTGCCGGTTGTCACCTGTACTGGCTGACTGGCTATAAATCAAAGGTTTCCATGACCTCCTCTTTGCATTTGATTAATTTGGTAGAGTGGCTCACAGAACTCAGAGAAACATTTTACTTCCTGGATGACCATTTTATTATAAAAGGAACTGCCAGATGGAAGAGATGTCCAGGGCAAGGTGTGGGGAAGAGGTGTGGAGCCCCACTCTTCCTGAATCTCCACATGTTCACCAGCCTGCAGGCTCTCCAAATCCTATCCTTTTGGGGTTTTCTGGAGGCTTCATTCCACAGGCACGACTGATGAACTCATTGGCCATTGGGGATTGAGCCAAGCTCCACTACCTTTCCTCTACCCGGAGCTCAGGGGGGTTGGACTAAAGATTCCAACCCTCTCCTCACCAGGTTGGTTCCTCTGCCAAATGGGCCCCATCCTTAGGTGGCCTAGGGGCATTCCAGAAGCCACCACATTAACGTAACAAAAGAAACCTTGATCACTCTTATCACTTAAGACATCCCAGGGTTTTATTTATTTTTTTTCCATTTCTTTTTTTTTTCTTCCCAAATACTTTTTTTTTATTTTTTCAGTGTTACAAGATTCATTGTTTATGTACCACACCCAGTGCTCCATGCAATACGTGCCCTCCTCAATACCCACCACCAGGCTCGCCCATCCCCCCACCCCCTCCCCTCCAAAACTCTCAGTCCCGTGTTCTGAGTTCACAGTGTCTCATCCTAGGGTTTTAGAAGCTCTGTGCCGGAAACAAGAGCAAGACCAAATAGGTATTTCTTATTATAAATCACAATATCACAAGTACCTTGGGGCATAGCGAGGATCCAATGGTTGATTATCATTATCATTTCTCCAATGACTCCTGTTTTTCGCTTTAGTATTTTTTTAAAGACACAAAAGAAATCTAGAACTCCGAGGGTTCAATCCCCATCCTTGACGAACACTGCTCACGGGGACACAAAGCAACATGATTTCAGTTTCTACATTCATTTTCATATTCATTTTCAATGATCCTGATTGAAAAATTTCTTCCTACAACTTCATTTGGGCCTTACCCCTTACCTGACTCAGAGCTCGATGTCCAGATTCTCTCCTTGGCCCTTTTCACTGTCCACTCACCCGCTGCCGCTTCTTGCTTTCCAGATGCCTCAGCTGCAGCTGACTCCAGAAACATTATTCCTCTTTAAGTCTCTGCTCCACAGGCCGCCCTCTTCCCCTCATCATTTCTCATTTCTCACCGCGAAAATCTCTCTCTCTCTTTATGGCTTCCTGAGACCCGAAAATAGAAGTAATTTAAATTTGGCAATTATGACGACAATGAAACACCTTTTGTGAAAAGTAGAGTTTAAAATGCAGGAGTTTGCTGCTCTGGAAACCTCACTCTCTCTCTGCCTTCATTCCGTGGATACCCCTGACCCGCCTGCGGAAACCCGAGCAGGTGAAGAAAGGGTGACTTCTCCACTTGCAGGGGTGAGCGTGGGGTCAACCTGAGGTACCAGGTTCAAGTTCAGCCTAGCCTCTTCTACCTAAAACAAGCTTCCTACCCCCCCTGTGGAATCTTTGCCCTCCCACACTCCACACCCTGCACCTGGACCTTCCCTACTCCAGTCATGTGGTGGCATTAGGTCTCTGGAATCATGGAGTGGGAGGTCGGGGGTGTAATTTCTCCTCTGCCAATGACGAGATGAGTCACCTCCTGTGGGCTGTTTGTGGCAACCTTTTCCTCCATCCTTGAAGCCGGGCCTTCTGAAGTCTTCACCCCTTCTGTTATGAAATGCCCTGAGCTCTCCAAAAGTCAGCAGCAAGTGTATTAGTGCATATTAACATCCTACTTTCCTGGCGCACAACTAGGCTACCACTTAAACAACTGGCTCCAAATCTGCTAAAATTGGGTTTCAGGAGGAGGACATGGGAAGCATGTAATGTGGAGCCCATCTCCCGACAGGTGCCATCTGTTCTCATTAGAGTGATCTAGCAGCTTCAGCTGGGGAGGGAGGGGCCTCCAGGTGCTCAGAAGGAAGCCTACTCGTGCATTATCCTTTCAGAGACTTTGCTTTTATGTTTGGTTCAGTTTTGTTTTTGTCTGGCAGGCTGAAAGAGAGCCTGTCCTACTTTCTAAGAGAACAATTGCTCCAACATTGTAAGAAATTAAGTCCCTGGGAAAAAAAAATCTCGTTTGAGAGGGCTCGTAATGGCTTCTTGACCACATGCTGTGTTGCCCAATTTATAACAGAGAAATATTACAGAAGTTGGGAACCGAAGTTGGTGTGTGCAGCCATTGCTTAAAAAGGGATGGATGCTTCTTGGGGATAGTGATCCTCCCCCCACACCCCCCAGCATTTATTCAGTTTGGAGAGAATCTGCCTGCCAGGCTCCCACTCCTCAGTCCAGGAAGAGCTAGGCCTATTCATTGTCCTCGGCATGTAGAAAGTGATAATAATTCCTCTGAGACCTAATGGGGCTCAGGAGAATATGATTGAAGTCCTGCTGGTGACTGGAACTGCCTTTTATGCGTCTGTGTGGGGTTATCCATTTCACAGGAGTTTCCTATTGCCAGCCTGTGGGGATGCCCACTGAGTCAAAAATATATTACCATGAAGATAGGCCTTTTGGAGGTGTCTTATAGCACATTTTGGGAAAAGCAGGGGAAATAACAAGAGCATTAAGCCTCAAGTTTGAAATGATCCTTTCCCAGATCTTATATTAAAGACTTTGCCTGCAAGGTTGATCTGAGGACTAAAGCATGACCCCAGGTCTCCTGCATATCTTCCTCCTCTCTTGAGGTCTCCTTCCTGCCTGTCCCTTCCACCCCTTCCGGAGCTGCTGTTCTGCCTCCTGTCAAGGGCTTGGTTTGTGTATCGTGTCCTGTCAGCTGATTCCTGTTAAAATGTTAGCCCCTGTTAGGAGAGCCTAATGGGATATTTGCATCTTAATAGGTAGCTTGAATATGGAAGAGCTTCAGACTAAAGCAGTGAATCCTCACTGGGGAAGAGACAGGCAATTTTGGATGGGGTGAAGGTGTGTGAAATCTGAAACAGGATCAAATCCTATTGTGTATGTTCTAAGATGCACTGATGCGGCCTCTGAGCAGAAGTCAAAGACTGAATGAAACTGGATTCTGTTCCTAACCCTGGGAGCAAACAGGGGCTGCTGTGGGAGCACCTTCAGCAGTGACCCTACCATTGTGTGTTCAGAGTTAGCATATAAAAGCATAAGACGCCCAGCTTAGTGTGCATGTCCAATAAACAATGAATACCTTTTTTTTTTTTAGCATGAATATGTCCTATGTGATATTTGGGACATATTTATGCAAAAAAAATTCTTATTTATCTGAATTCAGATTTAATTGGGTGTCCTGCACGTCATTTGGCAACCCACCACCACACTAGCCTGTTGTTAAAAAATAGTTTCTGAAAGAGATAAAATCATAAGTCTTACACAAACGTTAAATAAACTTGTGTCAAGGGTTTTTTTTTTTGTGGGGGGGCGGTGTGAGGGGCAGAGGGAGAAGGAGAGAGAGAATCTTAAGCAGGCTCCATGTCCAGCACAGAGCCTGACGTGGGGCTTGATCTCACAACCTTGAGATCATGAGTTGGATGCTTGGGGCACCTGGGTGGCCCAATTGGTTAAGTGTCCGGCTCTTGGTTTTGGCCCAGGTTGTGATCTCAGGGTCCTGAGGTCGAGCCCCTCGTCAGGCTTCGTGCTCGGTGCTGTGCTCAGTGCTGCTCAGCACGGAATCTGCCTAAGACTGTCTGTCTCTGCCCCTCCTCCCTGCACTCTCTCTCTCTCTCTCTCAAATGAATAAATAAATCTAAAAAGAAAAAAAGAGTTGGACACTTAACCGACTGAGCCACCTAGATGCCCCTGTCAAAGATTTTTTTTAAAGTCACTGATTAATAAGAGAACCAGTAAGATGTCACCATTGGTTCAAAAGAGAATTCAGCATCCACATAGATACAGACATATATACAATCAGGAAATGCTGAAATGAATTAGTTAATACAGGCATGGCTAGTCATATTCATAGGGCAATAATCAATTGCACACTGGGCAAAGCTAATTTGCATTTCTCAGGACAGGAGTCATGGGCATTACTCGTTTTCTATAATTTGCAATAGCTATAAAATAGGTCAATGATAATGAAGGCACAGATAACTAGGAAGGGTGTGTTAGAATATCCAGTATTCACTTTTGCCTATTTTAAAGTCTTTTATAATTTCTCCTGATGGTGTCATGATCTTTCCCATCTCAGGGCCTTTGCACATGATCGTTCCTTAGTAATCTTGTATTTGTCATTGATTATCTCAAAAATCATTATCTCTGGGAATCCCTTTCTGACCCTCAATCTGGGTTAGATTCATGCTTTATAACACAGAAGCATGCTTCTTTCATTAGAGCATTTATGTCAGTTTTGAATTTATGCTTTTTACTGAATTCTATAATTCCTTGCAGGAGCTAGCCTCTGTTCTCATCAGCTTCCTCTTTAATAACAATGGTCATACCTTTCTCCTTTCTGTTACTTGGCCATAACAAGTTCTTCCCTGCTACAGGGACTTTGCACCTGCTGTTCTCTGTACCTGAAATTTTTTTTCTCTTGGCTTTTGCATGGCATGTTTCTTTTTCATTGCTCAGGTCTCAGTCTGAATACCACAAAGGCTTATCCTGCTCATCTTATCTAAAGATGCTTCCCTCCCCACCCTTACTTTCTATCTCAATGGAACTTTAGCACAGATCAGAATCCCCTCATAGGCTTGTTAAAACACAGATTGCTGGGGTCCAGGCCCAGAGTTTTTGATTCAGCAGGTTTGGGGAGAGGCATGAGGACCTGTGTTTTAACAAGTTCTTGGGTGATGTTGATGCTGTTGGTTTGAGCACCACTCCTGGAGAAACAATGCTGTGATTATTTTCTTTCAAAACATAACATTATTCCCCCCTTTTACTGATTTGCTTTCTGTTTCCTCCACAACTGAAAGCTCCGCATGGGAAGGGCATATCAACAACCCTATTCTCTGCTTTATCCCTGGTATCAAGGGCAGTGCGTGGTTTATAAAAGATGTATGATAAATATTTGTTGAATGAATGAACCATTTTCTCTCTTCTTGTTCTGTATCATTATAAAGTGTTCACCAAAGTGCTGATGAATTCAGGTGCTGAGACTCAGCCAAAGGGACTGGCTTTCATCACTAAGATAAGTTTGTGGTGGAGTGGTCTTGATAAAGCACACCGATATCTGATCAGTAACTTGGATAAAGACCAGTGTCTGTGGGGACCTGTGCTGTCACATGAGCTTGCCTTCCTCTCGAGGGCCAATGCCATTAACCCACAGCTGGTTAGATGACATCAGGGCCTTGGGTCCTATTGGCAGGGTCCAGGCTGACCTGGGTTTTGCTAAGACCAGTGCTATGGTGAGCATTCAGAAGATGTGGGCAGGTAAGGGTGGAGAGGGCCTTGTGCATTGGCCTCAGGTGTGTCTCCCTGTTGAGGCAGCTTGGGAAAAATAACAGACAGTAGGGAGCAGGGCCATCTCTCCTCTAAGCTGGGCTATAGGAGGTGCTCTTACATCTTTCATGTTGGTATCTTCTTAAATGTCTTAGGGTCCTTTGCCCTTCTGGTCCTAACTCCTGGGCTTCCTGATGCCAATATTTTGTTCCAAAGCCCTCAGTCCAAGCCTTAGAGCCCAGGCTTAGGCTCTTCCTCCCAAGCAGCCTTCTAGGTTCTGGCTCATTCTTTTCTACTCTCTTCTCTCTCATTTCTCTAGGCTTTCATCTCATCAGGTTATGTGGTAAACTCATGCACCCTTGAGAGTGAGAGACACAATATGGCACAGTGTTTAATCCTTGAAAGTATGTGCTTTGAAGTCAGCCTTAGATTCTAATCTTATTCTGCTAAATACTGTGTATGTTTGAGAAAGTCACTTAACTATTCTGTACTTCAGATGATGGGGATGATAACAGCACTAAATCACAGGGTCGTTGCAGGTATAAAAGAGATGATACTTGTAGAGTCTAGTCCCTGTACCTTGTAGCTACCAGGATAATGGCCTAATACTCCCTTAGGAAAATAGCTTTCCATTTTCATGATGGACTTTGGTAGACACGTGGTTTGACTGCAAGAGTCTTTGCAGGTCAGATGTCTGGGGGCCTTCAGACGACTGCATGTGAATAGATGCTCATTCTCCGTGTGGGTTAAAGGAACCCTCTGCAGATCTCTCTGAGGGACAGAGCACTAGGTGACTTGGCCATTGGCTCTGGTCCTAAGGAAGAAGCCTTGGCAATTGAGGATAAGACAATAATAGCAATGTTGTATTCAGGAGCATTGCTTTAAATAATCCTTCTCCTTAATAGCTTTGCCCCTGGCGTGTGACAGGTGTTTACATTATTAAGTAAAAGCATTTAAACGGCGACCTCCTTGGTATAAGGGTGAAGGAGATTAAAATCCAAGCAGTGCTCCAGCCATTTAAATCAATGAGACTTGTCAGATCTGTAACACATGAGCTACTTAGAGGGCGCAGGCACCTACTGTTTTTGAGGTTCAACTAATATCTCAATATGCTAGTTCCTTCAAAGCCTGGCCAGGCCCTGGGTTGCTCATTAAAGGCTGGTTTGGCCCCAGCTTCTCTGCCTTTGGAACCAGCATTATTTTGTAGTTGCCTAAGTGTACATCAAGTAGTTATGCTATTAGGGAAGATCAAAACTTGGGTTGATTTCTGCTTAGAGAAATGACCTTTCAAGGAATCCCAATGCTCAAGACCCTTAACTCATCGGAAGCAAAGGACATGAATGCTATCTCCTCCTCCAGTAGGGGGCGCTAAGCCAGGCTGCTTGGCTTCACCCAGTCTCCCTTTCTTGAGCTGTGTTTTCATCTTCAGCCACAGCACTGGGAACCTCACAACCACTAGCAGGATTGGGGAACCAAGTCTCTGAGACCTAAATTGTATTTGTTTGTTTTTAATTTTAAGCTTCATGCTGTCACCAGGCACTGAAAATTTTTTTCTAAAATTGGACTTTATTTCAGGTTCTAAGGAATGGGTACACAGGCGTGTGGGTGTTGGGAAGGACATGGTCCAGCCAAGTTCACAGCCACAGGTTTCACCTGATTTTGGCAGACGCTGAGTCAACACAAACATAATCAAGTGTGGCCCTGGGGCCCCAGATGGGCTGCACAGATGCTAGGTTCCAAACACGTGACCAGGAGTGACTAGGTGCGTGGGGGATGCCAGGGGAGGAAGCCCCGTGTGGGGCAAGACCAAACTTGGGGCCTCTGTATTCCCCCCAGTGGGTGGTGAGCACCTGGGCATATATGCCAACTGGTGGGTCCTGGCAGACACGTGCCATCTGTCCACTGCGGGTTGTGGTGAACCCCCCCAGATAACTCACCGCTGAGTCAGGAAGGCCAACAAAGGAACTGCATGCAGATAGGGCTACATGGCAGAATTTACTTACTCCTTCCAGTAATGGCCTCACGTGTGGGCCTGTCCCTGATCGTTTCGAAACTGCTCAAGCCTCGGCTTTGGATGTGCACATCCAGCAGAGGGTAGGAGTTTCCTTTCTGGATGGTCTGAAGGGCTTTTTCCCAGGTGACTGACTTGAGGAATGCTCTCTGCTTCAGAGGAAAGCCCTCCTTCTACTTACAGTAATGATAAAAGGCCACGGCCTCTAGTCTTTACAGAGCTTCTTTGTCAAAATGCCACATCAAAGGCTTCACTGTGAAAATGTGATATGCGCAAAGGAAACCTGGCCATTCTCAGTGCTGGGAGCAGCAGTATGGGCATCGCCTCGGAGTGAACTAGAAATGTAGCATCTCAGGACCCCAGAACAGCTGAAACAGAATTGGCATTTTAACAAGCTCCCCAGTGATTCGTGTATATGCCAAAGCCCTAGAAGCACTGATACACACAAAAAAGTCCATCTCTTTCTGTCCACACCATCCTTTCGTCCACACAGCTCTCTCCACCACAGGAAACAACTCCGTTGAAGCCTGGCTCAGGGAAGAAAGTCTCGTGACATCCCTGTGCCCTGGAGCTGAGGAGTCAACCTGGCCTCTGAGGGGTTTTTTTTGGATTATGGGCAGAATGACTGGGATCTTTTGCTCAGTCAGAACGAGGGGATAACGAGACCATGTCATTGGTTGGAGACCACCACAGAAATTAATTTGCTTCTTTCCATAATCATGGTCAGTACCTCCAACATTAGTCTTCCAATGGTATGTAGGCATCCAGGGGGCCTGGAGCAAGACCACCTCTGAGGCAGCAGCTTCCTAGGAAAAAGCCCTAGTGAAGTACTGGGAAGTCTCCCAGACAAGGCAACACTTACTCAGGTCAATCAATTCTTTCAAAAGTCTGTTCGCTGCAAACAATACCTCGTGGATGTTTGATCGCTTAGTCAGTTTAGTCTCCACAGCTGCTCAGAGGCCACTCGTGAATGCAGTGTTGGGTGCTAAAGGAATTCAGGTATTTACCCATAGAGGTAGTACAGACCCTCATATCCTCCACTTGCTAGCTCTGACTGGAGGCAAGGGATTTCACTTCCCCAACGTTAGTTTCTGGATTTTAAAATTGATTATCAGAATGGTACTGATCTTATGGGTGTGTTGTAAATACTAAGCTCAGTATTCACTCTGTTCACAGGAGGTATGAATTATATTTCAGGGCCTGGGTGGCTCAGTCAGTTAAGCATCTGCCTTTGGCTCAGGTCACGATCCCAGGGTCCTGGGATCGAGTCCTGCATCGGGCTCCCTGCTCGGTGGGGAGACTGCTTCTCCCTCTGCCTGCCACTCCCCCTGCTTGTGCTCTCTCTCTCAATCTCTGACAAATAAATAAATAAAATAAAATAAAAAAGAATTCTATTTCAGGAGTGGAAGGAACCTGAAATCACCACATGGAGAGGGGATGAAAAAGGAAGAACCACAAAGAGAAAAGCCTCCTTTCATTTTACAGAGCCCGGATTCTAGCTCTATGTCTGTCACTGTTGTCCTGGACAAGTGTACCTTCCCAGGGCCTGTGAGGAACTCTGGATGAGATGTGAACGAGGAGCAGGTGTGTGATGGTGCAGGTCAGGTGGAAACCACAGAGTTAACAGAGGGGAGAGATGTATATACTTATTGTGGCAAAGTATCAGAAGGGCTCAGGTATCAATAGTGTGGAAAAGTAATAATGACGGTTGATTCCTGATGAGCAATATTGTTGGGAAGGAGAGCCACACAGCCAAATACCGTGGGGTGTATTACACATACCGTATTGTGGCTTGGAAAGGTGGCTCATTCAGATGGTCTCATGGGCCCCCATGCGCTGCCCCTCTGCTGCTCGACCCTGCCTTTACCTCCCATGGCTAGCAGGGTGCCAGGGGCAGAAGAGGTCCCATCACAGAGAGGATTTTCAAGAGCCACCAGCATGCTTGCCAAGTACACGTACTTTCTAAGGAATATTCATTCTTGCTGCTCAATTCCTGGGGCTTAAGCAGAGCAGTGTTTTCTACCGGCAAATGATTTCGGAGGGGGAGATCTTATGACCTTGTAAATATGGTATCAGGCATTTGAATATTTTATTCTGGAAGCTAACTGCTGAAAGCAAAAGTTAAAAAAAATTTTTTTTTATCTCCCCTCTGTTTTATCTCTGGGAGAAGCTAAAAATATGGAGAGGGGTTTTCATTTGGCAGAGCTGAGCTTCCCCTTTCTCCTCGCTATCCCTTTGATCTTCTATTCTCTGTGTTCAGGTTCCCCTTTGTGCCTACCTGAACCATGTGAAACAAATCATCTTAATTACTTCGGGCCTGGCTTCTTCCTCCAGTTCTCATTTTTTGAAATTCCTACGATGGTTACCATATAAATCTGCGAAGGGCTCTAGCCCTTGGACAAAGCACGGAAGGCACCTGCAGCAGCAAGAGGAATTTCAAAGTTAGTTAAAAGGCACAGGAGGAGTGAGGGAATTGAATGAACCTCTCTGGTTTTCAGCCTGTAGATGCAGTGCTGACTGTACTCCAAGTACGTGTTCATTGTAGGCCACAGCTCTCACACCTTTGCTTGTAGAAGAGAGAATAATTAATGTTATGTTTCCTTGGCTTGGTACCCAGAGCTTGGCTTCTGCCAGCAGTGCCCCCAATACTGGAGGAACACGTACCCTGTGAGAAAGCCTAGGTGGGCAGAGAAAGGGGAAGGAGGTGGTGGTGTGCTCTCACCAGCTGGGGCTCCCTGGCTTAGCCAGTAGGAGGCCCCAAGCAAGGCTGGGGTAGCAGGAAGCTGGGCAACTCCAGGGACCTGTCACTGAGTTGGAGCTGGGTTGTGTGGGGCTGCATTTTAAGTGGGCCATTTTGAATGAAGACCCTCTGGCAGAGGTGCTGAGGCAGGCCAAGCTGTTGATCCTGTGCACCGGGGTGTCCAAGGGGAGGTAATTAGGAGCAACGAGCTGAAACTGCGGAAAAGAAAATGTAAGCGGCGCAGCATGAAAACCTTCCTGACAGTGATGTCTGTTAGCCCATGGCATCCTCTCTTAAGGGAAGTTGCAAAAAACCCATTACTGGAGGCATTTGAAGGGGCCCTGATAACCCCAGGCAGAGGGGAGGGGGCTGCTGAGAATGGCATTGCTCCTTCTCAGGGATGGGGCCCTACCAGAGCTGGCTTGAGGCGAATTGCTTGGACCCCCACCCCTTCAGTCCTGTCAGAAGAGCCACTTAACACAAGCTCTTTCAGCGGATCATTTCACCTTGGAGTGATTTTTGCCTCTGCAAAAGGAGGGTGCTGGGCATGCATGACTGCAAATATGTGCAGCAAGCCCCCCAGGGTGTGGGAGGGACTGCTGGGTCCAATCAGAGAAATTTTGAAAACAAAATTTCACTGGTTGAGTGATGGTTTGCAAAATGTTTTTGAGGGAATCTTGTTTGAGGCAGAGAGGTTTACTCACCTAGCACACTTAGTTTTTAAATCATAATGATGAAACAGCTTTATGTCTACCAAGTAGAAGGTGTGACTCCTCTACCCCTTCTTCCTCATGGCCCCAGTGTCCTGGAGGACTTTGGAGGTCACCCAAGTGACCAGGAAGTAGCTTTTCCTGACACAACCATCACTGCTCTCTTTCTTTACTTGGTTCTAGTCACAAAACACAGCAGTGTGTTAAGCACCCTAGGTTGACTTGCCCCTGCCCCCAGGCCAATGCTTCACACTCTCTTCCTTTATACCCCTCTTCCCTTCCTTTAGAAGGGCTTCTGGCAGCTCCAGGCCAGGCAGCTGTTTAGAATGCAAAGTTGGACTAAGTAAATAGCTGGAACTTGTTGTTGCTTTGGGCGCCAGCTCATCATTAATTCTCCGAGGCCAACAGTCCCAAAGGCCTGTCGATAGCTTTACACAATACTGCTCATGTTCACCATCTCCATCTTATGTTGGATGATCAAGGGCTCATTGCGGGACAATAGCCATTGCATGACCTCCCTATCTTTCTACTTGTTCCTTCAAACCTATCCTTCCACCACAGCCAGGTCCATCTCTGGAAACTACCTGTTCATCACGACACTTGTGCAAAACTTTTCAAAGGCTCCCCATGGCTTTCAAGACAGAGTACTGGGCTGGAATACATCTCTTCTGCCTATAAAAATAGTTGGTTCTGGTAATATTTTGAGAGATTCAGACCTATTCATTTCGGGAATTGACTAGGGCTGACTTTAAGAACTGGCTATTTCTTTCATTGATAATCAAGTTACATTCTGAATCTTTATCTTTTTAAGCACAGCCACTTCTAAAGGATGAGTGGTTGTAGTAGAACAGCGGTTCTCAGCCCAGGATGCATGTCAGAATTTGGGAACTACTGCAAATTATGGATGCCTGGGTCTGAATCTTTGGAAGTGGGGTCTGGGTATCTCATTTTCTAAAGAGGTCCCCAAGTGTTTTAAACATTCAGCCATTGTTGGGAATTATATTAAATTACCTGTAAGACTCCTATCATTTCAGATATTTTTGGTTCTCTAATTCTTGAACTCCTCCAGGTCAGCTGAATACTTCCTAGCTGGCATGAAATTGGATCCTTTTAGTTAGGGTTGAGATACAATATTAGATCCAAATGGACACTACTTTTTTGTGGCCACTATAACTCCAAACAAGACTTTAATTTCTAAACAAGATTTTAAAGGAAAGCTCCTTTCCCTTTACCCCAAGTGGGGGAAGAGTGACTTACTGGAGAGGTGAGTTTTGGTGCAGTGGTTGAGCCCTATTTCCTCTTCTGATGTCACCTACCAGTATGCAGAGAAGATTCCGTGCTTCTCCTTGTCATAAATCTGATAGGGACAGGCCCCTGTGGGAGACTGCATGTCTGCGATGGGGAAGATTGATCTAGTTCAGGAATTAGCAAGCCCACTTGGTTAACAGACCTAAACTCATGTAATAAAGGTAATCTTTTGGTGCCTTTCTGGCTCTGGGTCCTTCAACTTGTTCCAAGGGTGGGGCATGGAGCCTTCACAAACCCCAAAAGCAGCCATACATTTCCCTTCTAAAGAACCACCTTCTTCGATTTAGCTTGGATTAAGTGAAACTGATTCCACACATGACACGAAAATTAGTTCTCCCTGGCTGCAATGATTAATTAGTTTAAGGATGAGCATATGACCCCTTAATCAATTCCAATGAGTCACAGTGATGTTTTCCTCTTTGAGGTAGTCTTGATCTTATGTGCTGGGACCTAAAGAGGGTACAGGGGCTAGAGCCATCATTGCCATTCTGTTCCGCCATGAAGCTGAGAGATGGAGAAAAACAGTCCTGATGACATTCGTTGAATTCAGAATTCAGCCATGACTGAAGCTAAGTATGCCTTTAGACTTTTCATTCTAAGTGAAACAATACATTCTCTTTTTGCTTAAGCTAGTTTGGGTTGTTTTATGCTACTTGCAATGGTAAATGAGCCACACTTCATTTTATTACCACATTGTTAGTTTTGATTGATTTTAGAAGCCGACAGATCACCTCTATAACTCATTTTAGATCACAGGAGCTAGAGATGACTTTAGAAAGTATTAATTTACTACAGGGAGAGTAGTTAGGTTATAATGTCACAATATTAATTATTTTAGGCACTTTTCATTACTTATTTCTATTGTCTATTTTTTTGAAACATAATTTGATGTGGTACCTGACTCTAGTAAGTCTTTAATATAAAACTTTCAATGCAAACAGCTTCTATTTTTCTTCTGATTAACTGGAGAAGAATTAATCTTGTTCTCAAGTTATAATTATCAAAATAAATATCCCCAAAGAAGCAACAAACTCTTTGGGGGAAGTCACTTTAGCTACTTATCAAAATAAAAGACTAGAACTTTTTTTTTTTTAACTGGGAATTCTGGTGAAGGTTAAATATAACCAGAAGGGTGTTGAGATTTGGATGAGCAAGAAGAAGGGAGAAGAGCCTTCTGGTAATGGGGAAGGAAGTTAGCAGAGGAAGACTGAGCTACATTCAAAGCTGCTGAGATGCAGATATACACAAAAAATAGGTGTTCTCCTTCCCATTTTGAAGAATTTTTATTGAAAAGTGGATGCACTATCAGGGACTATGTTCCCAGCATTCTCTGCATCTAGATATTATCATGTGGCTAGTTTTTACCAATAAAACATTGAATGGAAGTGATATGTGACAGTTCTATGACAAGGCTTTCAAAAGTAGACTGCTCAGCTATACAAACATTTTTCTGGCTACATCTCCTTTGGTAAGGGAAACAAAAACAAAAATGAACTATTGGGAACTACACCAAAATAAAAAGCTTTTGCACAGCAAAGGAAATCATCAACAAAACAAAAAGACGACACACTGAATGGGAGAAGATATTTGCAAATTATATATTCAATAAGAAGTTAATATCCAAAATCTATAAAGAAATTGTACAGCTTAACACCAAAAAACAAATAATCTGATTAAAATGGGTAGAAGACATGAATAGACATTTTTCCAGAGAAGACAGACAGATGGCCAACAGACACATGAAAAGATGCTCAACATCACTAATCATCAGGGAAATGCTAATCAAAACCACAAAGCCATTTCAGAATGGCTAAAAACAGAACATAAGAAACAACAAGTGTTGGAGAGGCTGTGGAGAAAAAGGGACTTTTGTGTCCTTTTGGTGGGAATACCAATTGGTGGAAAACAGTATAGAGATTCCTAAAAATATTAAAAATAGAATTACCGTATGACCCAGTAATCACACTACTGGGTATTTACCTAAAGAAAATGAAAACGTGACTTTGAAAAGATGTAAGCATCCCTGTGTTGATTGCAGCATTATTTACAGTAGCCAAGATATGGAAGCAACCTAAATGTCCATCCACAGAGCAATGGACAAAGAAGAATGTACATATATATATATACATATATACACGTATATATGTATGCCATTTACAACAACATGGATTGATCTAGACAGTATAATGCTAAGTGAAATAAGTCAGTAAGGAAAAGATAAATACCACACGATTTCCCTCATATATGGAATATTAAGAAAAAATATGAACAAAGAAAAAAAGAGACAAACCAAAAAAACAGACTCTTAAATATAGAGAACAAATTGGTGGTTGCCAGAGGGGAAGTGGGTAGGGGGATGGGTGAAATAGGTGAAGGGGATTAAGAGTACATCTATTATGATGAACACTGAGTAATTTATAGAATTATTGAATCATTATTATAATTATAATCATTATCATTATAGTATATTGCCTGAAAGTAATATAACACTGTATGTTAATTATGCTTGAATTAAAAAAAAAGGTGGTCTGATTTCTGGATATCTTTCATCTCTTCCAACTGTATATGCTCCTAGTTATTAGTAGAGATGTAAGCTCAAAGCAGCTTGGGTCCTTCACTCAACAAATGAAAGAAAACTTGCTATAGATTGTTTTGTGAAAGAGAAATAAACTTTTATTGTGTTTGGCCACTATGCACTTACAGATATATTTGATACAGCCAGAAATTGGTGATGCTCAAAGTATGGTTGCCAGACCAGGAGCAGGAGCATCACTGGGGCTTGTTAGGAATGCAAATTCCCTAGACCTACTGAATCAGAAACTCAGATCCAGAAATCTGTGAGTTTTTTTTTAAAGATTTTATGTATGTATGTATGTATGTGTTATGTATGTATTTATTTATTTAAGAGGGGCAGAGGTAGAGGAGAGAATCTTAAGCAGATTCCGTGCTGAGCACAGAGCCTGATGTGGGGCTCTATCTCAAGACCCTGAGATCATGACCTGAGGTGAAATCAAGAATCAGACATTTAACCAACTGAGCTACCCAGGCGCCCCCAGAAATCTGTGTTTTAACAAGCTCTCAGGGTGATTCTAATGCATGTTTCAGTTTGAAGACCACTGCCTTCTTTACCAACTTTACTGCCACTCTAACTGTTCAGTAGACATGAGTTACTTCTCCTCAACGTTGCCTTTTCTTGTTGAAACCCTCCAAGTATCTTATATTGCTAGCTGTAATTAGGAATGGTAGCAAAAAGTTAAGGATAAGGTTGGAAAACCTGGTCTGGTGCACTTGGGAAGATGTTTGGTGAGTTTGAAGTTTCTTTGAATTTTGAGAAAGAGAAACATATTTGCTTAGAAACAACTTGTGTTCTGTTCTGAATATTTTCATTTTTAAAAGGGCATATATCTTCAAATGGGGGTCACAACATAAATGCCTACCAGGTAATCTAATCAAAGGAAGAGGACTGAATGCAGGGAAGCAACCAGTACTAAGCCACAACAGATTGTTGAGAATGTGGACCCAGTGTTTTCAGGCCTAAGTATTTTTAAAGACAATTGGAATATTGGATAATACATGTTATCTTACACTAAAAAAATAAGAAAAAACACAAAAACTGAAAAACTTTATGTGGTCAAACACACCATTTGGCCCCTAGGCTACCAGTTTTATAACTTTGTCTGGAAGAACCAGGGAACCAGTCAGGCTGGCTGATGTCTTATCTTAGTCATTAGGAGGCAAAATAACTTTTACATAAATGATGAGCTTCAGGGGAGGGAGGAATAAGAGCTCTACAAAGTAGTTGCCAAGGTAACATCTTGCTGATCTGAAAGGGACGGCAATTGGGTTTTATGTAGACGCAGTGGGAGAATGAAACATAATCTTTCTCTGTATTCTTTCTGTTTAAGATCAGTGAGCAAATGGATGTGGATGCAATGCGGCTGCCTGAGATTAGCAGGAAGCAATTCTTTTCCCATTTGGAGAGACCCCAGTGAGACCTGATCACCAACCAGCAACATATGGAAGTCACACCATTAAATCTTCCAATTTGCTAGCAGCAAATCAATGGAATCTGATAGCTGCTGCCCTAAGCTAGCATTCCGGGAACTGTAGACAAGCTATTTGATACCTGAACTTCAGTGAAGGAAAGTTAAAGCTTTTTCTTAAAGCAGGGGGAAGAAAGAGATTACATTAAGCAATGAGAGAAGAAAATTGAAGTTTTATGAAAGAGGGTTGGTCATCTTAAATCTTTATTTACCTAAATGTATTGGCAAACTCTTGGCAACTGGTGTTTTGTTGTATATTTTAACAAATTAATAAGAAAGGCTTTTCTATTCTATCTCATTGAATTGAAGCTTAACTCTTTTTTTTCCCTGTTTTAACTATGAAAAGAAGACCTTGTTTCAGGGCCTGCCGAACTTAGGCATTCTCTTCTTTCTGGGCAAGATCACCCTTTGGTATATTTTCAGCACAGTGGGATGGAAATTTTAAGACACTCAGAGACAGATACTGGCCCGAAGAGATTTCTTTTACCTGTAATCCTTATCAAATAACCAGATATTACCTGTACTGCCTTGGCATGCTGCCCGAAGGTGAGTTTCTTTGATTGTATAAAGAGTTCAGGGCCATGGGGGTGACCTTGCTTACTTTGTGATGTGTTGTGTGGCAGTCAAACCTCTTTGTCACGTAGGAGGTTTTGGACCTTTTTTGGTAGAGATCCACCTCATTCATTTTAGTAACTGCATAGACTCTTAGACATTTGGAAGTCTCCAAATATCAGTTTTCATCTTTTGTATATTGTTTTTGTTATGTTAATATTGCCATAAATGTCCTCACAACTCTTTTTTATTTATGTGCAGTATAGTATTTTTGAAGGACAAATTCTTGCATAGGAAAATCGTCAAAGTATATATGTATTTAAAATTTCGATAGCTATTACCTAATTGCCCTATGATGAGTTTATAATAATTTACATTTCCATCAATAGTTTATGAACCTGGTTTCCATGATACTTTACTATATATATATATATATTTTTAAGATTTTATTTATTTGTCAGAGAGAGAGAGACAGAGTGCAGCAGGGTGAGCGGCAGGCAGAGCAGGCGGAGGGAGAAGCAGGCTCCGTGCTGAGCAAGGAGCCCGATGCAGGACTCAATCCCAGGACCCTGGGATCATGACCTGAGCCGAAGGCAGTGGCCCAACTGACTGAGCCACCCAGGTGCCCCCTTTACTATATATTTTAAAATTTCTAATCTTTTTCAATCTGATATGGAAAAAAGTGTTTTGCTCTTCTAATTTTTCTTTCATTATAAGAGAGTTTGAAAGAGAGTTGCATTTTTTTTGTCATGTTATAAAGACAGTTGCATTTCTTTTTTAGTTAAATGTCTCTTCATATATTTTGCTTTCCTAAAGGTTGTTGGCCTTTTTTATTGATTGTAAAAGCTATTTATATGTTAGGTAATTTAGCCTTTTGTCAAATGAGGGTTGGTTTAGAAAAATAAATGTTCTAGGTATTCATAGTCTCAGCCTAAGACACCTGGGGCGAGTCTAGACAATGGCTACACACAGCTATTTGCTTGGTGAAAACTGCATGATCTCAGGCACATGGGATAATCTACAAAGATCTAACTTGCACTTGCAAATCTGTAAAGGAAGACAAAGTCTGAAGGCCATCTGGAGACAATTTACTGAGTGCTTGGCATAATGTCATGACACAGGGTGATGGTTGGAGATGGCTGGGTAAATGTGTGGTGGCTGCGGAAGTCAGGGCTAGGTCTGAGGTGGGATTAGTAAGAGTGATGTGTATGTGGGCAACTTGGGGCTAGAACTCTCATGGCAGGGTTTCTTTTCATTTTATTCAAGGACAGCCATTTTACCTCACTGTTTCTTGCTGGTACATCGAGGACATTTAGTTTCCCATATATCCCTTTTGCTACCAATGCCTTTCTAGGCTGGTGGAGTGCTTGCATTCAGAGGGATGCTTATTCAGGCCGATAGTACTCTTTTTGACATAAGAGGCAGGTTTTCTTTTGACTGCCCATGTGGTCCCCCACATGAGACTGTCCCTCATTTTGGGCCCTAGGCTGGCCTAAGGTCTCCATTAAAGCTAAATAGTAAAACCACAATCAGGGTTACCCAATTTTTCTCCTTTGGTATTTATAAAAAGCAACACTTAAAAACCTTGGAAATTTACTTAACCAACAACAAAAGCCATTGCTTTGTTAATTCCTTCCTGGAGATGGTTCTTTCTTCTCAAATAGGCCAATTTCCAGACTGGAAATCACACCAAATCCTCAAATAGCCTGGTGTTTTTCATGTGTGATTCCAGCAAATTGCTGTTCGCGTGATGCCTTGGTGGGGACTCACTTAGGAGCTAGATTTGTTACTGTACTTACTGACATTTTAGCATGACGCTTTCAGCTGCTTAAATAATTGTAATATTTACCAGAAAAAAAAAATCAAAGTGATGAAAGGTACCTAAAATTATTCATATCTCAATATTACAAGTCTTAATTTCCTGCTTGAAGCCTGGTGAATGACTCATTTTTAAAGTTATCTCTAGCTACTGGGAGTCTTTGGTGATTTATATAGATGGTTTGTAGATTGGAAAAATCAATGAATATCACAGATTGTCAAGATAGGCAGTGTGATTATAGAATAATGAGATCAGGTAAAAAGATCAGATTTCAGACATCCAAATCGTAAGAAGAAAATGAGGACTAGCAAGTGGGAAGTATATTGCTCAATTCTCGTGGGTACCAAATAATAGAGCAGCATTTCCCCTTATATGTAAGATCTGCTCATACCCACACATTGTTCTTTTTCCCCTTACTGCAGGCTTAGCCAGGCCAGGAGATGGCTTTCCAGGAGTAGAGGACGATGAACTGGGCTTTGAGGGATGAGTACTCCAGTTTTACCCTGGCCATACCTACCCTGGCAGAGGCCTGTGACAGCTATTATTCTTGGTGGCCTGGCATCTAGCTTAGCAAACCCTCAGACAGAGTAGGAAGGCCTTGTAAATGGGATAAACAGAAAAATGCTTACTTGATAAAACACTACTTATTTCTCCTGATAGAAACTGCTATTATTAGAGTCATTCCTTAAGGGCTCATCAGTGTGAAGTTACATTTTAATAGGTTAACTATTCTTTTAACTGGGAGGGATAGTGTAGGAATAGGAAAACAAACCTATCAGTATTAGATCCTCCCTTTCTCTGGATCTGGTCTCATAAACCCACGTGGATTTTTATGCTTCTAAGTCTCTGCTTCTGTTATTCTCCTGGCTTGGGAAGATCTCAGACTGGATAAGTGTCATAATTTTCCAAGACTCAGATCAAACATCATTTCTTTCTATGATTTTCTTAATTCTTCCTCCCAAGTAGAACACCGTATATATACACCTGCATGATTCATTTGTAATCAACATAACCTCCCCATTCTATAGAGAGTTTGAGCTATCTTACTGACATCCCTATAAAAGGATGAAGGAGGATTTGGGGTCAATGAGAAATAAGGGCAGCAAAACAAATGCCTACGACCCACTCTTGTATAGTTGTTAAAGGAGCACTACAACTTGATCTTAGCTTCCAGAGGCTACAGCAAAAATGGAGATGCAATGACTTGTAAGATTTTGCTGTATCTGTAAGACAAAAACAAATGAGGTGTTCTGAGGATGCTCTTCCTGAATCTGAGATCTGAGAAAAACTTCTCTAGGGCGTCCTTAGAAAATGGAAACAGAGGGGCACCTGGGTGGCTCAGTGGTTAAGCATCTGCCTTCAGCTCAGGTCATGATATCAGAGTCCTCGGATCAAGCCCCACATTGAGCTCTCTGCTCAGCAGGGGTCTGCTTCTCTCTCTGCTCCCCACCCCCCAACTTGTGCTCTGTCTCTCACTTTCTCTCTCAAATACAAAAAAATCTTAAAAAAAAAAAAATAGACACAGGGATGTAGAGGAAGACTCTCTCAACATTCCTACATTGGGTATATATTTAATTTCATTCAGCAGTGTTTAAAATGTTGCTTGACCTAGGCAGATAAGGAGACATCAATGTACAACTGAGTAAAAGCAGTTCTCCTGAGGTAGGAAAACAAGGCCATGGTTCATGTTGTTTTAGTTTTCCATAGATTAAAAAAAAAAAAAAACTGAATTATGCTTCTGTGTACATGAACAGTAAAATTTAGGATATCTAAAGTAATAGATGGGCTGTTTGTCTTTTAGGCAAACCTCCATAAATTATTTATTGTAAGTTTATTTGATAAGGATTATATGACTGAGAATTGAAGGTTGCATTTTTTTTCCCAGCAAGAACCAAGGATGCAGATAACCTGAAGCCAATTGAAGACAGATCTGTATGGTTTGTCAATCAATCTGCCAGAATGTACCTGTATTGTAGCACTTATCACTTTGTTTTATAGACATCTGTGTCCCTGACATAACTGCATACTCTTCAAGGGCAGGAACTATTTCTTTTTCATCTTTGCATCTCTCACTCTAGCATAATGCCTGAAACATAGCATCTGCATAATAGATTTTGTTGAATTAAATAAATCTCAAAGCTTCCCATTATCATTCAGTGCTGATTGGCAAGAAAAGAGCCCCGAGGAGGCAAGGGCAGGGAACATAGGATAGCTAAGCTTCCAAGGAAGGGAAGAGGCAAAGAGGCAGGACAGATGGGAACTTGGAGTATAGTCTGAGAAAGCAAGTCTAGATGAGACGTTCCAGTGAAGAGTGGTGAGTGGGGCTTTACATGTAGAGCAGGCAACATCAGCTGGTTTAATGAGGAGGACCGGGAGGGGTTCTGAAAGAGCAATTGGGGTGGGAAGTAGTAAATGTTTGTTGTTTCATTACATTTTGAGATAACTTGTTATATAATAGCAATAGATAACTAATATAAGGGCAGATCCATCATCTCCAACAGGGGCAGCAAGTGTGTAGTGGTGGACTCTGGGTAGTACCACATTCACCCCTTTGTTCCTCCAGTTATAGGGGCAATGGCAACTTCCTGCAGTTGCTAACCTCTAGATAATGCCTCCTTTCCCTTAGCCAGCATTTCCAACACCTCTGTCACTCTTTTCCTATATTAAATCCCTTCTCTCTTAAATATCTGAATGGTGCCTGATACATCCACATAACTATTTTTTCCTGAGGAGATACACAGGAGCATCACATTATTCTAAATGCAGTCATGTCTTTTTAGATGTTAAAAAATATGATGCAAGTTTTGATTTCTTTCTTCTTCTTCTTCTTTTTTAAAGCAAATAGAAGTTTGCTTCTCTGTAGGTCCTGGTTTCTGGGGAAGGTCAACTTCAAAAAGTAGAGTCATCTGTACCTCCTTCCTCGGGGTAGTTGATATATATCCCTGCCCTACAGGAAGCAAAGGCAATGCATAAGGGATTGTGTGGAGGACACACAGTGGCTGCTTCTTCATTTTCATGTAAGAACCCATGGAAGTGCAATCGCTGCATGCTCCCTGGAACTAGAATAAAATAACATGGCGTGTGTATGAGGACAAACTCTTAGTTCAGCAGTTGAACAACCATATTGACTCCATTTCCCTTGGAAACAGTATAACTAGAAAGAAACTTACATATCAGGCCAGAGCAGCTCTTGATGAGGTTCAAAAGAGAGGTGGCAAACTCATAACTACACAGCAAAAACCAAGTCAGAGGCAGCAAAAGCTGTAGCTTGAGAACAAACGGAGACAAAAAGCCTAAAGAGCCCATATCCACCCACCCACAGAACAACCAGTGAAGGGGCACCTGGGTGGCTCAGTGGGTTAAGCCTCTGCCTTCGGCTCAGGTCATGATCTCAGGGTCCTGGGATCGAGCCCCGCATCGGGTTCTCTGCTCCTCGGGGAGCCTGCGTCCCCCTCTCTCTCTGCCTGCCTCTCTGCCTACTTATGATCTCTCTCTGTCTGTCAAATAAATAAATAAAATCTTAAAAAAAAAAAAAAGAACACCCAGTGAAGAAAACGAGCTATACTTCTACCCCTGCAAGGCTTAAGGGGAGGAGACGTTCAGGAAAACCACTGGCACAGAAGATTTGTTTATCTGAAACAGGAAAAATAAATGAAAGTATGCTTTTGATATATGGCTGACAGTGAGGACAAAGGCAAAACACCAACATATACTTGGCATTGGAAGAGTGACTTTCACCAAAGAACTCAAAGCAGTTTGAGTCTATTCATCGACTTGTGAGACAGCTAAATTATTACTTCTTTATTTTTATGTGGCATTTTGTTCTAAAATTTGCTAAGCATTTTACAACCCAAGTACATTGGTTATTCCCCAAACACTTTGATACCTGCAACGCAGCCATTCCTGTTTGACACATGTGGAAACTGACCCTCAAAGCAAGTTGGGTAGTGTACTGAAGATCAGGGGAGGACAGAAAATCAGAAATGAATGTTTAAACACTGAATGGGCAACTCAGTGGAGACAACTCAGTGTTTTCTATAGCTAGTTCTTCAGGGCATCTGTGTTGGGCAGAATAATGGTTGCCCAAAGATATCCATGTTCTAACCTCTGGAAACTGTAAGTTACCTTATGTGGCAAAAGAGACTTTGGAGATGATTAAGGATCTTGAGATGACAAGATTACCCTTATTATCTGGATGAGCCCAATATAATCGCAAAGGTCTTTGTAAGGGAAAGAGGAAGGTGGAAGAGTCATAGGAGATGTGATGATGGAAGCAAAGACTGGAGTGATGGGAGGTCATGAACCAAGGACTGTGAGTGACCTCTGGAAGCTATAAAGAGCAAGAAGCATTTTTTCCCTACAGCCTCCTGACAACCCACTTTAGACTTCTGACTTTCAGAACTGTAGAATAATAATAACTTTGTGTTGTTTTAAAGCCATTAAGTTTGTGAACATTTGCTACAGCAGCAATGGGAGGCTAATACAGTGTCTTGAGGAATGGAGGTCTGGATGATTCTCTGGCACTACAGACCTGAAATTTCATTTTCTGAGTTATTTTGGGTAACACCGTTAAAAAAGATTTTCGAGGGGCAGCAATTACTTGGATATTTACTCACAACAATAATGAATTTTGTGGTCTGAAGGAAGAATAATGGCAATAACCTCAGTAATAGTAGTGGGTAGTAGTCATTGAGGCTTAACATGTGCCAAGTGCTGGATCAGGGTGTTGATGTGTCTTCTCTTTTGTTTCTTATAACAGCTCTAGGAGGTAATGATTATCCTCATGTTACAGAGGAGAAAACCGAGTCTAAGAAAGCCACACAGGGAGAGAGCTGATATTTGCACACCAGTTTATCTGACTCCTAATCACTATTCGAAATGGCCATTTTAGAGACACCTTAATTCATCAAAGGGAAAGAATGAGTCATGTGTGAAGGCAGGTGGTGACAGAAAGTCGAGGACAGGCCTCTTTCTGGCATTGAGGAGGTGTGATGACTCTGCCTCAACCAAGAGGGAGGTAGGGACTTCTCCTTTCTCTCTTTTCCTTCTACTACTCTAGCCAACCACTTTATAACATACCCACCATCAGAGGGCAACAGTTTTCTCCCACTTTTTTTTTTTTAGCCAAGAGTGACACCTTTATTGAAAGCAAGCAAACGATTTCATATTGCATCACAAATGTCTTTCCCACTGGAAGCAACATGTGCACAGAGACTCTGGGGCTTCAGCTTACACGAGTGGGAGCGGGGGGCTTCAGTGAGAGGGATCTGGAGGATTAGAGATGAGAGGGCCACAGTCTTAGTGAGATGTTGCTGGAACTAGCGTAACCAAGTTTGTTATCAGTTAGAACTGAAATAATGCAAAATGTTATTGGCACTATTGTAAAAGAGACATTTCTAATGAGCCCTACCTCACAGGGTGTTTGTGCGAATTGAGTTGCTAAGTGTAGACTGCTCTGAACAGTGCTATAAAAACAGTGTAGCTGTAACTTTGCTGCACCTACCACTGCAACTACTCCTGCTGCTATAAGTGCCGTGATGATGGCTACCGCTTCCGTGACTGCTACACTATCGCTCCTACTACTGCTCTGTTCCTACTCCCACCACTGCTACCATCAAGATTACGTCCCTGCTTATCCCATTGCTCTATCACCGCCATCACCACTGCCATGATTACTACTATACCATTGCTATGGACACCGCTATGATTACTAATCTACTGGTGCTATGATTATTCCTATTATCACAGTTACTCTTACTACTATTACTATTGACTACCTCTGCTACCATCACTCTTATTTCAAATACTACCATTATTGCTATTTCTACCACTGTTACTAAAACAATTACAATCACTATCACGGCTATTAACGTCCAGGCATGGAAAATGCTTCCTTTATAATAAATATGCAACACGGACTTATGTATCTTCAAAAAGGGGTGGCCAGAGCAAATCTTCAGATCATCCTGGGTTTTCCTGGCAGTACTTCCTCATCAGGATCTTTCCTTTGGGTTATTGCCATCCTTTTGCTACTGCTCAGGCTTGGACAAAGTGGCTGTCATTGCCCTGAGCTCTCTGAGGTAGTGCCTCTGCTTGCTTCACTGATCCTCGTCAGTGACAAATGCTCTTCAAATCCATTCCCAATGGCCCTTTGAAGTGGACAAACAACTCCACAACCATGAAATATCATGTTTTATATAGAAGGCACTGTGTCAAATGTCATCAGTAGCTCAGCCATGGGCCTGCTGATTTCAGACTAATTCAGATAGTTTGGTATAATAAGAACTGACATTTATCTAGTGCTTTTCAGGTCTTATCATGTGCTTTTCGAGGCACTAAACACAGATTGACTTATTTCTTCACTAAACTTTATGAAGTGGTTCCTGTTATTAACTACACTTTACAAATGAGAACACTGATGCACAGAGAAGTTAAGACACTTGTTCATGATAACACAGAAAGTGGGAGAGCTGAGATTTGAACTCAAGCAGTCTAACTCCATGGAAGATGCTACTACCCACCACAAACCAACACACTGGCTTCACTATACAAGGAGATCAAGGCCTAGTGAAGACAGCTGCCCATAGTAGTTGCTCAGTAAATGCTAGACCAGTGAATAAATGAATAAACAACGAGTGGGAAGAATGAGAATAACCTAACATGTTGTTTGTGAATGAAGAAAGGAGGAAGAATTTTGAATGTTCTAAACCAAAGGGGCAACTCAGTTATTGGTAAAACAGACTGGCAAGGGGGTTATGGAGGTCAAGAAGAAACTGATGAAAAGGGATGTATAGATAACCTACTTTGCTAGCGATCTAGCGAATTTGTCACCAGGTTTTCACACTCTAAGGATTTTCCTGGACTCCCTGGGTCTACTAGTGGCTGGGCAAGAGGAAGGCACTTGAGTAGTGGGAGGCAGGAGGACTTCTGGATACTTAACCTGTCCTGTCCTTGAACCTGTGTGGGATGACGCATGATGTGGTTCCATCCTCTACAACAAATCAGCACCTTTCTCTGACGTGGGGCTTGATTTGTTTGTTTCTCTTATGTATAAAAATTGTGTGCCATAGAATTTTAGTGCTGAAAAACTCCTTAAAGGTCAACCCCATTCATTTTACTGATTAGGAAAGTGGTCCCGACGGGTCAAGTAACTTGACAAGGCCACGAAACTAGAGAGGGGCAAATTGCCCTGATTCTCTAGGCACTAAACCACACCTTTAATTATGGTTTGTTTGTTTCCCCTGATCTGGTGACAGTCCCTTGTGTTGACTTAAATGACTTGGTGTTTTAGATAAAAAGGTTGGCTTGAATCAGGGCCACAGGCACATTTTGCCTTTCATAACACTGGATACAACAAAGATCTAATTAGCTAATTAATCTACACTGCATTCCCTTGATACAAGGTCATATAACTTTCATTTTTAAGATGGACAAACTAAGGTAGTTTGCATTTTCCTTCATTTAATATTTAAAACCTCTTTATAAGAAGCAGCAGCCCCAAAGAATTCTATTTGCACTTATATTAATATCACTTAATTAAAAACATTTTTCAGCATTATAACAAATAGAACTACCTTAGCTATAATATGTTGTTCTAGCAGCAAAATTTTGCCTCTTTACATAGTTAACAAATGTGCACATCATAAGATTGAAATAAATTATTTAGAGGGTATTTACTTATAATTATTTTCTCAATAAATTCTAAAATTCAATTCCAAAGAAAGTAAGATGACTTAGTTACATACAAATGTTTCACATTGGACTCATTTTGGCTTTCTAACTGACTATATTACTTTATTAAAAATTTCTTTTGCTTTTAATAAGGGAGAAAGGGAGAGGCCACTTTGTCATTTAATCGCTCACTCTGTCCTGCCTGCCATGTTAACTTCTTCATAATTGTACTTTACCACAGTTCTTCCTCTTGAATAGAAAATATCAAATCTTCTAATTATTACTCCTATATGATATAAAACAGTGATTAAAGTAACTCATGTCTGGAGCCAATTTGATATATGACAATAAAAATTTCTTGTCAAATTCCAGTGTGACCTGCATGATTTAGGTATATACATAGTCTGTTATTGATTTTTCCTACTTTGATAATTCAGCACTATTCATCTTTGGGTTTTCTCTGGCTTGAAAGGAAAAAATGCTGTTTCTAGTCTGTCACAAACATTTTTATTTATAAATGACCATTTTGTACAGCCATATAGATTCTGTAGTATTATAATCCAGGTGAGTAATCTAATTCTATTACCTGAATTGTAATTACAATTACACAACAAAAATTACACATTTTTGTTGGTTCAGTGGCTTACAATTTAACCCGATCCCAAGATTTTGTCTGTTTCCTTTCTAGTATTTCTTTCTTCCATTATTCTCCTATTTGATTCTTGTGGGATTGATAGGAATTAGCTTAGAAAATGGACTCAAGTGTCTGGTTTGAAGTCCCTTTTTTCCTTTGTAGAGCTCGCAGCAGAGAAAAATGTAGCTCCAGGAATCTCTTCCTCTTATTTGTGGCCTCAATAAGGAGCCACTATTATTTTTCCATTTTACAGATGAAGATATTAAGAAAGAATCATCTTGGGGACATGCTTCAGGTTGCACAGTGAATCAAGGCTGCAGCCAAGGGGAGCAAAACATAGGAATGAGAGTTGGTTAAATAAATAAACTCATTGGCACATACACAGTATTAGTTGGAAATGCTAATAACTCAAAGAGAGTTTAAATAAAGTTGTGGATGATAGAGTATTAGTAGGAATTTAAGGACTTTTAGGAGTTGTTTCTAAGCTTGCGAAGCCACGATTGTGGAGGAAGTTGCAACTCTTTCCTACAAAATGTCTCCTGGTACTATTGTCAGACAGTTGGTCTAAGCCAGTGTGGCAATTCTTATTTTGTTATGTTTCCCAAAACCCCTTTTGGTATTTTATCTACTGGAGCGTTCATTTGAGACAAACAGCTTATGTACTCTTTCTAGCCAAGCAGAAACCAGAATGAATGAGAACATTGCCTAAGAAAATCTGTCCTCCTGATTTCCCACATGAAGCCGGCTGGAGAGTCACTGTTCCCCTGACAGAGCCTTCTGCAGGTTCCACCAATACTTGTCAACTGCCTGGCCTGTCATGGGGATGGTGGCAGCTGTTGCTTCCACTTCTTCAAAATAAAAACTGCAAATAAGTATATTTAAAAAGTGTGTCCACCCTCCTTGATCTTCCCAGCTATTTTCCTGGTGGAATGAGGTTAGTGGTATAAGTGAGATCTTTTCTGAACTTCACTGAAATCCAGACTTGCCTAGTCGGTGGATTCACTTAATTTGTATTTATCTATATTCTTATTCACATATTTTTCTGAACATCTACTTATACTAAGGAGTATGCAAAAAGCTTTATATTCTGTCTTAGCCAATTCAGGCTGCTGTAACAAGATACCATAGACTGGGTGGCTTAAACTGAAGTTTATTTTTCACAGTACTGGAAGCTGGGAGGTTCAAGATCAGTATGTCAGCAGACTCAGTGTCTGTTGAGGATCTTCTTCCTGGTTTGCAGACAGCTGTCTTCTCACTGTATCCTCACACAGTAGAGACAGTGAGCCCTAGTCTCTTTCTCTTTTCATAAGGTGTCCTAAGATGACCTTATAAGGTAATCTCATGACGGGGGCTCCACTGTCATGACCTCATGCAAATCTGATTACATCCTAAAAGGCCCATGTCCTAATGTCATCAAACTGGGAATTAGGATTTCAACATATGGATTTTTTTGGAGACACAAACACGCAGTCTACAACACATGTAACATTTAATCTTAAACAGTCCTACAAAGTGGATGTTATTACTTGCAGATGACAATAGTAGGTTTAATAACTTGCGCAGGTTATCCAGTTGGGTGGCATCCTCAGGTCTGGCTGACTCTAGGACCTATGTTTCTAGTCAGGATGCCCCATGCCCCCAGCAGGGGACTTTACTTAATAGTCTATACTCTTGCAGAGGTGAACCTCTTCACTGGTCTTTGCAGATACATCACCTTGAAGATGAGTTCTTAAAGGACCATTGGGACTTTCAGTTTTTGTGTACTTCCTACAGACAGGTGGCAATGACTTAGGCTTTCTGTAGGCTCAATTTTCACATGCATAATTTGGCTTCAGTGAGCATTGAACTAGCCAGACTTCCTGGTTTGTGTATGTGCATGTGTGTGTGTATGTACGTGTGTGTGCATGTGTGTGTTCTCTGGCTTGGAGAGTAAGCAATTATTGATGATCAGAGTTTCCCTCATCTTCTTTTTAGAAAGACTTCTTAGCATTCTTTTATTTCAAGGTCAAATTGAGTATGATAGTTCTCCCAGGGATCTTTTGCTCTTGATTCAGCGAAGATGAGTGAAATAATTTAGAAAACAATGGGAAAAACTATCAATACTAATCTCCAAACACCTATACACATGCACTCAAAGAATATATACAACATAGATGGAGATGCTTTTTCAGAGCACAGATTATCTGAAGCAAGGTAGACCGACAGTTTCTTGTTGGCACTGCTCAGATTCACTTCTGAGCTTTTAATTGTCCATATGAGCCTTAAGGTCATTCACTCTGGCTCTGGCTAGGCTCTCCTTCATCTGTGCAGTCTCACTGCTTCCTAGGCAAGTCTTGCTTGAAGGTGGAAGGCTTTCTCTCTGTAGTTCCACGATTCCTGCCTGGAATACAGGCTATCTGGTGCTCTGATCTCACTTTTCCTGGTTTACATATTCTCCATTTGCAGTGACACTTAACTTCTTTACTCACTGAGCTAGAGCAGTGGCTAGCTTGCTTTCTCTTAAGGCTCTGGAGCTTCCATGGTTGAAGGATCAGTCGTGAGGGGCTCTTCACCCCAGTTCAGCTTCCTGCCAGTGTAAGCCAAGCCTACTTTTCTTCTGGCTTCAACACTTTGCGTCCCCTGCTGTATTTCTTACTATGTTCCTACTTCAGTCCTAAGGTATATCTCTTATGCTCATTTACAGAGCTGGGATTATTCAAAGAACTCTGCCATGTTACCAATCATCCCATTTCCCTAGTTACTCTTGGGATTCACCCAACCAGAGGAATAGTTAGCAAAAGAAAAATGTCTTACACATACAGTGGAAATAATAAAAATACAAGAGAAAGAGTATTCATTTTCTGTATGCTTTTCTCATATTAGAGATATGAGACATAAGATATGATAGGAACCCTAAATAATAATGAGTTTTTTGGAAAGCATATATATTTCCCCCCCCTTAAGATGTCCCCCATTTTGGGCCTCAGTCTCACATTTATGGAAATTTCATAATGATGTGTATCAGTTATGATGCTTCAGGTTGCAAGTAACTGAGAACAACTCTGACTCTAAAGCAAAAAAGGGGCACGGTGGGGGTTGGGAGATCATGTTTGGAAAATGAACAAGAATCAGAGAGTCAAGAAACAAGAGAATCTGGTCATGCCTCTGTGTGGTCATGCTGCTGCTGTGAGTACATTTAACCAACCCTTTATCTTTGCTTCACTTGCTCAAAATTCAGGTGAGTGAGAGCATCTGACAGACTGAGCCTTGATTATGCGCTAGCATTGCCTACTAGTGCTTGGGGAAAGGAAGGATTCAGTTTCTGTAGCTTCCTCTGTGGGAGCTTGTGGGAACCCTCCACGACCATGCTCAAGGAGGAAGGTATTCCTTAAAACCAGGAAAGGGACAGGTCGGATGCTAGAGTGGCATTAAAAAAACCCCACAAGGGGCACCTAGGTGGCTCAGTCAGTTAAGCAACTGACTCTTGATTTCAGCTCAGGTCATGATCTCTGGGTCCTGGGATCAAGCTCCACACCCAGTGGAGAGTCTGCTTGAGATTCTCTCGCCCTCTGCCCCTCCCCCACTCTCATGCACGTGCTCTTTCTCTCTCTCTCAAATAAATAAATAAATCTTAAAAAAACCCCACAAAAAACATAAAAAAGACAAAGAAGACAAAAGACTACAATGGAAAAAAATCCAATGACTTGTCCAGTGTATTTCCTCAGTACCGTTTTTTAAAAATATCAATTATTATTCTTAACAGGGTTATGAATCTCTAGAGCCCTCCCTTTTGTTCTTTTTCTTAAATACACACTTTTTAGGTTAGCAACTGCCTTAATATTGTCAACATTTTATACTGAGACTATACAGTCACTGCTAAAGTGTATAGTCAGAATTGGATTCAGAAGATTGATGTCCTCTTCAGGCTGCAGACCATCTGATTACTGGATCTCCTCTGGGCAATGAAGCTGCCTCCTTTTTCTCCTCTCTCGACCGTCAAGCTTTCACCACAGTAATAATATTTAATAAGAGCAGCAGTAAAACTATGTCATTGCTTCTCTGATGGTCAGAGTGGAACGCAGCTCCAAATAAAACAGGAGAGATTGTCATACAGATAATACAGTTGTTTTAGTTCTTTCACCTTGAGAAAGGATGAGGTAGCCTGAGTTGATTGATGCTTGTCTCTCGCAGCCTACTAGAATAATACATTGGGTGTTTGGGTGAAATTGTAAGGTGCACTTGATCATGTATTAAACATTCGTGAGCTATTTGCTGCAGCACATACTGACTGGATCTTGAAAAACAGCCTTGCTAGTTCAGGATAAAGGAAATAAAGCCTTTGTATTTTTGCCTACTCTACCTGAATCAGGTGACTCTTTCTGAGACTATCCAAGCACTCTGCCACATTTATCTGCCTTCTTCACACATCATCCCAGAATAAATAATGTAGAATATGTAATACAGGGGAACCTCATTTAAAGGAAACATCTATGTATAGAAATCTGAATTTACAAAACAGAAAAATTGTGGCGAGCTTATTTACATTAGAAAATAATTTTCTTTTTGGTTTTACAAAAGGATTCACGTTAGGATTTCTTTAAGTACCACAGTCCCTTATTGGATTAAGATTGTGACTGAGACTCTCTCTTAGAAATACATCTATTTTGAAAACAAGCCACATTTTATGTCCTCCAATTTTATAACTGAAGAATTGGGAATAATCCAGAAAAAAACCCAAAACAATAGAAACTTTGTGTAGCTCTAGAGAGGATCTAGGATACCTGATTTTCATTTTCTTACTCTCCTAGAAAGAGAATAACTTCCATGGAAATAAAAACTGGGACTTTTCTTTCCAAAAACCTGGAACAGTCCTGCATTAAGTCATGACATTAAGGTAAGGTCATTCTACTAGTAATGGTGACATTTTCAAACTATGTTGTGAATAAGATATCGCATTGATGGTTCAGATTTTCTGCTTTGGAAAAGAGAATTTTAACAAGTATGATTTCTAAAAATAAAATACATGCCCAGAAAATACTGTCTTCAGATATAATAGTTTGTAACTTAGGGAAAGACATTTCACTGTAACCTTTCTGGGCCTTAGTTTCTTCACCCACAAAATAAAATTTTTAAAAATTGAGATACACTTGGCATATAACATATTAGTTTTGGATGTACTACATAATGATTTGATATTTGTATATATTGTGAAGTGATCACACAATAAGTCTAGTTAACATCCAAAATGAAGGTTTTGCACTAGATTATCTCAGAGGCTTTTTATAGCTCCCAAATTTGCTACTTAGCTCTTTATAAGAGTAACATAAATCCTATGATTCTAAGATTCTATTCCCTTTCCTTTGCTTAATTCAAATCCACATTAAATCACTGATCAATCTATATTATGCTTTATCTTCTAATCTTATAAATATACTTATTTAGTGGTTTTTTTTTTTTTTTAAAGATTTTATGTATCTCTTTGAGAGAGAGAAAGATCAGAGGGAGGAGCAGACTCACCACTGACTGAGAGGAAAGCCTGATGCAGGACTCCATCCCAGGACCCTGAGATCATGACCTGAGCCAAAGGCAGCCGCCTAACTGACTGAGCCACCCAGGTGCCCCACTTACTTAGTGTTTTTAAAGTCTGTGTCCAGACTTATAGCTAGTTAGAGGTCTGAAGAACAGTGCAAAAGAATGTTAGGTGCACCCAGGTACTGTTCTTCTTTTTTTATTTTAATGAGGAACAAAATCTTAGATTTTTTTTTTAAAGATTTTATTTATTTATTTGACAGAGAGAGAGATCACAAGTAGGCAGAGAGGCAGGCAGAGAGAGGGGGGGGAAGCAGTCTCCCTGCTGAGCAGAGCCCGACGTGGGGCTCGATCCCAGGACCCTGGGATCATGACCTGAGCTGAAGGCAGAGGCTCTAACCCACTGAGCCACCCAGGTGCCCCTTAGATTTTTTTTTTTTTTTTTTTTTTTTTTTTGAGAGAGAGAGGGTTGAGTGCGCATGCATAAGGTGGGGAGGGCAGACTGAGGGAGAGAGAATCTGAAGTTGGCTCCATGCCTACCACGGCGCCCCATGTGGGACTCGATCTTGACCCTGAGATCATGACCTGAGCGGAAATTGAGTCAGAGGCTTAACCTACTGAGCTACCCAGGCACCCCCAAATCTTAGATTCTGACACAGTGAATATCAAAAAGAGTAAAAATGTAAGAGCCAATGAGCAGAAATTCCCTTCAGGTAAAGGTCTTACAGCCGTCGTGGTTCATCATTGCCATGAATAAGCCCTGGGTCTGGTGTGTTAAAGTCAGATCACCTAGTTAAATGGGATAATGAAACATGGGTATGGAAACAACAGCCCTTAGAGAACTGCTGCTCGTGAAAGCCATGTGATGGTCAGTTCTGAATCCTGAAGATCGGATCAATTTTAGCCAAGTAACATGAATACAGGATATTCCATATAGTTTTGAGCAATGACTCCTGATGCTAACCCCGCAGACTCAGGCTAAACTTCACAGGTTAAGGACACAGTCCTCCACAAAACAGTACACACCACCCAGTCTCAGGGGTTCCGAGGCCATGCTGACTTATGCCCAATTGGCTACAAATTTGGGGGTTCCTCTAATTTGGGATAATCTGCTGGACTGACTCACAGAACACAGTGGCATACTTACAATTACCATTGTATTACAGCAAAGAAGTCAGACAAATCAGAACTAGACAAAAGAAGAGACTCAAAGCATTAAGTGTGCCTTCCTGGTGGAGTCAGGATGCATCAATCTCTCAGCAATTCGATGTGTAACAATACACACAGAGTACTGCCAACCAGGAAAGCTCACCCAAGATACAGTCTGTACCGAGTTTTTACGGGGGCTTCATTAACCAGGCACGAAAGATACTTCTATTACTCTGGAAATTCCAAGGATTTAAGAGGCTCCCTTCCAGGAACTCAAGACAAAGGCCATCCAAATCTTTTGTTCTAGAGCACCTTGCTTTTGTTCTGTAGTCTTCCTAGGGAGTACAAGTTTCTAGTTCTTTCTCTGACAGGAGCTTCGGGGGTGGGTGAGGTCATTTACTGGGTTAGAGACTGAGTAACAGACTGGTACGCAGCACGGGCTGTTTGGGGTTGCTGCGCCTTGTACCGCAGCAGAGACTGGTTTGGTGTCCCGGGAGCCCGCGCCCCTAGGCCCAGCTTCCCCACCTCCATCAGGCCAGACACCTTCGGCCGCACATGCGCAGTTCATGGACCCGCCGCACCTCTGGAGGTCCCGCCCCTGCACCTCCGGTGGGCCGCAGCACAACCCCCACACCCAAAAGAGCCTCTGGGGTGAGTCCTGGCAGCACTATGGCTCTGACAGGGGTGGGGGGTGTGCTGAGTGGGGAGGTGTCCGCTAGGATTGGGGTTTACCAGAAAAGCGGCAGGAACCAGAATCCATCCCAGCAGTCCAAAGGAAGGAACAAGCCTTTGGCAATTGGTGTGTTTCTCATCCCGAGATCCTCTGGGCAGTCCCAGAAAACTCCCGAGATCTCGCGAGATCCTCCCGCTTCTAGGAGGTGGTTGCGGCCTGGGCCTGCTTTCTGCCTGCGTTTTAGGCCCCCGTCACGGTCGTGGAGTCCGAGCCCTCTTCCCGCCCCAGTATTTGGACTTGGCCTTACTTCTCCGCTCTGCACCTAGCTTAAGCCAGGTGAACGTCCCAAAGGCTTCAGCCATGTCCTGCTTCCCTTCCTGGGAAACTTCATTTTACCTACCAGACCAGGCCCCGGGGCATCGTCAGTGGTGTTCACAAGAGAACATTCCCTGGTTGAGGGGCTTGGGTGAGGAGCCCAGCTGCCCCACTGCAGAGTGCTGGCACTTGGACTGAGTCAAAGAGAGAGCGAGCGAGCAATGCCCTGAGGCTATACTTTGTGGAAAGGCTCCAGGGACAACTTTTGGGCTTCTGGCTGCTGCAGGCCCTGCCGGGAGGGCCAACGGACCCCTAGGGCGATGGAACGGAGCATTTTTGTTGCTGCAGCCTCGTACCTTGGCAGACATCAGACTGGCACCACAGGAGCCCGCGCTCGGAGGCCCTGAAGTAAAGGAGCTTAAAGTGCTTGGCTTCAACTTGGCTCCAGCACTTGCTAGCTTGAAGATCATAGGCAAGTTACTTTTCTAAGCTTCAATTTCTTCATCAGTAAAATGATAGTTTACCATGATGAAATGTTAATAATACCTGTAACGTGTTGAGCATAGCTCAGAGAAGCTCAGGGTTTGTCATTAACGATTGCTTTTGGACTTGTAGAATAGCCATTGAATATTACTAAATATTTATTTGTGGAAGGTGGTATATCCTAAATATCTCCAGGTCGGTGGTTTTATCAGATTTTTAGAAGTCAATACCTTTGTTAAAAGGAAATCTTTCACAAAATCGTAATCAGTAAAGCAGATAAAATCTATGCAAAGCCGGGCTCTTCTAGGTGAAGGGGGTCCTGCCCACCTGCCACCCTTTTATCTCCAGGGTATTGAGCCATGTTTGATGAAGTCGTTTGAAAACTGGTCTACACCACTGCTAGTCTCCCTCTCCCCCAATCTCCTTCCAGCCAGCTCCTGTAACAGGGTCAACAGAAGCATCTCTGTACAGTGCCAAAGCCATATAATTTCCTTATTTTAGTTTCTTCATAAGCAAAATGGAGAGGATAATGCTAGCTTTGTTGTGACAGTGAATTTGATAATGTCTGTAAACTATTTTGAGTCTTTATAGATCAGCTTTAGGGACAAAGGTCCTTGCTATCTCTACTTTTTAGCTTGCTTTTAAAAATATGGTTTTCTGAACATACTACTTAAAAATGGGTCAGACCCTTATTCTGTGTAATCTTAAGATAGGGTGAAGCAACGACTTAGTTATCAGGGAAAAAAATGTGCTCTGTTTAATTGAAAAGAGGGAGTTTTGAATTAGAGTTATTCAGAAAGTCCCCAGAAACCAGCAGAGAGAAAGATATGTGGCAGCATCTATAGAAAGCTATTTATGCAGCTGGGTTATAACTGGGTCATTCTAGTCCTGGTAATTTAATGTCCTTTGCTGAGACCTGAGACAGATCCTTACTAGGATTCCCATCCCAGTATGACTAGTTTCATAGCCAGGCCTAATGTAGTCATTCTGCACTGCAATAATAGGAGGTGGGAAGGCATGGCTGTTAGCAGTGTGGGCTTTGCTGTTAGTCTTGAGTTTGGTCCTGTTTTCATCATATTACCGAGGAATATCTGTAGTTTATTTGAGCATTGCAAGAATGGAAATAATAACACGTATTTCAAAGGTTTGCTTTAAAGATTACATGAGATAATACATGGAAAGCACAATTCCTGATGCATAGTAAATGATAATTAGCTATTTTAAACGTCATCTGAATTTTTTATGACTTTTAAGCCTTTTTTTGTTGAGGTATAACTGACATAACACTATATTAGTTTTATGTGTACAATGTAGTAACTCAGTATTTGTGTATATTGCAAATGATCCATTTTCCATCTAAAATGTAAGTCAAGTTAACATCCATTGCCATGCATAGTTACAATTTTTTTTCTCATAATGAGGATTTTCAGTATCTGCTATCCATATTTCATTTCAGATCCATATTGCAAGCATGCAGTTTAGTATTATCAACTGTAGTCACCACGCTATACATTACATCCCTGTGGCTACTCATTTTATAACTGGAAATTTGTACCTTTTAACCCTCTTCACCTCCTTTCTCCCTTTCACCCCACCCCAGGCAACCATAATCTCTTCTCTGTATCCATGAACTTGGTTCCACATGTAAATGAGGTCATATGGTACTCACCTTTCTCTGCTTGACTTATTTCACTTAGCATAATGCCCTCCAAGTCCATCCATGTTGTCTCAAATGGCAAGATTTCATTCTTTTAAAAGAATAATACCACATACACACACACACACACGCATGCACGCACGCACACACACTACATCTTCTTTATTCATTCATCTGTAGATGGACATGTAGGTTATTTCCATGAATTGGCTATTGTAAATAATGCTGCAGTGAATATGGGGGATCTTTTTGGATTTCGTATTTTCATTTTCTTTGGGTAAATACCCAGAGGTGGAATTACTGGGTAATGTGGTAGTTCTATTTTTATTTTTTTGAGGAACCTCCATACTGCTTTCCATAGTGGCTGCATCAATTTACATTCCTACCACCAGTGTACAAAGGTTCCCTTTTCTCCACATCCTTACCAACACTTGTTATTTCTTATCTTTTTGATTTTAGCCATTCTGAGTGGTAAGAAGTGATACCTTATGGTTTTGATTTGCATTTCCCTTATGATTAGTGATGTTTAGCACATTTTCATGTGCCTGCTGTCTGTCTGTATGTCTTTGGAAAAATGTCTATTCAGATCCTCTGCCCATTTTTTAATTGGATTGTTTTTTCTTTCTTTTTTTGTTGCTGTTGAGTTATATGAGTTCTTTAATATTTTGGAAAATAACCCCTTATTAGATATATGATTTGTGAATATTTTCTCTAATTTGGTAGGTTGCCTTTTCATTTTGTTGATGGTTTCCTTTGCTGTGCAGAAGCTTTTTAGTTTGATGTAGTCCAAAAAATTTGTTTTTGTGTTTGTTGCCAATACTTTTGGTATCAGATCCAAAAAATCATCACCAAGACCAATGTCAAAGAGCTTACTACCAATGTTTTCTCTAAGAGTTTTATGGTTTCAAGTCTTACATTCCAGTCTTTAATCCATTTTGAGCTGATTTTTGTGTATGGTGTTAGATAGTGGACCAGTTGCATCCTATTGCATGTGTCTGTCCGATTTTCCCAATACCATTTAATGAAGAGGCTGTCCTTTCCCATTGTATATTCTTGGCTTTTTTATTGTAAGTTAATTGGCCATATATGTGTGGGTTAATTTCTGGCCTCTGTTTTCTGTTCCATTGAGCTGTATGTCTGTTTTTATGCTAACACCGCCTGTTATGATTACTATAGCATTGAAATACAGTTTGAAATCAGGAAACTTGATGCTGACTAGTGTTAATTATAACTTTGTTATTATAGATAATAAATATCTGTCCATCTATATCTTTGACCCTGGTCTAAAATTCTAAGTTCTAAAATCATCAAGAAGCTAACACTTGGTGGGGCACCTGGGTGGCTCAGTGGGTTAAAGCCTCTGCCTTCGGCTCAGGTCATGATCTCAGGGTCCTGGAATCGAGCCCCACCTTGGGCTCTCTGCTCACTGAGGAGCCTGCTTCCCTCTCTCTGCCTGCCTCTCTGCCTACTTGTGATCTCTCTTTCTGTGTCAAATAAATAAATAAAATCTTTAAAAAAAAAAAAAAAAAGAAGCTAACACTTGGGAGGTATTGCCCTTCTGCTACTGGAAAGCCTGAGGTGACGAGAGATTTTGACTTGCTGAAAGGTATTCTGAGAGTCCTTGTTATTTAAGTCTTCATTATCTGGACTCTTGCAGTTATGAGCTTTCATGTGGGGGAACAGAGCTCCTTATGTTCCCCTGTAAAATGAAGTGACCACTTACAATATTAATCCCTATTTCAAGATCTTTGGGTAATATTAGCTTTGATCTCTGCTCATTAACATTTTTTGAAACTAGTCTCTTGCTGATTGCCTCAGTTTCTTAACTTCAGACAATACAATAAAATGACAAGGAAAACTAGTTGCAAAGTAAAATCTCAAATCATATAAAGGATGCAGGATTTCATGAGGTGACTAAATTAATATTGGATAACTGTTGAGTCAGTCATTAATTCAACAAATTGGACATTGGACACCTTCCATGTAGCAGGTACTAGGTATCAGAGCCTTGCCCTGAATAAAAGAGATCGAAATCCCAGCCCTCATGGACCTGATGCCACATTTACACAGAACCGGTGACAAATAGATCGGGCAAAGTTGAATCAGTCAAAAATCAGAAGAGAAAATCAACAAAGGTGGTGTCATGATGACACTTTTGGTAATTTTAAGACATGTCCACAAATTTTTTGACACTCCTTTCATGAAAGGTAGACCATAATTCCTCGCTTCTTGAAAATATGCTGGCTTTAGAGGTTTGCTTCTGAGGAATAGAAGAATATAACAGAACGGTGATTCTGTGTGACTTCCCAGCTTAGATCATAAAGAGTGATACGGCTTTAGCCTTCTCTCTCAGGGGCTCTGAGGTGCCATGTGTAAAATCCAGCCTCCTGAAGCCATTATGTTGGATAGACCATGTGGTGAGACCAGTGAGAGGGAGGAAGAAGCCAGAGGAGTCCTTGCTGTTTTGGCTTTCAGCTGAGTCTTCTCAGACCGGGTGCCAGACATATGACTGGCAGGCTGGCAGCTGATCCTAGCCCCTAGTCTTTGACTGCTCCAGCTGATGACAAGTAGAGCAGTGACAAGCTGTCCCCACTGTGCCCTGCTCAGATTGCTTATTAAGAAGTCAACCATTTAAGTTTTGGTACTGAGCTGCTTCTAGGTAGAAGACAGAATTTTTGCAGAATGTGGAATTTAGTGGAGGGAGAATGTATTTACAAGGTAGGTGTTGTTATTTTAAGCCACCAAGTTTTGGGGGTAATCTGTTACATAGCCATAATAACTCGAAAAATGCCTCAAAAGAATGATATGAATATCAAAGGAAAATAGAGACCCCTGAGAAAACTGAAGAAACCTTTGAATATTTGTATAAAAATAACCCTCTTTATGATCATTCTGTAAAAGTCAAACAGGAAGTGATGGATCTTAAATTGTGTTGTCATTCAGTTCTTTTTGGGGGAACATAAATAAAAAAACTCCACATTAAGACTTAGTGTTTAAAGGTGTTTAGAATCTATATTCTGTTAAATATAATATACAATATATATCTGTATAATATACAATATATATCTGTTAAATATAATATACATATTCTCTCAATGCATACTTCCATTTTTCTAAATAAAGTCCTAATCAAATCCTCCCTGCCCACCATGACTTATTCCTCAAATTTGGTGTCTACAGGAAGTATCAAGCAGTCTTTTCTCATTTACCTATTTTCTTAGGATGTCCTGTTGCAGTGACAGGAAGGGCAATGGGACTAATGAGGCATTTGATTTATTATGATTGTTACGTAGTGGCTTTCCTTCAGTGTGCTCTCAGAAAGTGTGGAGCACTTAAACAGTGGATCAGTTAATAGGAGGAAGAGTACATCTAGAGTCACTGCTATATGTAGTTGTTGTAGAGAAGTGATGATCTTCTTAGAGGGTGCTATAGAACTAAACCAGTCCTTCTCGAAGGTTCCTAAAACAAAGGCTTTCTGATTGGATGGTCCTCCAATTGGTTACAAAGGCCTTGCCTCATATCAGACTGTAACAACATAATCCATGGTTCATTAGGAAAAACTTTCACTTTGAAAACCAAGAATGCGTGAGTATCTCCAAGAGGGTGCCACACAGAGAATAAGGGGTCAGTCATTTAAGTTTTGGTACTGAAACTGCTTGGAGTTTTTGTTCTACAGTCGGGATCCCTTAGGACGAACCTGGCATTTTCGTATTGATTGCCTTCTGCACTAATGTAGTTAGGTAGAAGAGAGAATTTTTGCAGAATGTGGAATTTAGCAGAGGGAGGATGTATTAGACTGGCTGTGTTTCCTTGCCTCTGGGCATGGTTTGCTCCTTGAAGGTTAGAGCCAGGGGGATTCTTTATCTTCCAACATTTTCATTTAGGGCAATCAAACACCACAATTTGCAGTCTTCAGCTTTAGGGAATCTCAGACTTCAATAAAGAGGATGGTATTTTATTATCTCCTCGGGTTGTTTTCAGAACTTTGAAAAAAATCACACAAACACTTCTGACTGGACGACTATAACAGGGCAGAACAAACCACTCGAGTCTAGTTTCACTTAGGAAAGCAATTTTCATCGTTCAAGACACTTGTAGTAAGGGTACTACTACAAGTAAGGTTTTGGATTTCTTAGAAACCTCTTCTTTAAGTAGCAAGCACTTCCATTTTATTGAGCGCACAGGGAGGGGAAGTGGCAAGTCAAAGGAATTGTTCATGGTACGCAAATGGAGGGTTTCAGAACTTTGTTTTTCAAGCTGTTAGTGGCCAGGACAAACCTGATCTACCCACTGTGAGATTTTTTTTCCCTTCAAAAGTAAATATACCTCTGAAATCTTGAGGGGGTGAATGTAGGGAATCTGTGGGTATGCCTAAATGTGAAGTCGATGGTATCTATCCCTGCCACAGCCCTCTGAACTATGACTATACTTGAGCCACTCAGCCTCTTGAATCTGAGTTTCCATGTCTCTGAATCAGGGGCAAGTAATAACTTCCTTGCTACTGGGATCAGAGGTTTGCATGAGGTAGCTTGTGTAATGGCCTCAGACAGTACCTGGCATATAGCAGATGCTCCATGAATATTAATTAGCAAACTACATACTCTGAGACTTACCTTTCTTATTATCACTTCAGGAGACTGAGGGGATCAGATGTGTGCGAAAGGGAAACTGTGATGCAAGAGACAAATATAAGGCATGTAGCTCTTCACTTCCATCTAGGAAGGAAGAAGCGTGTCAGTAAAGGACATGGAGAGGGTGTCTAAATGAGCAGTCTTTGAGGTAGTCTATACAATAACCAGGAGCTATATCTCTGGAAGAGTCAGTCATCAGGCTCTTAGGACTTGGGCTGAAGGACTAATGTTCCCACCACAAATGTGGGTCCTACCTTTTACCTTTATTATTTTTTTTTCTACCTTTTACCTTTAAAGCAGAAGGGACCATTACTGTCCTTCTTGAGAAGTAGGCTTATCATTCTTGAGACTGTGACAGGTTGATAGTCTTCATGGTCTTCACGTGAACACTGGACAGAGAGTTTGGGCTTTCATCACCAATTTACCTGGTGCAGTCCAGCCTCATTTAGTGAACCCCAAGCTGTCCAACACATTTTTGCCCAGGGGCTGGTAAGAGCAGTGAGGGTAAGATGCTGAGCGGGGAATGCCCCAGGAGACCCGGGTGGGAAAATGCCGAGTCACAAGTCAGTTGCAACTGAAATGCTTCTTCACTTGGCAATATGGTTTTCTAAACAGGACCCTACTCCTACCTGATACATGCTTACATGATTAATTGATGTGGGTTGAGTATTGTCGTGGAGTAGAGGGACAATAAAGAGGAGGAAATTCAACGTCAACCGGTTGGGGAAAGAAAGAATTTAAGTTATTAAAATTAGGTTTGTGCCCAATCTTGGAGGCAGTTTGCTTGTTGCGTCTGAAGGAATTGACATGAAACTTTGTCTTACCTTTGGGTCCTCTCTCTGTCTCTATCTTTAGCCCTCTGTCTCTTTGGTTCTGATTCTGTCTCAGGCTATGTTTCTCCCTCCCTGTCTCATTGCCTGTGTCCCAACTCTCTGTTCCCTTTCTCCTTTCTGTCTCTTATTCTCTTTTTCTGTCTCTGCCTCTCTTTCTCAGAACGGAGGCTTTCTTTCTTGCTCCTTTTTATTAGCTACAGAAGATAAGTAAATAAAAGCAATCTTCCTCCATTGCCTAAATAAGAGTCATTGGATCCCAACACTGTCTCATCACTGGCAGAGAGTACAACAGGATATTCAAAGTGCTCTCTCATTTATAGTGGCCATTGGGCAGTCTTTACAGAAACTAGTCCAGGAAAAATGCAGGGCAGGAAGGATTATCCTCATGTTTTAAATAGGTAGGTCTTAGAGAAGCTGGAAACTTGTCCATGGTCAGCTGGGCTGTAGGCCTGAGGCATAGTTGGGCCTGGAGCATATGCTTCCACCAGAGGGGCCTCTCCCTCCACCACAGAGATGGATTCTGATCAGTACCAAGATAGTCAAACCTAGGTGCGTCTGGTCTGATCTGAAATGTGAGAGTTGAGTCTGGGTATAGGTTCAGTACTGAGGGTGCTGTGTACACTGCCTTCCAGCCATTTTTATTTAGGTGTAAAGGTAATGATAAAGAGCACCAAGGAGAAAAGAGGGTGGGGTGGGGGAAGAGGTAGAATCACAAAATGGAAGAATGGAGCTTGCATCTAGAGGGGAGGTATGGAAGGGTGTGTTTAATTTCAGGCAAGTTGGAATCAAATTTCTTGGTTTCAGATCCAAGCTCAGATCGCTAACTAACTTCACGATCTTGGACAAGTTACTTAACCCTTGTGAGCTTCCATTTCCTCATCTATAGAATAGGAATAATTATGTTATTTATGTTATTGGGTTGCTTGTAAGTATAAAATGAGACAACCATTGAACATAATAATAAAAAATAATTAAAAAATAAAATAAAGTCACTAACAACAACACAAAAAAAATAAAATGAGACAACCCATCAAAATATCTGCTACAGTGACCTAAGCACTCGATGAAGGATGATGAAAATGAGCCCCCATTTTTTTGGTTTTGTTTTATTTTTTTTTGTTTTATTTATTTATTTATTTATTTATTTATTTATTTATTTATTTATGAGTTTATAAGAATAGATTCCTTCCTTCGTTCCTTCATTCCTTCGTTCCTTCCTCCTTCTTTCCTTTTTTCCTTTTTTCTTTCAATTCAAGTTAGTTAACATACAGTGCAGCTCTGGTTTCAGGAGCAGAATGCAGTGATTCATCACCCATATACAACACCCAGGCTCATCCAAACAAGTGCCCTCCTTAATGCCCATCACCCATTTAGCCCATCCCCACCCACCTCCTTTCCAGCAAACCTCAGTTTGTTCTCTATATTTAAGAGTCTCCTATGGTTTGCCTCCCTCTCTGTTTTTATTTTACTTTTCCTTCCTTTCCCCTATATTCATCTGTTTTGTTTCTTAAATTCCACATATGAATGAAATCATATGATATTTGTCTTTCTCTCACTGACATATTTTGCTTAGCATAACACAGTGTGGTTTTCTCCAGGTTGTTGCAAATGACAAGATTTCATTCTTTTTGATCATTGAGTAATATTCCAGTGTGTGTGTGTGTGTGTGTGTGTCTGTCTGTCTGTCTGTCTGTGTGTACACCACCTCTTCTTTATCCATTCATCTGTTGATGGACATTTGGGCTTTTTTCGTAATTGGGCTGTTGTTGATAGTGCTGCTGTAAACATTGGGGTGCATGTATCCCTTCAATCAGCATTTTTGTATCCTTTGGATAAATACCTAGTGCAATTGCTGGGACGTACAGTAGTTCTACTTTTAGCTTTTTGAGGTACCACCATACTGTTTTGCAGAGTGGCTGCACAAGTTTGCATTCCTACCAACAGTGTAGGAGGGTTCCCCTTGCTCCACATCCTCACCAACACCTGTTGTTTCCTGAGTTGTTAATTTTAGCCATTCTGACAGGTGTGAGGTGGTATCTTGTGCTTTTGATTTGTATTTCCCTGATGATGAGTGATATTGAGCATCTTTTCATGTGTCTGTTAGCCATCTGGATGTCTTCTTTGGAAAAGTGTCTATTCATGTCTTCTGCCCGTTTCTTAACTAGATTACTTGTTTTTGTGTGTTGAGTTTAATAAGTTCTTTTTTAAAATAGTTCTGTATAGATTTTGAATACTAACTCTTTATCTGACATATTATTGCAAATATCTCCTCCCATTTTGTTGATTGCCTTTTAGTTTTGTTGATTGTTTCCTTTGCCGTGCAGAAGCTTCTTAACTTAATGAGGTCGCAATCGTTCATTTTTGCTTTTGTTTCCCTTGCCCCTGGCAATGTGTCTAATCAGAAGTTGCTGTGGCTAAGATCAAAGAGATTGTTGCCTGTTTTCTTCTCTAAGATTTTGATGGTTTTCTGTTTTACGTTTAAGGCTTTCATCCATTTTGAATTTATTTTTGTGTATGGTGTAAGAATGTGGTCCAGTTTCATTCTTTTGCATGTTGCTGTCCAGTTTTCTGAACACCATTTGTTGAGGAGACTGTCTTTTTTCCATTGGATATTCTTCTCTGCCTTTGAAGATTAGTTGACCATACAGTTGTGGGTCCATTACTGGGTTCTCTATTCTGTTCCATTGATCTGTGTGTCTGTTTTTGTGCCAATACCATACTGTCTTGATGATTACAGCTTTGTAATACAGCTTGAAGTCCAGAATTGTGATGCCTCCTGCTTTGCGTTTTGTTTTCCACATTACTTTGACTATTCAGTGTCTTTTCTGGTCTGTTACAAATTTTAGGATTGTTTGTTCTAGCTCTGTGAAAAATGCTGGTGGTATTTTGGTAGTGATTGCATTGAATGTGTAGATTGCTTTGGATAGTATAGATATTTTAATAATACTTGTTCTTCCAATCCATGAGCATGGAATGTTTTTTCATTTTTTTGTGTCTTCTCCAATTTTTTTCATAAGTGTTCTATAGTTTTCAGAGTACAGATCTTTTACCGCTTTGGTTAGGTTTATTCCTAGGTATCTTATGATTTTAGGTGCAATTGTAAATGGGATCGATTTCTTGATTTCTGTTTCTGCTGCTTCATTATTGGTGTATAGAAATGCAACAGATTTATGTTCACTGATTTTATATCTTGCAACTTTGCTGAATTCATGTATCAATTCTGGTAATTCTGGTGGACTGTTTTGGGTTTTCTACATAGAGTATTATGTCATCTGCTAATAGTGAAACTTTGACTTCTTTTTTGCCAATTCATATGCCTTTTATTTTTTTTTTTTTTTGTTGTCTGACTGCTGAGGCTAGGACTTCCAGTACAGTGTTGAACAACAGTGGTGAGAGTGGACCTCCCTGTTGTGTTCCTGACCTTGGGAGGAAAAGCTCTCAACTTTTCCCCATTGAGGATGAAAGTAGCTGTGGGTCTTTCATTTATGGCCTTTATGGTGTTGAGGCGTGTTCCTTTTGTCCCTACTTTTTTGAGAGTTTTTATCAAGAAATGATGCTGTATTTTGTCAAATGCTTTTTTTTTTTTTTTTTTTTTGCATCCACTGAGAGGATCATATGGTTCTTATCCTTTCTTTTATTAATGTGGTGTATCACACTGATTGATTTGCAGATATTGAACCACCCCTGCAGCCTAGGGATAAATCCCACTTGATCATGGTGAATGATCCTTTTAGTGCACTGTTGGATTCAGTTAGCTAGTATCTTGTTGAGAGTTTTTACATCCATGTTTATCAGGGATATTGATCTGTAATTCTCTTTTTAGTGGGGTCTTTGGTTTTGGAATCAAGATAATGCTGACATCATAGAATGAGTTTGGAAGTTTGTCTTCGATTTCTATTTTGTGGAAGAGCTTCAGCAGCATAGGTGTTAATTCTTCTTTAAATTTTTGGCAGAATTCCTCTGGGAAGCCATCTGGCCCTGGACTCCTGTTCGTTAGGATATTTTTGATTACTAATCCAATTTCTTTGCTGGTTATTGGTCTGTTCAAATTTTCTATTTCTTCCTGCTTCAGTTTTGGTAGTTTATATGTTTCTAGGAATTTATCTGTTTCTTCCAGATTGCCCAGTTTGTTGGCATATAATTGCTCATAATATTCTCTCATAACTGTTTGTATTTCTGAGGTGTTCATTGTGATCTCTTCTCTTTCACTTGTGATTTTATTTACTTGGATCCTTTCTCTTTTTGATACATCTGGCTAGGTGTTATCAATTTTATTCTTTCATGAACCAGCTCCTAGTTTTGTGGATTTTTTTTTTTTATTTCTATATCATTTTTTCCTGCTCTAACCTTAATTATTTCCCTTCTTCTGCTGGTTTTAGGCTTTATTTGCTCTTCTTTTTCCAGCTCTTTTAGGTGCAAGGTTAGGGTGTATATTTGAGACTTTCCTGGTTCTTGCGGAAGGCCTGTATTGCTATATATTTCCCTCTTATGACAGCCTTTGCTGTGTCCCAAAGGTTTTGGGCTATCCTGTTTTAATTTTCATTTGCTTCCATGTACTTTTTAAAATTTCCTTTTAAATATCTTGGTTAACTTATTCATTTTTTAGTAGGATGTTCTTTAACCTCCATGTATGTGTGGTCTTTTGAAATTTTTTCTTGTGGTTGGCTTGAAGTTTCATAGTGTTGCAGTCTGAAAATATGCATGGTATGATCTCAGTCGTTTTCTATTGGTTAAGGCCCGATTTGTGAACCAGTATCTGATCTATTCTGGAGAATGTTCCATGTGCACTTGAAAAAGAATGTTTATTCTGTTGCTTCAGGATGAAATGCTCTGATCATGACTGTTAAGTCCATCTGGTTCATTGTGTCATTCAAAGCCATTGTTTCCTTATTGATCTTCTGCTTAGGTGATCTGTTCATTGCCATGAGTGGCATGTTAAAGTCTCCTACTATTACTGTATTATTATCAATGAGTTTCTTCTTTTTTATTTTTTAAGATTTATTTGTTTATTTATTTGACAGAGAGAGAGAGAGAGAGAGACAGTGAGAGAGGGAATACAGGCAGGGAGAGTGGGAGAGGGAGACGCAGGCTTCCTGCTGAGCAGGGAGCCCGACTCGGGGCTCGATCCCAGAACCCTGGGATCATGACCTGAGCTGAAGGCAGACACTTAATGACTGAGCCACCCAGGCGCCCCTCAATGTGTTTCTTTGTTTTTTATTAATTGATTTATATATTTGGCTGCTCCCAAGTTGGGGGCATAAATAGGCACAATTGTTAGATCTTCTTGTTGGATAGACCCCTTTATTATGATATAGTGCCCTTCTTCATCTCTTATTATAGTCCCTGGTTTAAACACTAGTTTGTCTAATATGAGTATGGCTACTCCAGCTTTCTTTTGATGTCCGTTAGCCTGGTATGTGGTTCTTCACCCTTCACTTTCAGTCTGGAGGTGTCTTTGGGTCTAAAATGAGTCTCTTGTAAACAGTATATCAATGGATCTTGTTGTTGTTGTTGTTTTTTAAAATCTATTCTGAAATTCTGTGTCTTTTGATTGGAGCACTGAGTCCATTTACATTCAGAGTAATTGCTGGTAGATATGAACTTGGTGCCATTGTACTATCTGTAAAGTCACTGTTCCTGTAGATTGTCTCTGTTCCTTTCTAGTCTTTGTTGCTTTTGGTCTCTCTTGCCTGCTCAAAGTGTCCCCTTTAGTATTTCTTAGAGCTGGTTTAGTATTCACAAATTCCTTTAGTTTTTGCTTGACTTGGAAACTCTATTTCTCCTTCTATTCTGAATGACAGCCTTGCTGAATAAAGTATTCTTAGCTGCCTATTTTCTCCCATTTAGTGTGTTGAATATATCATGTCACTCTTCTCTGGACTACCAGATTTCTGTGGACAGGTCTGCTGCTAAACTTATGTGGCTACCTCTATAGGTTAAGGACCTTTTGTCCCCAGCTGCTTTCAGAATTCTCTCTTTATATTTTTATTTTGGATATTTCACTATGATATGTCTTGGTATTGACCTGTTTATGTTGATTTTTGAGGGGAGTTCTCTGTGCCTCTTGGGCTTGAATGCCTGTTTCCTTCCCCAGATTAGAGAAGTTCTAAGCTATAATTTGTTCAAATAAACCTTCTGCCCCTTTTCCTCACTCTTCTTTTTCTGGGACACCTATGATACTGGTATTACTGTGCTTTGTGGAAATATTGAGTTCCCTAACTCTGTATTCATGATCTAATAGTTTTGTTTCCCTATTCTTTTCAGCTTTATTATTTTCCATAATTTTATCTTCTATATCACCTGTTCGATCCTCTGCTTTTTCTATCCTTGTTGTGATTACATCTAGTCCATTTTACATTTCAGTTATAGCATTTTTTATTTCAGCTTGACTAGTTTTTAGGTCTTTTATTTCTGCAGCCAGGATTTCTCTGGTGTCTTCTATGCTTCATTCAAGCCGAGATACGATTCTTATGACTGTTGTTCTAAATTCTTGTTCAGATATATTGCTTATATCTGTTTGAGCAAATCCTTGGCAGTGATTTCTTCTTGATCTTTCTTTTGGGGGGAATTCCTTTGTCTTATCATTATGCCTGAGTTTCTGTCTTTTGGATATTATGAAAGCTTGTTGTTTCCTGCTCCTGACAGTAATACTATATTAAGAAGGAGTCATACACTGTCTTGTGCCTTGTGCTTCAGAAGTGTTTCTTGGTGTATGCTGTGTGCACTCTGCTGCTGTGTTTTGGCTGCTCTTTCCCACAGGTCAGTCCTCTACAGAGTTCCTCCTTGCTTGCAGTAAGGAGTGTTTGGACCTTTAACTAGATGTGCTTTGATTTGCTTGTTAAGATAAGCCTGATTGGGATGCCTTGGTGGCTCAGTTGGTTGAGCATCTGCCTTTGGCTCAGGTTATGATCCCAGGGTACTGGGATTGGGCCCCACATTAGGCTCTCTGCCTGGGAGGGAGTCTGCTTCTCTGTCTCACTCTCCCTCTGTGTGCTCTCTCTCTCAAATGAATAAAAAAATCTTTTTTTTTTTTTAAAACGTAAGCCTGATTAAAAAAAAAAACCTGATCTGAGAAAAGGAAAAGGAATAAAATATCAAACAAACAAACCAAAAACTCTAAGCCTGATTCCACAGAATAAAAAAGAAAGAAGGAAAAAAGAAAACAGAAAAGAAAAAAGAAGCCTGATCTAAAAAATAAGAAAAGGAAAGAAACCAACAAATGAACAAAAAAGTTTTAAACCTGATATCAAAGAAAAAAGAAAGATAGGGAAAAAAAAAAAAGAAAGAAAGAAGGCCTGGTCCTATTTCCCTCAGAACTGAAGCTGACACTTTGGAGCACCCTGTGATCAGCAGACAGGTTGACCTGTGTTAGTCTTCTGAAGGAATGGCCCACTGCACTGGCTCACAATCAGACTTACCCTTACAAAGATGCCCCTGCTGGGCACTGGGTAGAGGTGGGGGTAAAGTTTGGTGTAAGTGACTCCAGCCTCCGTGTTTCTCTATGAAGTTCTACCATATTGGTGGTGCGGGGTGGAAGATGGCCTCTTTGTCCCAAGGGGAGGAGAACTCACGGCCACTGCTGTTTAGGAGGCCCTTACAGAAAAGCGAACAATCTCTCCTGTGTCCTAGGCTTTCGTCAGATCGCTGTCTTCAACCCGTCTGTGCCCAGCTGTCAACATGCCTGGTACCACAGTTCTCTTGTGTTTAATTGCTGGCTGGTGGCTGGGATTCAAAACTCTAAATCTTTTTTTTTTTTTTTTTAAGATTTTATTTATTTATTTGAGAGAGAGAAGTCGACTCCCCGCTGAGCAGGGAGCCCGATGTGGGGCTTGATCCCAGGACCTGGGATCATGACCCGAGCCGAAGGCAGAAGCTCAACCGACTGAGCCACCCGGGTGCCCCCAAAACTCTAAATCTTAAAGGGCCTGGCAAAGTGTGGACCTGCTCCCCTCCCCTGGAGGAGAGTCTTGGGGTGTACCCAGCACCATTCTGTCCCAGAAAAGCAGTTGCATGGCACATGGATGGTGACTGGAGTCTATCGTGACACAGAGCGAAAAGCTGTGAACAGGTTATCTGCCTTTTACATGTGCCTCTGTCCCCTGCTGCTGAATAGCCACTTACTAGTTCCTGGCATGCCCTTTGTCCTTAGAGAGGCAAAAATGCCCTCTTCCAGTTGTTCACCGGGGAGAGAAGCCATCTCTCCCAGTGCTACCGAGGGGATCCCCTCACTGCGGTGTATTGTGCGAACCCTACACGCTGCTCTCTCTTCTGTCTCCCTCTCTCCCTGACTTCGCTCCATGAAAAGGGCTCCTTTCTCTTCGTGGCATCGTGGCTTTTCTCTCCCTCAATCCATGGCTCCGAACCTCACATCTTTCATGTTCTTTCCCTCCAATGTGCAGATTGTTTCCTTAATCCTCAGGTCAATTTCCTAGTTGTTCAAAATGATTTGATGTTGACCAAGTTGTTTTGGAGGAACCAGGCAAGCTCAGGGTCTCCCTACTATTCCACCATCTTACCTCCTTCCTTTTTGGTTTTGTTTTAACAGAGCTTGGACTGGCACTACCCCTACAGGCTGTCTCCTGTGTCACTATATTTATTGAGTGCTTTTATCAGCTAGGTATAATTCTAAGTTCTGCAGAAACAAAAGTAAACTAAACCTAGTTTGTGGTTACAGAGAAATTACTGCCTATTGGGTGAGACATGCCATCATGTTCCTGAGCAGTTTCAAAACAGTGTGATTGATGTGTGTTGAGATGAGGGAAAACAGCGTTGTGTGGGAATCCAGAATGAGGCATCTAATTGAGGTTCCTTAAATCTGGACCCTGGTGGTACTCCTTTGATTTGCAGATCCCAGGCATACTCTGGAGAAGACTTGCATCTTAGCAGGTTTAGCTGATAGGAATCACTGACGAGAATGGGAAGGTCTCAAAAGTATGTCACCCCATGGGTCAAAAGCTTTGCTTTGTGGAACAGACACTGCCACTGGAGTATATGGGCTTTCCTGGAGTTCAGGACATAAATAAAAATGGAGACTAATCCTTTCCAGCCCTTTTGTTTGATCTTTTGTGACTGCCTCCCCACAGTACACTGTGTGGATGGAGACGTGTTAGCAGAGGGGAGAGCAGGCAGCGCTCACACCTCTGGAGGGCCTCCCAGCTGTACAGTTAGCACCGGCAGGCAGAGTCACATTTTGTGAGTACTACAAAACGTATTTTCAACAGGCCAGCATCTCTCAGCTTTATCTCCTTATGGGTCTCTTTACACAATAGCGTTTATAGAAAAAACCAGCAGGGTATAAAAAAAAATGAAATGAAGTCATGGCCTGCTCTCCAAAGGCAGAGAGAATGCTGGAGTGGAACTGCTGTTCTAGTTACTCGTGGGCGGCATCGTGATGGCTGCTCCCCATCCAGTAGGCAGCAGAGGGGTTTGCTCTTTGGGATGGAAATGACAGGTGTTTGGGCTGCAGCATGTCTTGTCTTTGCATCTTGTCATAGTCTGCAGTATAGCGCCATGCTTCTGTTCATATGTTTTCTCTTTTTTGGAAACAAGATTTTCTCCCAGATTAGAACACCAGTTTTAAAAGGAATTGTTGGCACTGAGACATAATGATGATGTGAATACCCTTCTGTGATAAGATGAGGCTTCTGAAGGAAATTCCCTGCTGTTGCTGATTTCTTTTTCGCCGTTATCAATCGTCGTGTTGTTCAACACGTCCTCGAAACATCATTCTTAATTCAGTGCCTTAGACCGCTCGGCCACGCTACCAAAACATCATTCTTAGACAGGAGAGCAGGGTGGTTAAAAACACAGACTCTAAATAGTTTTGCTCAACTACTTACTATATGACTCTATGCCAGGCATGTTATTTGTCTGAGTTACTGCATCTATAAAATGGGAATAATACACTCTTTTCCCCAGAGGGATATGGTAAGAATAAGTTAATTATTAAAAACAGTCCCAGGCCCACAGTGAGTTCTGTGTGAGAATTTCCTATTATTATTACTATGAAAACCAAACTTTTCATGCTAGGTAGTCCTTGCAGTGAATTTAAACATATTTCATGCAGCAAAGAGCATGTTAGTACCAGCTCTGGCATCGGGTGGATAGCTCTGAGCCCTGGTTGAGTAGTTATTAGATGTGTGACCTTGGCCAAATTGCTAAACTCTCTCTGCTTCAGGTTTCTTATCTATGAAATGGTAACTCCCTCAAAGCATTGCAGTGAGGATTAAATGAGATAATATATGAAAAATAAGTCGCTTAATCTCCCTGTACCTCAGTTCCCTCACATGCAAAATAGGGATTATTGTGGAAGCTGCTTTGTAGGGCTGTTGTGAGGCTTAACTGAGGATTAGACATGGGTAAAGTGCTTAGGACAGTGCTGTGTATGTAGTAAGCACATGATACACTTTAGCCATTATTTTTATTAAATGTCTACTTCCCTGTTATCATGTCATTATAATATCACTACTATCATTTATTTAATGTGCATTGTATTTAAGATTCTGATATAGTGACCCACATATTCCAACTTGTCTCACTCTGTATTTCCTCAGCAACTGGCAGTTTCACCCCCTCCTCCCATTTTGGCCTGTTTATCCACTCTGATTTTTTATTGGCTCAATTACTGCTTCCCTGAGTACCATTCACACACACCAAGTTAATGGCATGTTATTTGCTGAGTGAGGCTTTTTCCCCATCTTGCTTCAGTCTGTGAATGGTCTCTTGAGCTCCCTCCTGACATAAAGAGCTCAGGTGTAATGTTATTAAAGCTCCCAGTGGACACCTGGTGTACCTTGGTTTTGTGACTATAACTGCTTTTAAGCAATATCAGAATGTTATTAGCCCGAGGCCTTTGTTCAGGCAGGAGAGTTAGCATTAGTTAATTAATGCTCCCAATCTTGGGCTATTTGGAATCTTTGAATGTTTAACTTCTGTGGTAGTTGTCAGAACATATAAACTGTGACTCATATAATTAATTCCTCAACCACCTCAAATCCTTTCTGGAAGCAGCAGAATATAAAAAGTGAATAATAATAGCTTAAATCTTCTTTGCGTCATTCATTTATTCATTTACTATTTGAAGCGTTTATTGAGCTTCTACAGAACTGTACTTGTTCCCTGCCCCTGTCTGGCACCCCCACCCCACCATCAATACTGCAAGGAATTTGGTTCTAACCCTTTGTCAATTTTTTCAGCCAGAAAAATGTTCTGCCATGTGTCTTTTGTTCTTTTTCTGAGGCAGCTACAAAGTTATAATTTACTGGTATGTAGAGAAAAGTGGATTTTTTTTCACTGCAAGTCCATTTCCCCCCTCCTTTGGGATTCTTGGGAAAACCTGATTAAAATGTCAGCCAGAAGAATGGCTGGTGATTCTTTAAAAGGACTGATTAAACCAGGATGACCCACAGCACTAACAGGAGAAGAAAACCCTGTGGGGATCTGAGCATGTAACTTTTTAGTTGTTTGGGTATAGCAAAAAAAAAAAAAAAGTCAGAAAGAAACAAGAAGCTTTGATAGAGGGAAAGAGTGGTATTGAAGTTATTATTATTAACCGTGCTATTAATAAATGCCACTTGAGTAATTTCTGTCCTAGGCCCTGTCTTAAACCTTTGTCTATATTATCTCCAATATCTATACCCTTGGAAGTGGGTAAGATTACACCCATTCTCTATATAAATGTTAAGTAATAGGTCCCCTGGACTGTTTATACAACTGAAGAATCCCGTCTACTAGCAGAGGGCAGAGGCAATGCAGGAAATATTTGGACCTTACTTTAGCCTGCATTTAATCGATTCTAAAGCAGGGTCTCTATCTCTTGGGTACTGCAATTTTCTCATCACTGTGTATATATGATCAAAGTATTTTCTTCCCTGGAGGACAGCGACATCACTAATTTGTGTGGTCCCTGGAACATTCATTTTCTTCTATTTTGGTCTTTCCGCATAGGCTTTCAGCCTTCTTATCATACATAAATCAAGAGACTCTATAGAAGAAATCTCAACTATCAGTCATTCTGTTCCTCTTTTTAATCCTTCCATGTTTTTGTTTTAAAATCTATCCCAAAGGGAAGAATTGAACTAATTTTAGGCAGACTTTTTAATGCAAAAATATACACAAGGGAGCAAAGGGCAAGAATTTAAATTACGTGAAATGATGAATTTTTTTTAGATAATACAGTTATTTGGTAACACTAGCTTGTCCTGAAATTTCTCATTTGCAATTAGATGTATGCTGCTTTTTTGTATTCAGGAGAAAATGTTACCAAATAGACTCATGGGGTTTAAAAGATTAAAAACGAAACAAAACAAACCCAAACTGCTAGTGCTCAGTTCACTAGGTATAGGAGACTGGATATATGATCCTGGTTTCTTAAGCATTTGGTGACCTTCTGAGGTCCAGTTTTAGGAGTTTAAGCATTTTATTTTAGCATTTTGGGTTGGTTCACAGAACCATGGTATTTCAGGATTGGCAGGAGCTTGAATTAATATCTGGTCAATCAAATGCCCAGTGCTTGATTCCTTTCTTCATTGTCTTTACAAAAAGGTCACTTAGTGTTTGATTGAATACCTCCAGGGATGGGGAGCTCATTTTCTTATGAGATATCTCATTTCATTAATGAAAAATTCTATAGAAGTTTTTTATGTTGAACAAAAATCAATTAAAGTATATTTATGGAGTGCATACCATACATGGAGTGCATATATTTATGGAGTGCATCCAGATATAGTTTAAATTCTGAGGATACAGCAGTGAACAAAATAGACAGAAATCCCTATGCTCCTGAGCTTGTTTTCTACAGGAGGGGGATAGTGAAAAAGGCAAGTAAAATGAAGAGCATGATGGGAGATAATCAAGAAAGGAAGAAAGATGGTATCGGGGTGGGCACTTGAAATTTTTAACTAGAGTTGTAAGGAAAGGCCTTACTGACATGTGACTTTCAAGTGGAGTCCTGAATGAGCCATATGAATGTCAGGAGTTGGAGCATTCCAGGCAGTGGAAATAGTAAGTGCATAGGCCCTGAGGCAGGCATGTGCTTAGTGTGTTCATGGAACACCAAGGAAGCCAATGTAGTTGGATAGGGGAATACCAAGGAGAGAGTGGGATAGGAAATTAAAAAGGGAATGGGAGCCAAGTCATGTGGACCATTGTAAGGATACTGGATTTTACTGGGAATAAGGTGGGGAGTCACTGGAGTGTGTTGAGATAGGGACTAATATGATCTGATCTATGAATTAAAAGATTTTCTCTGCAAATAGACTGTACAGAGAAAAGTGTGGACTTAGGGAGAGCAGTTAGAGGCTGTGGCTATAGTTCCGACCAGAGATGATGGTGTATTGGACGAGGAGAGGTGTGAAAAGTGGTTGGATTCTGTATATGTTTTGCATGGTACTCTTCAAGTTTTACCTAGCATTATCATCTGGGGCTTATTTAGCACATGGATTTCTCTGTATATTTGGACTAAAATTAATATAGGAGAAATCTTCCCTTTGATCCCCCCTCCTCACTCCTCACAGGCAGCAGTCCTAATATGTGTGATGTGTATCTTTCTATTTGTATGAGTTCTTGTAAAACAGGAATTATTCTTTTGCCATAGATTTTTAGTTTAAATAGATGACATTGTGCTACAGCTCACATTTTGTTTCTTCCTATATTTTAAAGATTTATTTGTGTTGCTGAATGTACCAAGAGTCTGCTGCTTTTGGCTGAAGCAACTTCTTCAAATGAGACCACTGAACTATGAAAAGACTATGCTAGCATCTGTTTCCCCTGAGTTTTTTCCTCTCCAGTCCAAACCTACCCACTTGTTCCAAGTGTTCCCGGATAACATGGCTTTGAGCCTTCTCTTAGCCTGGCTACTCTCCTCTGAGCCACCCAAGGTCTATCTCTGCTCCCAGACCTGGACTTCTGAGAGCAATATCTAAGCCTGGAAATTCCTTGCCATTTGTCAGACCTGGAAACAAGGTTTAGTAGCTGAGAAATGGCTGGAGGGACTCTGGGGTCTAAGAAAATGGAAGCCAAAGGACAAAGTGAGGCTCCACATAGCTCCAAATGTGCCCAGAGTAGGCCTTTTCCTTAGTATTCATGGGTAGTGGTTGAGAACTTGGGCTCTTGGATCACATAAATGTAGGTTTGCTTTCTTGTTCATCTCCCTATTGGTTGGGTGACTTCAGATTGTCACTTAGCCTTTCTGAGCTGCTTTTCCCCCATCTATAAGATGGTGATAACCATACTACAAATTTCATGGGGTTATTGTTAGTATTAGATACAATACTATGTGTAAACCTTTTGGCATAGAGCCTGAGTCAGAGTGGTCCCTTGGTAAATAATGGCTGTAATTTTAAAAAATAAATTCATATAAGCCCAGATTATCACAAAAACGAAATATGGGGTGTTTACTTACATCATAAAAGATATTAAAGGATTCTCTTTAATAGAAATATCTGTAGTGCACTTACAGTATGCTTTAAATGACAAAATTTGGTTTACATACTAATTTTTAGCAGTGTATACTGTAGAAAGTGTGTGGTGACAAGGAGGGAGATGCAGCCATGACAATAAGAACCATGTTAAAAGCCATATGTAGACATGATGACATTATTGTGGGTTCTGTCTCTCTCTCTGTCTCCTCTGTTTCTTTCTCTCTCTTTCCTTTCTCTCTTAGACTCTGTGTGATGGTAGTCTCAGTAGTGGGCTATACTTTTGAAAAAATCTTGAGGTTAACTCTATACTTTCAGAAGTTTTTTTCTGGTGAAAACCTATAATAAAATATAGAAGTGTAGAATTGAAGAGACTAGAAGAGTTTAGTGTCACTGAAATCATAGGACTGGATGGGAATCCAGAGGTCATAAACACTCTTTTCTTTCTATAGATGAGGACACTGAGACTTATAGGGATGGGGTGACTTAACCAAGGTCACCACCAGCTTATAAATGGCACAGCAGGGGCGCAGATTCCCTAGCCAGTGTTTTTTTCTTATGGTTCCTAGTAAGAGTTGGATTTTAATAATTTTATATAATTTAATCATTTTAATAATTTTTTGGATTATTTATTTTGTTTTAAAAACTCAAGAGAATGGAGTTTATGCCTTCCCATTTTCATCTATCTCAGTAAGAAAGTTTTTTCTTAAACACAGTCCAACTGACTTTTGGAGGAATTTATTTATTAATTTTTATTTTTATTTATTTATTTATTTATTTTTAATTTTTATTTTTAAAAAATATTTTATTTATTCATTTGAGAGAGAGAGGGATGCAGAGAGAGCACAAGCAGGGGGAGAGGAAGAGGAAGAAGCAGGCTTCCCATCGAGGAGGGAGTCTGACATGGAGCTCAATCCCAGGACCCTGAGATCATGACCTGAGCTTCTGAAGGCAGACGCTTAACCATTTGAGCCACCCGGGCACCCCTTTTGGATACAATTTAAATACCCAAAATCAAGCTGCCACAGAACTTGATGGTTCTATAACATTCTGGACATGGTCAAGAGAAAGAATACACGAGGTAGGCTGTACACATTTAGATTGCTTTTTCCTCATTTGTCCCCAGGTTGAACTTTTTAAAGGCTACACCTTTTTTCCTCCCCCCTTCTATTTAATGTCTCTTGCATTGGAACGTGAGCATCATGAGTGACATGGTTTTATCTGTTTTATTCCCTGTTGCATGAAAGGGCCCCGGAACAACTTAAGTGCTAAGTGGATGTTTGCTGAGGAACTAGTGAATTTATTGAGTACCTATGATGGGTCACGCACTCTTCTTGGCCCACTGTGTGCATAGCCACCTTTAGTACTTTAGTACTCAGAGAAGGGAAGAGGAGAAAGAAAAGATATGTCTCTGATACAGAAGCAAGGTTTAAGTTCACCCTATTTGTCCCTGGCAAACTCAGAGGAAATCTTTTGTTTTTCTCCCTTTTTTGGGAGGGGGGAGGGTGGGAATTTTTAGATTAAAGAGCAAGCAATGCAACTTCTCTCCCTAACTTTCACATTATAATACTGTAACACATCATGTCTCAAATGCCACCACTGAACACATACGTGTGCATGTGCACATACTCACATAGTTTGCTGTGATTTAAGCAACATCTAAATTTTATCTGTCTCTCTAATATATATTTCTCATAGTCTTACATGGTACCTAAAATCTTCAATATTAAAATGATTTTCTGGGTTAAGGAATATCTATAATAGACCCATTTTAAATGATAAATATTTTACCCAAAGCCACCAAACATTACCTGTTAGCAACTCCAATACCTTCATATGAATAAGCTTTAAGGTTAGTCACAGAAAGCAGAGCATATGGGAAATGAGCGTAAAAACAGTTATGTTCTTTTGGGGAAAGAAAAAAGAGGGTTCTTTTTTTTTTCTTAAGATTTTATTTATTTATTTGACGGAGAGAGATAGAGAGGGAACACAAGGAGGAGGAGTGGGAGAGAGAGAAGCAGGCTTCCCACAGAGCAGGGAGCCTGATGTGGGGCTTGATCCCAGGACCCTGGGATCATGACCTGAGCCGAAGGCAGACACCCAACAACTGAGCCACCCAGGCACCCCAAAAAAGAGGTTCTGAGAATGTTGTAGAACACTGCTACTCATAGTGTGGTCTGGGGAATGCTGCTGGTCCACCATGAGATAAGTAGTTTTCAGGTCACTGAGCACTCTTAATTTAAGCCATTTTTTTCCTTTTGTTATCAAGGCTTTCTCATTGAAGGAAGCAGCATATTAATTTACATTCTAGTGCAAACCCCTTATTGCAACATTGTTTGCTAACAAACCCCTTATGGACCAACTACTTTGAGTAGCATTGATCTAGAAGACAGGCCAGTGTCTGGGTAGGTAGCCCTAGTGAGGCTCTGTGAGAAGATCCTTGGGCTTAATGGGAGCAACATGAGGACTCTGTTTCCTGGTGGGCAGGAAGGATAGAGATCAGTTTCGCTTACTTGATGACTTTGCCTAGAGATAAGGCTGACTTGAGACTTTTTTCTTTCTTTCTTTTTAAATTCGCTTCAGCATCTTGGCAAATGTATGCTATAGGAGACACTCAACACATTTTGTTGAACACCAGTGTGGTACCATGGAAAGAACAAAGAGGCAAATAGAAAAGAGTTCAAATTCATAGTACACTATTTATTAGTTGGGTGAACTTGGGCAAGTTTCTTAACTTTCTTGTTATCTCATTTATGAAAATTGTAATGACAGAAGCCACCATGTAATTGTCATAATAATGATTTAAATGCAGTAACATCCCTAAAAGTTGAGTTCCAAGCTCACAGATGCCTTTTTGAGTAAATGTATTGAATGATATTTCCCACACATTATCTCATTGACTCCTCTCAACAGCTCTGTAAAGAGAATAAGCTCATTTTGTGGATGAGGAAACAGAGGCTTAAAAACAAAGCCTGAGAAAAGTAAGATGCTTTGCCTAAAGTAGGAGCTGAAGCCAAGATGATTCGTAGAGAAAAGAACTGCTGTAAAGCAGCACCCACGATTTTCCTAAAGATATCTTTGTTATGTCTGCTACTAATGACTTGGCTGTGTGGGAAGTAGCTTGATAAAGGAACATGAAGTGAATTCCTAAGCCTCCACTTTGTTTCCACTTTACAGACTGCAAAACTGACTTGGGTGAGGAAATTTTCTTAATACAACAAAAAAGAAAAAACTGGTGAGATTCCTCTAAATAGCTTTGCAAAGGTCAATAGGATTAATATACCCTTTGAACATGGTTATTTTAGCTGAAATAAGGAAACAGCATGGGGGAGACTTCACAAACTCCTTGTGTAATAGAAATGTTATATATTTGCCCTCTTTTTTCCCTTTCTTTGTGGGGCCTGTGTGATTACATGAAGCAAGTTGGTAGGATAAATGGTTACACCAAGAGTTTTTGCTCTGAAAATGAGTTGATTATCTGTAAATGTTATTTTTCGTTCTGAGATTCATCAAAATCATTAACTCAAGGTACCTTGAAAAGAACGCGTAGACAATGGGCAGCTAAAATTGATGGATTGGAAGCCTGGAGAAAATGTATGCTCTTGGGGACATTTGCAATTGCCTCTTAAGTTTTATATAATTTAAACAAACTACCTCTAACTCACTTTATAGGTCAAACTTAATTTTTAACCTCCTGTGAAATGAAAATTAACCTTGAGGTAAATTCATGGAATTTCCCAAGTAGAAATTAGAGTCCTAGAAGACATTAATAAAAGTGTTCCCAGAAAAAAAGGTTATGTGGTTAAAAACTTCTGAAGCCACTGGGTTCAGCAGAGTTCATAGATTTCTTTAGTACAGAGCTTCTCAGAGCCTCTAAGTGCTAACGTGGACATGAGCCTCCCAGAGGGCTGCAAAGAGCATAAACTTGTTTGACCATATAAACCCTCCCTCCCCATGCTTTTTTTTTTTCCCTCCCCCAAACACGTTTTAATGTCTTGTGGGGTTAGTGTTCTCTGGAACATACTTTGAGAAATACTGATCTTCTCCAACCCTCCTCATTTTATAGTTTAGGAAATTGAGTTTCACAGAGTTATGTACCTTGTATTCACTAACTTATTTTTGTGTTTGCTTATGAGGTATAACTGTAAAGTTTGTGCTGGCTTATGAGGTGTGATGATTATAATTTTATGATCATAGAAATACTGTTGGAGATGAATGTTATCTTTCAAAATGGAACCCTTGGATGTGTTTACATTGAGTGTCTGGTGATGGTTTCTTCATTCAAAACTGTTTCAGAGATTCTCTTTTAGGTATTGCCACACCCTGGCTGTCAGACCTGCCCACAAAACAATTAGCCTCAGGACTTCAGAGCAAGAACTGACTGGTGTTCATGTGGTAGAAAGAGCACAGGATTAGGGGCATAATGAAACTTTGATTCTTTTAGGTTCTACTTGGCTATTAACAAGTTAAATGACTTAATTTCTTAAACTCTCAAAGGCCCAGTTTCTTTATCAGTAACATTAGAATAGCTTTTTTTCCCCCTTTCTTTCTTATAGGGACTTCGAATGAGCTAATGCTTATGCATATCCTTTATAGGAAAGATGTTAATTGTGTAAACTCTGGAAGTTGACTGCGTGAGCTGTATTCTCAGCATTGCTGTTTACTAGCTTTTTGACCTTGGGAAATTTATTTTATTACTTTCCTCACTTTTAGAATGGGAATGTAAGAATTTCTAACTTATAGGGTGCTTAGCACATAGTAAATGTCCTATAAGTGCTAGATGCTATTAATCTAACATATAAAATATTAGGTAAATTTGAAAGTGGTTCCCTTTCCAGAGAATTCTTGATTTTCTTAGGAGTGAATAGGTAGAAAAGCAAGGTAAGGAAAAGGTAATTAAAAGGATAAGATTTAGGAATGGTATCTAAGGTAAAAAAAAATTACATATTATATTGACTAGTGCTAGCTCAGAATGACAAAAGTTTTCACATTAGTTATCTATTACTGCATAATAGCATTACGACAAGCTTAGTGGTTTAAAACCATCTCACCTATTATCTCAGTTTCTGTGGATCAGGAGTCTGGGCATGGCTTAGTTGGGTCCTTCATGAGGTTGCAAAGTAAGGTTGCAAAGACCCAGCTACGGCTGGGTCTCATTTGAATGTTTGGCTGGAGAAGGGTTTACCTCTAAGTTCACATGGTTGTTGGCAACATTCAGTTCTTTGTGGGCTGTTAGTTGGCCAAGGGCTTCAATTTCCTGTTGTTTAGGATACTCTTAGCTCCTTGCTCTGAGGACCTTCCCAGCATGAACTACTTGCTTCCTCAAAGCCAGCAAGGGAGAGATTGTCTACTAGCAAGATGGGTTACAATCTTAGATAATGTAATTTTATATATGTAATTATATATATTCTGTCATCTTTGCCATCTTCTATTGGCTGGAAGCAAGTTACGAATCCCACTCACACTTGAGGAAGGGGAATCACACAAAAGCATGAACACCAGGAGGCAGAGGGCATGAGGGCACCTCCGAGTCTGCCTGCAGCAGGTTGTTTTCCATAAATCAAGCCCAGCTTAAAACCCCAGATGAAGATTTTGTCAGACTGTGTCCTGAAACTAATTTTTAAAGATGACATATTTGGAACAAGAGTAGCATTGTTAGAGTATATCTTATCTCCCAAGATGACCATTTTGAATGGACAGTACCTGTTTCAACCAGAATTTACATCTTATCATGCTGTTAGAAGCTGTTACATTATTTCATGGTCAAATTTCATCAATTCCAAACCTAAAAGCATTTTTCTTATGTGAATATGAAATATATTTATATATTGAAATAAATGTGGACATTTATTCATATACTTTATATAACCTTTTGGCATTCCACCTTGCATAGACTTTCACCTAAAGACCTGTCCAGGATGACAGGTTGACTGAAGGTGCTTTTACTATGCAGCAAATCTTCAATATGACCTCTCATTACTTACAGAGATCTGAAAAGAGAAATCTGCCTTTATCGAAATTTCCTCGATTTTGTGTGTGCTAAGCTCTGAATTTACCACATAATAGCACAAGTGTTTGCTTCTCTTTGGCTACGTAGCCCTGTGGAAGTTATGTTAAATAGTTCCATTGGCCTCTATTACAATTAGATAGAATCACCAGGCATTTAGTATTGGACCTCACGACATGGAATAAGTGTTGTATAGAACTGTGTTATGCTCACCTATGTGATAATCACCCTGAGGAAAATTACATACACAGGCATCACAAAGAAACTGAAACCAGGTAACTTTCCAAACATGGTCTTGGGGCGTAAGGTCATCTTAACCTTGTGGTGTAAGGAAGCTATAAAATCACAGATCATAGGGTGTAAAAAATCTTAATTTGGCCTGATGAAGACAGGTTGTAGGTTGTATTTAAACAAGGGAATATGAGGTTATAGCCAACCACATGACAAAATGGAAGTGAACTGAAAGAGTCTTGCTTAGTTTCTGCTCCATAGAAATTGCAGTGAGCCAATAATAAGTGCATTTAGATGCTGCAGAAGCTCCCTGGAAGAAAATCTTTTGTGAAGATTTTTCAGAACTCTGATCCATTCCCCAGAATTTGCCAGTCATGTTATTGATTCATTATTTTCACTTCATTTGAAGCATTATTCATCTGTGACTGGTTTGTGGTTGAGTTCTACTGAGAATAAAATCATCAAAATGTTTCTACTTGAACTTCATTTTTCTTTGGATGTTCTCGATAGTACAAACAGAACCTGAAATGTTTTTGTCATAAGCAAGTACATGCTTGTATGCTTTTAAATCTGATACACTTGTCATTGAAACTTTCAATCAGGGTAGAGCATGCTGGCTGTACATGTTAAGTCCAAGGTTTCTTATGATAATACTTGTTTTGGCAAATTAATATTCTTAAGCTTATACTTAAAAAAATTATATTCCTAGAATGAATGAGCTCAAAACCACAAAAAAGAAAAGGTCTAACCCAATCTATGACAACAGTGTTGGACAACAAAATATCTCATCCTTACATTAGATTTTAGTCCTGGGTTTGCTCCATATGTGACGTGGGGAGTTCACTTAACCCCAGACTCAGATATTATTTAAAGAGCATTTGAACTTTAGAATCCCGTAACTCCTAGGAAGTCAGAAGGGTAGCAACCTTTCATAAACAGTGTCAGATATCTAATCTTCTATCTTCTGGTATTTTCAAGGGATAGCTGAGGTCACTTTGTGCTGACTCCTATGAGCAGAGGAAGTACGGGGATAATAAAAGGTGAATAGTGAGTTCCGAACTGCCAAAGGGAAAGTGTTATTGATAAATCCAGCCACATTTCTTGAACATTTCAAGTTCAGGGCACAGTGTCAGGTACTAAAGAAGGTGCAAAGAGAATTAAGGCATAGTCGTTGCCTTAAAATGCTTACAAGATAGAGGAAAAGAAATGTTATAAATAAATAAAATAAACCAAGGCAAGACAGGTAAGAATAATTATTGCTAGAAGGGAGATTCAGACTAAGTGTTATTAAAGTTTACATGGAATGATCATGTCTAGTTTGGGGAGGGTGGGCCTAGAAAAACTTGTATTAAAAGAGGACATTGAAATAGACCTTAAAGGATGGAGAGGAGTTTGATAAAAATGGAGGGATGGCAGCTCTGGTTACAGGGAAGGTGCATAAGCTATGGTTTGGAAATGGGAAAACATGGGCTTTGGGGATAAAATTGAATGGTTCCTTTTGGTTGAACATTGGACAGTTGTGTTGAAAGAGAAGGCAATGAGCTCATGACTTTATCAAAAACAAAATTACGAAAGCCCAGGTAGGTTATGTGATTGGATATTCTGGCTTGTCAGCATGCTAGCCTTCTGAGACAAACTCATTTTTCTCATTATGTCAGTACAATGCGTTTTAAGGATACAACTGCCATTATAACAATATCTTGTCTTTTGCACTGACCCATTGTAGTTACACAACCTTTATCTGTGTAATGCAATGCTTTCTAACAGCACTAGAGAAATAGATAACATCTTCATTATTCAGTAGCATCAAGCATCATCCAGCATTCATTTTGGCAGGAGCGTTGAAAAATCTTCAAGGCTTCTGTGTGAAGAAAAAACTACTCTGTATTTATTGTATCCTCTTGAAAATGAGAATGATCTGGTTCTTGAAGGGACCATTTCCAAATCTGGCTAACGAATGTAGTACCTCTATTATGTTTATTGCCTGGTGGCTGTCACCTTCACATTGCTTTTGGGCTTAACTGTTCTTTAAATATTGTCTTGTCTTCTTTGGAGCACTTAAATTTTTTTTCTTTTCTTTCTTTGTTTTTTTTTTAAGCAGTACTGAATTCTCTGCTAGCATCCTGTATTATCAAAGACCATGTGCAGGCGTGTAAGGAATAAGCTGCTCTTGTGCAATTTGCCTTGTGTTTGCCAATTGCAGGCACAACTCTCATGAATTATTTAAAGAACCACTGTCCTGGAATGAGCCCAGGAGTACTTCAAGTATTCATTAAGAAGTCTCTTGGAGCTTCCTTTAAGGAATCATACTCTTAAGTGTTAGTGAGTAAAGTGAGGTGGCAGCAGCAGTTGTAGGACTGAAGTAAACAATGGGCCAAAGTCCTGAACTGAGATTTGGGTACTTCCATAACCTATGTCTGTTGGTATTTGACTTTAAATCACTTTTTATACATGGAGGAAGCTGGAAGGAGGGAGGAAAGCCAAAGTAAGAAATGTACAGCAATAGGAAACATTTTCCAGGTGCTTAGGTTCCAGGAGTTGTATTCTGAAAAATCCCATGTTGTGAGTAGTATTTTCATATTTCAGATAAGGAAATTAAAGTACCAAGAGATTAAGTTACTGATTCAAAATCACAAAGTAAGTGGTACCTGAAATAGGCAACAGTTTTTTTTTCTAAGGACAGAGGATTCAACCTTGTCAGTACAGACAGGGATAGGAAACATGGGGAGTTTGTGTTCTCTGATGTGGTGGATGCTGTAGGACCCTGCCCTGTTCTCTTTGTGGGTCTAAGGTACTCATTCCCTCAGCTTCTGGGAGCACTGGCAGCTGACTCTTGGCTGAGTCTTTTGCCATTGTCCTCCCCATAAGAAGGCTATTTCACCTAAGGTCATACTCTCTTCCTGGGGAAACCGGAATCTAAACTAGTCTATAAGATAGTGGGATATGGAGGCCCAGTTCCCTTACCTTAAGGCCAGACAACTCTGAAAGTCCATCTCAGCTCCAGAGCCCTATACAGGATCTTGGGGTCAGCATCCCAGTCATATTTCTCTCCCACACAGGTGTTGAAGCTCACCCCAGTAATCTTCTGCACACACATCTCAATCTTAGAGCCTGTCGAACTAAGAGATTGGTGTGATGGGAAGAGCTTGGGTTTTAGAGCCTGGCTCCAGTACTTCCTTGGCTCCTATACTTCCTTCCCAGACATAAGATCTTGGATACACTGTATTATTTTCCTGAGCCTCAGTTTCATCATCTGTTCAATGGAAATGATATTCCAGGGTGATCGTTAAGACTAAGTAAGATAAATGTATATTGCGTGATTCTTGGCCCATGGGTGGCCCCCAATTAACACTGTTTAGGGACTAATGAGTGGCTGGTCCTGCAGTCTTGGCAATATTGGCTAGGAAAGAAAGAAGCCAGGAGGTTCTCTGGTGAAGGTCAGTTCGACGCGTTATGACAATCAAGTCTCCAGACATTGCTATATGTCCCCTAGGGACAAAATGGTCCTCAGTTTAGAACTACCACTTATTTGGATCCTAAACATCATTAATGCTTTCTTGTATACATATCGTGTTCTTTTTTTGTAAAAGGGGCAAAACGTTTCTACTTTGAACACATAATACCAAACATTTAATACTGCTCCTACTTATCATTGACATACAGAGACATCACATTTTCATATATGTATGTTTGACATATTTTACAGTTGCTTTAAAAAATTCTGTGGGTTACTATTAAGCATATTAATGAATGAACATAACTATTTTTCCCCCTTTGTTTGATTGATCGGGTCACCAGGGAGAATACTGTTAGAAAGACTTACTAAAAATGGAGGTTCTACTGTATATTGATTAAAGAGCAGTGCTTCAACAGTAAGTCCCATGATTAACTCTACAACTTATTAATAAATGAATGTCAATAAAGTATATTAAGTGTTAGTTGTTTCCAAGGCAAATGTTAATAATAGAGTCCACAGTGAGACCTTTTTAGAAATGAAATACAGACAAGTTCATGTGGTATCATTGAAGACACACTGTGAATTTAGTTTTAGCTTGCCCCTGTTCTTGGCTAGGTTTCTCTTTCCTCCTCCCAAACAATATTAGTGTGTGCTAGGAAATGCAAAATTCTTTAACCTAAGCAAAACATAAGGAAGGAAAGGGTAACAACTGGGAAAATAATAATAATCATACCACATGTTCCAAAGCTTTTAGATTCTCTGGTCTTTTGAATATAGCCTGCTATGGTGCTTCTCCCCTAGCAGAGCGATTGTGAGCTGACTGGGCGGGGGCAGTTGCTCGCCTTAGGAAAAGCACAGAATCATTTGGAGAGAACTGAATGTTTTTTTGTATCCAAGAAACAAACAGTAGTTAGCCTCTCAGCATTTAATAGCCATGGCAAGGTGAAGGTCACCAGAGAAAGCTGAGAAAATATTGTAGGACTTGCCTGTGAAACCTTAATTATCAAGGCTGTTTGGCTTACAGAAAAAGGAACGAATTGTTTTTGAGTAGTGCTGTTTTTCTTTCTTTCATTGTTCCTTTATCGCTGTCTTTTATTTGTATTCATCTTTTGTGGCCCCTTTGCTCTATTAAACATGTACAAGTGTGTGTGTACACACAGAGTAGCATTTCTGCTGGATCTGCATTTCCTTTCCTAAAAGCTATGGAACTAGAAGAGGAACTCAGCTCTTACAGAAGTTCTTTCTGCTTGGGATGAGCTCTACCTTATCAAATATCTCTTTGTCTACATTTTGCTTACTTTTGATATCTCTCTTACAGAAGAGAACAGGAATTTGAAAATATATTTTATTTTATTTGCTTTTAAAAGATTTATATATTTATTTGAGAGAGAGCGCACGGGCGAGTAGGATTGGGGAGGGGCAGAGGGAGAGAGAGCAAATCTCAAGCAGACTAGTGCTGCGCTCAGAACCCAATATGGGGCTCAATCTCATGACCCGGAGCAGAAACCAAGAGTTGGTTGCTGAACTGCCTGAGCCACCCAGGTGCCCCTGAAAAAATATTTTTAAAAAAGTCTTAAAAAATAATGCTTTTTATAGGATTTACTTTTTTCCTCCATTTTGAGTGAATTTAAACAAAAGAGGTTGCAAAGGAGAAAGGGGAAAGGGGAAGGGGTGGTAGAGACAGAGACAGACAAACAGACAGAGACAGAGAAAGGGGGAAAGAAAGACCTCTGTATATTCCTAACACCCAAAGGTGGCCATCAATAGGCTTCTGAGCAACATTAATAGGACCCAGTATGATGTTTTGCAGTTGATAGCTTGTAAGCTCCATGAATAAGGAAGAAGCCTGGCCCACTTTTATCTTTATTCCCTTTGTATTCCTAGCAGAGGCTAGCACAAAGTAAGACCTCTATAAATATTTGTTAAATGTTAACTGTTTTTGCTTTACTCTTATGTTGCTCCTAATGAAAAGAACTGGCTAGCAAAAAGTGAAAATATGAGGGAATGCTACAAGCAATCATTTTGGCTAAACCCCTCATTTTATGGACCAGGGACATTAAGCTCAGAATGCTTTAGGAACTAGCCCAAAGTCTAACAGTAACAGAGCCAGGAGATAAACCAGTCCTACACTTTCATTATCAATCTTTTATAATCTAAAATCCTTTTGATTGAGGTTACTCAGAAAAGTCCAACAATATTTATTTATTTAAAATAAGTCTTTTAGTTTAAACTTTCAGATGAGTTTGAATATTTATCTTTGATTTCTCTTTATCATTGATTTTATTTTATTTATTCATTTTTAAAATTTATTAAAAAATTTTTTTTAAGATTTTATTTATTTGACACAGAGGGACAGAGAGAGAACACAAGTTGGGGAAGTGGCAGGCAGAGGGAGAGGGAGAAGCAGGCTCCCCAGTGAGCAGGGAGCCCGATGTGGGGCTTGATCCCAGGACCCTGGGATCATGACCTGAGCCGAAGGCAGATGCTTAACCGACTGAGCCACCCAGGCACCCCTTTATCATTAATTCTGGCCCCAACATCTTATTCACTTTTGGGGACTTGAAAAGTTTTAGATGTCCAGGCCCCTACCCAGATTTAGAATGTGTAGGACTCAGGCATTGATATTTTAAAATAATTTTCATGGGTGATCCTGATATTCAGTGACATAGATCACTGGTGATCCTGTGACATACAGTGATGTTGGGAACAATTGCTTTGAATAGTATGCTTCTCATCCTTGAGTATTTCTAGAGTTCATTTCCAATGGAGCTGAATTTGAGGTTCTTATTCTCCATGAAAATGTCATACCATTCCTCTGATTTTCTACTGGGCTAATAAATTATTAGTATTAGGAGTTTCATTATATAAATGGGGACTTATTTTGGCTTTTTTTTTTTTTTTTTTTGAAGTTAACAAGTGTTGACTTGCAGTATCTATTCATCTTCCCCTTCTTTTTCATCATAATAAAAGTTTCTGCTTCTACATTTGGCTGCTCAGCAAAGACCACAATTCTCAGCCTTCTTTGCTCCTAGTTTGGCCATGTGACTTGGTTTTGGCCACTGGGATGTGAGAGGAAGTAGTATGTGTACATTTGGATCATGCCTTTAAAAGGAAAGAACTTTGTCCTTCCCAACATTCTTCCCTTTCTGCTGGAAAGCCACCACACCAACTCTGATCCAGACTATTATGTGACAGAAATAAACTGTCCGTTTAAGCCTCTGTATTTTTGTCCTTTGTTATAGAAGCTCAACCAGTGCAACAAAGCCGATAAAATGTAAATTATAACTTTGGCTTTCCTGGATCTTATTTCCTTTGTTTATAATCAAATAACTGGGATCAAGTCTCATATATCCTTTCCAGTTCTGAAAGTTTAGCAATGCTAGCTATACCTATTTACTCAATAGCTATATGTTGGTCAGTGCAAGTCTATCTGTACTCTAAAATAGAAAAAGAGATAGTTTCATTCTGAGGCAAGTGGATTAGCGAAGTGATTGAATCATAGAAGAACATAATGACAGAGGCTGACACTTGCTCATGAAAATCCATATTCTCCTTCCAAAGCAAAGTTTTCCCGGGAGTTAGATGTGGTCACATGACTGAGTTCTTGATTCTTTCTGTTAGATCACTCTATCTTGAAATCTTACCTGCCTTCGCATTGTCTGCCACTCTAACTTCTCTTTCTGCCTTCCACTTCCATATTCAGAATAACTTCTCTTGGAGTCTACCAAAATTTGTGTTCTCAAAATCTACTTCGTGCTTCCTTTGAATTGAGAAACAGTTTTACCCTGCCTCCTCTCACCCTATCACGATACTTCACCCGTGTCCAACATTCATCTTAGAGATTGCATTTAGAGAGAAACTGTTCATTCAGAAAAGTAAGATTGTACTAACGTGCTTGCTTTCTGCTTCAAATTAATTTTTTTATTGTTCCTTCTTGCAGTATTGCTTTTATATACTTCTTATTTCCTGTCTTTCTTGGGCGATGTGCCACATTTCTGGCTTTGGGAAAAGTATGCCTGAAAGAGCATAGAAATATCTTTTATAACATTTCGTTTTCTCTGACAGTATAATGCCAGCTGCAGTCTTTGTTTCTCTGTTTGTTCTTTAATTGTCCTTAAAGTAGGACCATTCATGTATTTCTTACTTGGGTGTCCTCTTCCATTGTCAGGTGCTGATTATAGCATGTGTTGGTGGAACTGAAACTAAAACTTGTAACAATTTAGTGAGTGCTCATTAATGGAATGACAAGTAGAAAAATTAAAGCATGGGCATCATTTCTAGAGGCTTATTTCTTTTGTAAAATAAAAGAGTGACAGTATAAGAAGGTACTCATGTTAATGCTCAAAGTATAGTTTTAAATGTCAAATGCTCATAAAGATGGTCTTCAAAACATAATTTACTTGCATACGATTTAATTTCATCAGAATGTGGATTTATTTTGACTTGCTGCTAACAGAAGAAATCTCAGTTTTTTTTTAAGATTTAGTTATTTATTTTAGAGAGAGAGTACACTTGTGTGCGTACCTGAGTGAGGGGAGGGGCAGAGGGAGAGAGAGGGAGAGGGAGAGGGAGAAGAGAGAGTCTTAAGCAGACTCCCCGCTGAGCCCAGAGCATGACACATAACACACGGTGCTCTATCCCAGGACCCTTAGATCATGAGTCAGACACTTAACCGACTGAGCCACCCAGGTGCCCCAGAAGAAACCTCAGCTCTTTAACGTGATCCATCTCAATATAGCTACCAGTTAGGTTTCCAGTTAACCCCCACTGTATCCCCTGCATGCATCTCTATTCACCTTTGCCTGAATATACCACCTGCATTAGTTAAGCTAACACTGCCTCCTGTAACAGGTAGACCCAAAATGCATGATGGGTTCAAACACAAAAGAAGTTTATATATTTCTCACTCACTGAACAGCCCAAGGTGGGTGCTTCTGGTGGGCAGGAGGGCTCTCATCCAAGAGGTGATACATAGAATAGAACTGCTGAAGGGTGTGCCATCTTCATCACACAACTTCCAGAGTTGCCCTGGTCATCTTCTTTCCAGCAGCCAGGTGGGTAAAAGGGGTAGAGAAGCTCACATGAGAGGTTTCTATCAGTGAGGCCTCCCAGTCTTCACTTCTGTTCATATTCCATTAGTTAGAAATTTACTCATGTGGCCCCCCTGAAGTGCACAAGAGTTTTGGGAAATATAATCTGGTCAGGTCCAGGAGGGAGAAGAAATGGATGTCCATGAATAGCTGGTAGTCTCTGCACATGCCCTGCTATGTCTCTGTCCTTAGGCTCACACAACTTCTTTGGCCTATGAAAATTTTTACTTAGTTTTCAAGAAAGCAACTTCCTTGTGCTATACCGCTAGTTCAATGACTTGTTCCTTCCTCTGTCTTCCATTTGCAATATTTATTATATCCCTGTTTAATTCTACCTTGTGTTCTGTTTTTTTTTTTTTTTTAAGATTTCATTTTTTAAGAGCAGTTTTAGGTTTACAACAAAATGGAGAGGGAGGTTCAGAGATTTCCCATATATCCCCTGCTCCCACACATGCACAGACTCCCCCTTTATCAACATCACTCACCAGAATGTACCTTGTTTTTCTTTTTTAACTAAGGATGAACTTACTTTTATACATCATAATCACCTAAAGTCCATAGTTTTACTTTAGGGTTCACTCTTGCTTGTACATTCTATAGATTTCATCAAATATATAATGACGTATATCCATGATTATAAGATACAAAGTATTTCACTGCCCAAAAGTCCTCTGTACTCTGCCTATTCATCTCTACCCCACATCACCCCTGGCAGCCACTAATTTTTTCATTATCATCATAGTGTTGTCTTTTCCAGAATGGTTATATGGTTGGAATCCTTCAATATGTGGCCTTTTCAGATTGACTTCTTTCACTTAATGATATGCAATTAAGTTCCTTCATGTCTTTTCATGGCTTGATAACTAATTTCTTTCTTTTTTTTTGATAACTAATTTCTTGTTGGTGTTGAATAATATTCCATTGTTTAGGTATGCCACAGTATGTTTATCCATTCACCTACTGAAGGACATCTTGGTTGCTTCTAGGTTTTGGCAAATATGAATAAAACTACCATAAATATCTGTGCAGGTTTTCATGTGGACATAAATTTTGAACTCCTTTGGGTAAATACCAGTAAGCACAGTTGCTGAATCATATGTTAAGAGTATGTTTGATTTTGTAAGAAGCTGTCAAACTGTCTTCCAAAATGGTTGTACCATTTTGCATTTCCACCAGCAATGGATGAGAGTTCCTGTTGCTCCACTTCTTTACCGGCTTTGGCATTGTCAGTGTTCCGGATTTTAGCCACTCGAATAGGTGTGTAGTGGTATCTTATTGTTTTCATTTACATTTTCCTGATGAGAAATGATGTGGAGCATCTTTTCATATGCTTTTTTGCCATCTGTATATCTTTTTTGGTGTGGTATCTGTTAAGGTCTTTGGCCTATTTTTTAATTGGGGTGTTTGTTTTCTTATTGCTGAGTTTTAAGAGTTCTCTGTATATTTTGGGTAATAGTTCTTTATTAGATGTGTCTATTGCAAATATTTTCTCTCTGTGGCTTATCTCCTCAATCTCTCTCTTTCTCTCTTTTTTAAATCATTCCTGTCTATTACCTAAGTTGAATATAAAGATGAACAAACTTAGGTGGAAAAAATACATAAATTCTATCCCAAACATGACACGAAAGTTCTTCCTTTACATAATATTGTGGACACTATTGTGTTCTATAAGACATGGATTGATCATGACAATTTCTCTGACTCATACTCCATTGCTCGCTCTCTCATTCCCTGTACTCCAGCTGCTGCTCTTCTGATTGACTTTTAGGCACACCATGCTCCTTCACTTTTAGGGCCTCTACACTTACTCTCCCCCCAGGGCTTTTCTTGGTCTCATTCTCTTGGTATTATCTTGCAGAACAGACCTTTTTAATTTTAACGAAGTCTAACTTATCAATTATTTCTTTCATGGATTGGGCCTTTGGTGTTGTACTTAAAAAGCCCTCTTTTTACCCAAGGTCATCTTTTTCCTATGTTATCTTTTAGGAGTTTTATAGTTTTGTGTTTTACATTTAGGTCTCTGATCAATTTTGAATTAATTTTTGTGAAGGATGTAAGGTCTTTGTCTAGATTCATTTTTTTGCCTATGGATGTCTGGTTGTTCTGGTACCATTTGTTAAAGATACTATCTTTGCTACATTGAATTGTCTTTGCTCCCTTGTCAAAGATCAGTTGACTATATTTATGGAGTTCTGTTTCTAGGCTCTGTTTTATGACAATGATCTATTTGTTCTTTTGCCAATACTACTCTGTCTTGATTATTTTAGATTTATAGTAAGTTTTGAAGTTGGGTAGTGTCAGTCCTCCAACTTCGTTCTTCACCTTCAATATTGTGTTGGTTATTCTGGATCTTTTGCCTTTCCATATAAACTATAGAATCAGTTTGTCGATACCCATAAAATAACTTCCTGGGATTTTGGTTGGTGGTTAGCTCTTTATACATTGGTTTCACTCATTCTACTGTAAGCTCTTTTAGCAAATCACTATAGTGTGGTAAGAGAGAGCAGAGGCCTTGAGTCAGACAGGCCTAGATTTACATTAGCTTTACTACTTTTAGCTGTGAGATCTTGATCAAATCACTTTCCTCTCTTCTCATTTCCTCATCCTAAAAACAGTGGTAGTACTGCATACTGTTGCGGTAAGGGTAACTGAGATAAGAGATTTGAAATTTTCTGTATAATAGATGCTCAATAAATGTTAATGTTGTTGTCTTTTATCTCTTGCAGAGTGATTGCTATTAGTCAGTTAAAAAAAAAAGTAACTACATTGAATTGTAAGTCTTCCCAGCATTACAGTAGTAGAAGTTCAAATTAAGAGTGTAAACTCCTGGTATATGCAGCGTGGGCAGCAGAGACCAGGACAGAAGGAAACCATCTGGAATAGTATCAATATGTTGGCCGTGGAGGTGTTCCCTCAGCTCTAGAGGACTCATTGCCTGCTTACGAATTGTGTTAACTCTATCCAAGCTTGCTCTTGTCTCAGACAGCCTCTGAGAATTGTGTCACACTGAGCAGTGGCTGCTTTGTCGCATATAAGGCCAGAGGCAGTGGATAGGGCTGAGGCCAGAGCTGCTCCCACCTGACCCACTTAAGCTTCCCCAGGGGCTGCTGGGTTATTGGTGTGAGAAGAGAGACTGGGGAGAAATCACATATCAAGAGAATGGCCTGAAATATATTATAGATGATTCTACTCAGTATAGATTTATTCTGATGTCATCAGCTTTTCAGCCACTTGGGAAGTAAGATTTTAGCCCTGGCCATTTGCCTGGATGAGATGGAGAAAAGGAGAGCAAGGGATGTAGATTTTTCACTCTTACTGTTCTTCAGTTCTCCCGCAGTGGACTATTATCACTGTCATACCAGAGTGGGGATCCAGCCTGGGCTTGGGGGTCTGTGTGGCATAATAATTAAGAATAGGGCCTTAGAACCAGAGTATCCTCAAAACTTACTTGTTGGGTAACCTCAAGTTGCCAAATCTCTATGTGTTCAGTTTCCTGTGTGTAAAGTGGCTCTAATTACCTTGTAGGGCTGTTTTTGGATTGTATGAGCTAATGTATATATAAAAGCCTTAGAACAGTGCCAGTGGTAACTGTGATGTGTTTGTTAAATAAATATTCATAATGTGTAGAACTGAAAAATCATTTCCCTTTCTTCCTTGTGCTCCACAGTAGTATTTATTATACTCACGGAAGATGAGGAGCCTCCAAACCCCTCAGCATTTACCATAGTTGGATTCAGACCCACTCGTTAGGTTAAATGTGCTTATGTGTATATAAACTAAAGCTACATCTCAAGAAAGGTATTGTGGAGATGTTGGTACAGAGTTTACTGCAAAGAAAGCCTGAGTCTTGAGTGATTAGGAAGGCAGACTTGAGGCTTGGAGAGGGGTAGATTCCAGGTACATGTTGGTGGCTGGTAATGAAGCCTATCTGCCTGACTATTGTGGCATGTCTTTCCGTGTTGGAGAGAAAACAAACTGTGTCTGTGAACTGAGAGAAAATCCTTGTGGAGCATAACATAGAGGGAGGGAAATCCTTTCCATGTCATAGGGGACTGTAGAGCACTCACAAGGCACTGAGGACCGAGGGACTGGTTTTTGGGGTGACCAGCAGAGAGATGTATCGGAGCAGGGGGGTAAAATTTCACTGCCCCCTCCAGTCCTCCGTTCCCTTTTGGGCTTTATCAAAATATGTCTGTAACTATTATAGAGTCCAGTTTGATCTTGTTTTTATGCAGATTCAAGGACTTAGATCTGAATGTCTGAACACCATGTAGGAAAAGTGGTCTGGGTGGTAATGAAAGGGGTGTATCATGAACAGTGTGTGTGAGGAGATGTGGCATACATCACTGCTCAGCCCAGGCATTCAGTAAAGAATCCTCCGGAGGAAATAAATACTCTTACAGCTCTAAGAGCTCCACCCCTCCTTTTAGAGAAATTAATCTTTATGATTAAATGGTGATGTTGATATCCAGAGCAGTGTTCTTAATATCTTAGAGCAGCCTGTTTTTCTGAGTCATCAGTACAATTTTCACGAGCTTGTTAGTTTTTCCGTGGCGGCCTCATAATAGGCAGCTGCATTTTGGGTTAATTATTTGCATTTTAAGAAATAGGCTACACACATTGCATTAAATTTTTATAGCTACTATGTTCATTGATCAGATCACTCTTTTAGCAGTTACTATTCTAGTTGTATATTTTAATTACACTTGAACAATCAGCCTTTTGTAGTCCTTGAGTAATTTGCTGAGTTTAATTTGTCCTTTTGTCTAATTCTGACTTAAATTATTTCATTAGTGTTGGCAGTCCTGTATTGCACACCCTTTCTGGCCTTTTAAAATCAATTTCTTGGTGTTTTAATTATGTGGAACAGTCAATAAAAGTTGATGGCAACCAAAGAACTATTGAGGCAAATGATCATGAAGAACATATGCCCACGAGATGTATTTTATTAATGAGCATCCTTATCATTTTTGCTGAAACATTAACTAGTTAAGTCATACCATACCCCATAGGAATGGTCAGCAATGTTATTTTTCATTTACTTAATGACAAACTGTGGCACAGAGAAATTATGCAGACTATTGAAAGCTGCACAGCAAGCTAGAGGAAAATGATTAGATATTTCTGGATCATGGGAGCATTAAAATGAATGAGATATTTGAAGAAAATCATAACATGTTAGACTCTGATCAAAACATTGACCTCTGATAACTATTTTATTTTCATACCCCAGAAATTAGAGAAAAAAGGGACCTAAACATCTAGTTCTGAGGTGTTAAATTGCTTGACTATGGGCTACATTTGAATCATAGCCCTGTCTTCTGGGGTCTACACAATTTTATTTTATTTTTTTTTTAATTTGGGTTTGAATGCCTTTAAAAGGGACATGAGCTCTTTAGCCCCCAGCCTCTGCTTTATAGTCTTGTGTTTGGCCTGTTAGAAGTTACCTTCTTGATTGTTTGAGGCACTTAAGTTTGTCACACCCAATTCTAGTTCAGTGTCCTTACTTTCACCCAGAAAACTAGGACCTAGAGGGCTGAAGTTTGAAGGCATCCATAAAATTACTAGTGGAGCTAAGCCTAGAACCCTTGTTTCAAGAATCTACTCCAGTATTTTTTTCCATTACATTGAGGAGCCTCTATAAATTTCCTTCAGAGAATTAAAGAAAGACAAGTATTTCATTACATCTTTTGGATTATGGAAATAAGGCCTTAAAGCTATAATACAAATTCATGTAGTACATCATAAGTTTCCTAATGCTTAAAAAGTATGTTAGTTTGGTGTGGCATAGAGAATGTTAGCTGTGAGTCAAAAGATGCAGTTCTAGTCTCAGCTATGTCAGTAACTGGAGGCTATTTGACTGCACAGGCTTCAGTTTCCTTAGGGCTTTGCACTAGATGAGCTCTAAGTTCCCTTCCAGCCCCAGAATCCTATGATTCTTTCATGAACTCCAATAAAAGCATACACAGAAGGCGAAGAAAGATAAGCCATTTGATTAAAATGCCACCGTTCTAGGCAATCATTTGTCTTCTGGAAGTATTTCGAATCTGAGCTTTAAGGTCTTCACCTACCTTTTTAGGTGGGGAGGAAATTCAGAACTATGTAGTCTAGGAAGGTGGTTGTTAGTAAATATGCTTATTAACACTTAATAAGATCTCTGGAAGAAACTAAATAGGTAAATCAGAAACCTTGAGACTCTCTGATCCCTTTGAAGAAGGTACTGCTAAGCCATTGACTATCATATCAGCTGGACCATGAGTTCTTTAAAAATGAGGGCTCTCAATCTGATCAAGAAATGGGCAGAAGATATGAACAGACATTTCTGCAAAGAGGACGTTCAAATGGCCAACAGACACATGAAAAAGTGCTCAACATCACTCGGCATCAGAGAAATACAAATCAAAACCACAGTGAGATACCACCTCACACC
>CM052899.1:136986461-137028670 GCA_028534135.1 Potos flavus | reverse complement strand
CTATGGTAAGTGCTATGAAATGTGTAAGCCTGAGGATCCACAGACATGTACCCTGGGGCAAATAATACATTATGTGTTAATTAAAAAAAAAATGAGGGCTCTCAGAGGGCCTATGTGGCTTAGTTGGTTGATTGTCTGCCTTCCGGCTCATGTCATGATCCCAGGGTCCTGGGATCGAGCCCCCATTGGGCTCCCTGCCCAGCAGGAAGCCTGCTTCTCCCTCTCCCACTCCCTCTGCTTGTATTCCCTCTCTCGCTGTGTCTCTGTCAAATAAATAAATAAAATCTTAAAAAAAAAAAGAAAATGAGGGCTGTCTTTCATTCATCTTTGTTTTCTGTGGAACATTGTCTTGTACATAGTAGGTGCTCAATGAATACTAACTAAATTTCAACATTCAGAGGAGGACCATGGCATGGGGTCGTGGTGCTGGGAGGGATCTTAGAAACTGAATCCAGCTCCTTGTGAAGGCAGAAATCTTCTCTACAGTATCCTAGGAAGCTGCCTGCCAGGCTGCACTAGTTCACCCAGTCATTCATTCCATGAATATTTAGAGTGTCTCCTATGTACAGGAATAATTATAGGCTACAGTAGTGAATCAAAGGAGATACAGTCCCTGTACCAGGAAGCCTGCTATTTCAACAATAGCGCTTACAGTGACTGGGATGTGCTGTGCGTGACAGCTTTCTTTTTTTTCTTTTTTTTTTTTTTAAGGTTTTTTTTTTTTAAAGATTTTTATTTATTTATTTGACAGAGAGATCACAAGTAGGCAGAGAGGCAGGCAGAGAGAGAGGGAAGCAGGCTCCCTGCTGAGCAGAGAGCCCGATGTGGGGCTTGATCCCAGGACCCCGAGATCACGACCTGAGCTGAAGGCAGACGCTTTAACACACTGAGCCACCCAGGCGCCCCTAAAGATTTTTTTTAATATTTATTTTTTATTTATTTGTCAGAGAGAGAGAGAGAGAGAGCAAGCACAAGAGGAGTGAGCGGCAGGCAGAGCAGGCAGAGGGAGAAGCAGGCTCCCTGCCGAGCAAGGAGCCCGATGCGGGACTCGATCCCAGGACCCTGGGATCATGACCCGAGCCGAAGGCAGCCGCTTAACCGACTGAGCCACCCAGGCGTCCCGCGTGACAGCTTTCTATTCTACCAGTGGCCAGCTCCCAGCTCTAACACCCTTCCTCTGGGACATGAAACCCCCTCTCTTAGGATACCAACATCAGTTCTCCCTGACACTTGGTTCATGTGTCCTCTGCTTTAGAACCTCCAGTATCGCTGATTTGTCTGCATTCGTGCCATCGGTCTGTCACCCAGCCTTTACCTTGAGCTCCTCTTCAGCCACCATTTAACATGTCTTAAACCAACAGCATATGGGAATGTACCTGTGCCAATGGCTACATTCCTCTTCAGAGCAACCGGGCTTATACTGGGTCATGAGAGTGAGGGCAGGAGATGATATTCTAGTCTGGTCATATTTTTCCTAGTTGGTCAGAAAAGGCAATAGTGACCAGTCATGTTAGCAAACACTGCCTTGTACTCAGCCTGGAGTTTTCTTGCCTGATTGACAGGGAATTCCTTCCTTTCTCCAAAGCCTCAGTACAGACTTGGTTGAAAACTTACATTTTTGGAGTCAGAATTAAGGACAAATCTGAGTGAGCTTGGGTGGGGAGCAATATGAATGAGGGGGAGGCTGGGTCTGAACAGTCTTGAAACTTGTCCTGTTTTAGGAACACGCTGTTCAAAATCTTTAATCTCCGTTCGCATCCTTCACAATTGATTGTTGAATCAAATCCAAGGTCTTTCACATGGAATTCCCAGCTCACCATGGTTTGCTCATAGCCTACCTTTCTAACTTCATCTTCTATTAGTTGCCCTCATACAGTCTTTTCTTCAGTTGAACAGAATCACTCACTATTTACTGAATCATTCCTTCATTTTTTCCCTCCTACTCTTTGCTTAGGCTTTTCTTTCAGTTAGTAATTCCCTTCTCTCTGCCTAGAAAACCCTCCCTCCCATCTCTGCATGCTCAAAGCCTACCCACCATTTAAAGCCCATCTATGTGGCTGTCTCCCCAGTGAAGCCTTCTGAAGTTTATGATGGTTTGTCCTCTCCCACAACTTCCTCCCCAGCTGGAAGTGTTCTCTCCCTATTTTGAGCTTCTATAGAGCTTATTTCTGGTGCTCTTTCAGAGAGTATGTGCTTTTAAATTGAATATAATTGTCATAGCCATTAAGTGGTGATTACACCAGGTTACACTCTTGGAAACAGGGTCCTTGTCTGATATCTTTGAGTTTTCTGCAGGCCAGGTTGAGTGTTTTTGCACTCAACAAATACTAAATAAATGGAATAAATTACTCTCAGAAAATGCCAAACAGATATAAATATCTAAACATAACTGTATAAGATGAAGTCACTATATAGGCTAGTCTCAACATAGTCTTTTTTAGAAAAAGACTCCTGTCTGGAATTCCAAAAATACTTGAAAAGCAATTTAAATCTTTAAAAAAGCAATCTCTCAAAAATAGAGCAAACAAGCAAACTCAAAACAAACACAAAACCAAACAAAAAAGATTTACCTTCACAATGTATAGCATAACTTCATAAAACCATCTTTTTCCATCTTCCTCTTTAAAAATGTCTCGGAGGCCTTTGCTACCCCCACCTGAGCACCCCCTCACTCTCTCACTTTCAGCTTTAACAGTCTCTCCAAGCTCCCTCACTTCTTCTCTCTGGTCTTACCAGCCTAAATCCAACTGGTCTTTTTGGGTTTGCCAGTTCTCCCCTGTCTTTGCCCCTAAAGAGATCACAAAAGCAAGGGTTGATGGGGCTGGGTAAGCCACGAATCCCCTGGGTGGATGCGAGTCGGAGCGGGGGTTGTGTTTATGTAAGTTGTATGGAGCTTTTAACTTCACTGTCAAGACAGCCCCAGTGGTGTTGTACAAAGGATTTCTGAAACAGAGACTTGTCATCATTTCCTTATTAAGAAAGAGCATGTGAGAACATATTTTGGGGCAAGTGCCTGACAGTGTCTTTCTGAGCTGGACCTTTGGATCAAACAACCACAAATATAGGTAGGTGCAAACATGGTCAGTTAGGTGAAAACTGGTCTTGCTGCTGGTTGGTAGCCATCAGCTCTCGAGCTGCAAGTGGGAAAGTGAAGAGCCAGAGCCCCCTAAGCCATTTGTTACCGATGATGGCAGGCCTCCCTCTTCCCTTGTATGAGGTGACAGTAAGCATTTTTCAGCTTGTGCTTTCAGAATGTAACCAGTGTAGTATTTTTTATTCTATTGCTGCTTGACTTGCTTCATTTGCTTTTATGACAGTGCTTGGGTACGATTAAATGACAATTTAATGTGTATAATAACTCATTTAAAGTTTTAGCGAGGGCTCGAATGAAGGTGATGGGGTTTGAGCACATCTTAGAGCAAACTGTACAGTTTAAACCTAAGTCAGGGGCAACTTAGAACGATTTCTTATCTTGGCAGAAAACAGCTCCATTTTCGACATTCTTTCCCTTCTCTTCAGCTCTTTTTTTCTTTACATGTGGTTCTACTTTTCAATTATATAGGAGACAGTGCTGGGGAATCTGGGCTTAATTCCCTATGCTGTGTGTTTTAATTCCGTCTGGGAATTCATAAGATATCTAAAAAATATCTTGAGTCAGTGAAAATCTTCTTAGCCATGGTTTTTTTTTTTTTTTTTCAAAGATTTTATTTATTTATTTGACAGAGAGAGAGAGATCACAAGTAGGCAGAGAGGCAGGCAGAGGGAGAGGGGAAAGCAGGCTCCCTGCTGAGCAGAGAGCCCAATGTGGGGGCTCAATCCCAGGACCCTGAGATCATGAGGCAGAGGCTTTAACCCACTGAGCCACCCAGGCGCCCCTCTTAGCCATGGTTTTATTAACCAAGGTAAGTATGGGGAAGTTAGGAGATTTGGGACACAGACAAAGGCTCTAGATTCTTTCTGTTCCTATAAGAACATGAGGAAAGTATCACTTGTCATTTGTTTGCCTATTAGAAGATGTTTGGTGACTTACTTTGTCACCATCCAACGAATAGCTGGTAGAGAGGGGGACAATGGGAATTGAGTTCTCTGTCCTCTGCAGAGATCCCAGGGTGAACCCAGGGATTTGGCTGAGGGCAACAGGCACTATGACCCCAGATTGGATGGCTCATCCCCTGTACAACTGTCCTAGGCTCACCATTATGGTTATGGCCCAGAAGGAGTGGAGGGCAAGGGGAATCCTGACCCAACACTTTTTTCCTAGCTTTAAATGTTCCCTGCAAATGGATTGAAGGGTAGGGCCAGAGCCTTTGGGTCTCAAGCCCTTAACACTCTGCTGATGACCCTGTGTTGACACTAGGTTTGGGATCAATATGGTGACCTCCTGGGAGCAGAGAACCACCAAGTTGCTTAAGGAGAGATGAAATGGCCCAGATCAGAAATGGAGCAGGTCAGAATGCCTGCGTTACTGTGACTGATTTCAGACAATTGAACTGTGTGAAGAAAGGTTTACAGTCCACTCTTGAGGGAGATATGAGCTGGTTTAACACTGTCCCTGGAGAAGGTGTATAGGTTAAAAAGGTTAGTCAAGAGTTGATAAGTTGTTCACCTCAGTGTTGGGTACAAGCAACTTCATTACCTTATCCTATATATTTGAAATTCTCCATAATAAAGCATTTTAAAATGAAAAAAAAAAAAAAAAAAAAAAAAAAGGAACCTCCAAAATAAGAAACAGAGCTCCCATGTCAATCAGGTATTGGTTTGGGAATAAAAAGTTCTTTTTTCTTTTTTTCATTGTTTTACCTTTTCAGATTTTGAAATGGCAATTCACAGAGTCTACCACATATTTGTAGCAGTTTACACATAACTACTAGCAGGTCTCCTTAAGTCTGGAGGTCAGCTTGCTAGGAACCTGGGACACCTGTCACTTCAGGAGGGAGAACTGTTGGACTTGGACTTCAGCATAGGTCAAAGAAAAACTGCAGAAATTTCAGAGCCGTTGCTTTTCAGCCTCAATATTCTTAATCCTGATTCCAGGAATGTTGTGTTGTCTGATCCTAGGAGGCATTTTTGGATTCCTTGTCTTCTCTTAGCTGCTTTGTACAAGAGAGAGTCAAAGCTGTGCCAGGCTGGCATGGATAGAAATGACCCAGTTTCTAGAAATGTGGCCTAACATGGTGGGTTTTTTTTTTTAATTATTAGATTGTGGTGTGTGTGTGTATGTATGCTAAGACACTTAGCATGAAATCTACCTTCTTACACATTCTTAAGTGTATCATGCAGTGTCGTTAACTCTAGGTACTGTGTTGTACAGCAGGTCTGTCAAACTTACTCCTCTTGCATTCATCTTACTCACTATAAACTGAAACTGCTTACCTATTGAATAGTTAGTTCCCATTTCCCTCTCCCCCAGTCCCTGCCAATCACCATTCTAACTCTTTGTATCTATGAGTTTTTAGATATCTCGTATAAGAGGAACCATGCAGTATTTCTCTGTGACTGACTGATTTCACTTAGCATAATGCCCTCCAGGTTCATCCATGTTGTTACATATTATAGGATTTCCTTCTTTTTTTAAGGCTGAATAATACCCCATTGTATTTATGTGCTACATTTTTTTTTTATCCATTCATCTGTTGATGGACATTTAGGTTGTTTCCAAGTCTTGGCTATTGTGAATATATGCTGCAGTGAACATGGGGGTGCAACTATATCTTCGAGATACTGATTTTGTTTCCTTTGGATATGTACTCAGAAGTGGGATTGGTGGATCATATGGTAGTTCTATTTTAAATTTTTTGCAGAAGTTTTTCTTCATAATGGCTATATAATTTACATTCCTACCAACAGTGCACGAGGGTTCCCTTTTCTCTACATTCTTCCCAATACTTGTTACCTCTTGCCTTTTTTTTTTTAAGATTTTATTTATTTATTTGAGAGAGGGTGAGAGAGAGCGAGAGAGAACACACAAGTGTGGGGGGCGGGGTAGAGGGAGAAGCAGACTGATCTGCTGATTCCAGGTTCCCCTCAATCATAACCTGAGCTGAATCATAACCTGAGTTAACAGATGCTTTACTGACCAAGCCACACAGGCTCCCCTCTTATCTTTTTGACTATAGCCATCATAATAGTCATATGAGATGATACTTCATTGTGGTTTTAATTTGCATTCTCTGGTGTTTAGTGATGTTGAACACCTTTTCAAGGACCTGTTACCAATTTGGATGTTTTCTTTGGGAGAAATGTTTATTCAGGTTCTTTGCCCATTTTATAATTGGGTTATTTGTTTGTTTGCTATTGAATTGTATAAGTTTCTTATATATTTTAGATATTAATCCTTTTTTCTTTCATAATTGTCTGTTGACTCTGTACCAATTAATATTTCCAGTCTAAGCTTTACCAAAGTCTGTACTTTACTGCCAATCAGAAGATGTTTGCAGAAGGTGGAGGAAGTCAGGTTTCAGTGGCTCATTCCTTCCTTTTCAGGAAGTGCCTGAACAGGAGTGCCTTGGCACAGCTGACCTGGAAGGGTGCTGTTGGGATAGCTCCCAAGAGAAGCATGAGTGAACAAAGACAGTGAGGCTGATTCTCCTTTTGTGGAAACCTTTCAGATCCAAGTGGAAATGGGTATCTTAATTACACATGCTTTTTTATTTGTTTGTTTTGTTTTTTTCCTACACAAAGAGACAGTTAATTTCCACAAAGCACAACAACCATATTTTGGAATGTCAAGTTTTAAAGTCATTTTGTTTGAATCTCAATGGCCATTATCAAAATAGGGGCAAGGAGGGTCGTTTGAACGCTCTGAGAATAACAGGGTAGCCTGAACATCAGTGGGGCTGCCACTTCATACGGCAATCAGAAGGAGAGCTGAAATCACAACCTCTCATTTATCCACTGGTAATAATGCCAAGTGAATTATAGGGTGTTTTTCTGGCAGGAGCATTTGTTTCTATAGAGCAGGACAAGGTTTGAAAATGCAATTTGTGTTAGCAACCCCATTTCCCCCTGACCGAGGGATAAAGGACTTGAATACTACTTTTGTGCTCACGGGCTAATTGCGTGTGTGCGTGCCTGCTCGTGTGTATGTGTGCGTGCACGGGTACACACACACACATTCACCCACACATGATGTGGGAGCAAGGGAAGGTGGGAGAGAGCTATGCCAGAGGAATGTGAGAAATAGGTAGAAACATCCATGTATTCCTTTTTACCTGGCTTTTGTTCCTATGTCTTTTCCTTGGTGCCAAATCTAAGCAGGAGGTGCAAGGAAAGAGAAATGGGCACATGGTGGGAAAATGATGAAGAAGGTGGAAGATGGCAAGGGGGGCATCTGCTCTCTGTCTTTATCACCAGTGCCTAATATTTGACTCTGAGGCTGCATTTCAATTCTTTAAAAAAAAAAAAATTCAACTTAATTTTAATTCCTGTCTTAGAGGACTTAGCTGAATGGTGAACATTTAATCTAATCAAGATTATACTCAGCATTGCTTTTAGTCCTTGCTGGGAGCTCTCTTAAGTTATTTATTAACTCAGTGACTTAAACAGAATTTACAGGACAGCCACAGATCTAAGAGAGAGGAGGCCAGACCTAGAGAGAAAAGGAGAAGAGAGTTGGCTTATTTCATACTGGGGCTAGAAGGCTTTGGACAATGTGACAGTGACCCCTAGACCCAGGGATGTTTATGATGAGAAGGATGGAGACCACTTTGTCATAATGTAGAATGGACAAATAGTTCATGAGTTTTAGGAACTGTAAAGGCTGTTCCTGGTCAAGGAGAGCTTGCTATATGGAAGATATGTCCCTGTGTACCAGTGGAAGTCTTTGAAGAGGGAGTGTCCCCTTCACTCCTTGCCCCCCTAGCAATACATTGTCTGCTCACTGATGGTTGTCCCAGATGTCCAACCTAGCCTTTGAGGCCCACTGAACATGGATGCATGTCCCAGGAAACGTATGTCCCACTGAACCTGGATGTGGTCCAGGTTGTCTTAGACATGAAAGTGATATGAGGAGGTCCAGCTATTGGTATTGGAGAAGATCTCGGATTCATATCAGGATGGTACTTTAGGTGATTTCTACGGTTCTTATTTTCCTAATAGTTCTTTCCTGAGCCTGTTACTTCTCTTGGCTGATTGTAGGTGGACGTATCTGTGCATTATACTCTCCCTCTTCCACTTCTGATATCTTCCTTTATTTTTGATGCTCTCCAGTATGGTGGAGAAAAATTCCCCCTTCCCTGTAATGAATCTATGGCCCTATCACTACCAGTATCTCTGTGAAGATGTAGCCACCATGGCTTGTCTAGATCACAGGGTGAGATGTGATACATTGGATGTGGTAGCTCCTGAGTCCTCCAGTCAAACACTCTGGCACATGTATTTGATTATGACAGTTAAAATCTCAACATCTCTTGTCTCATTTGTCTCCAACAATAAGACCTGAGGTACTGGATGTTTATATATTGGTCTGTAGTACCAAACATTTTCCAGAGGGGAAGGATGCCCAAGCTTAAATGATATCCTGTCCATTATGCTTTAGTCTGAGCTAATCAACACCACTTCCAGCAAAGTAGGTTAGTTGTTTTCATTTTCAGAATGAAGGGAGGCCTGTACCCCTGAAACAAATAATACATTATATGTTAATTAAAAAAAAAAGAGAATGAAATGAGGAATTTATAAACCAGTCCCTAAGCTTGACCGCTACTTTCTAGATTTTCTCAACACAGCTTTCACACTGGGTATAAGTATGAAGACACTGGGTAAAGGATGACAGTACTCTTGTCCTGTGGTTGAGGGCAGAGCTACTGTATAATTTGGCAGGTATGAGTAGGGCCTGAAATCTAGCCTATGTTCAAGACAGTGTCAGTCTTGAGGAAAGTGTACTTTTTTTTTTTTTTTAATTTGCAGAAAGACACTGTCTGCCAAACTCTGCACCATTAAAGGAGTGACTTTTTCTTTTTTGCACAAAGATCCCATATATGCCATGACCCTTCTGCATCCAGCATGCCACAGGCATATTGCACAGCAGCTGACAGAAAATTTAATGGCAGTCCATTTGGTCAAGTTATTCCATTAGCACCAAAGCATTTGACACACTCCGATTGTGAGGGAATGTAATCGTGTTATGGGAGGGCCTACTGGAAGCAGCACAAATAGAGGTAGGATGGAGGGAGACCCTGCTTCCCCCCTTTCTTTTGTATGTGGCTCTCACAGTTGTCTAATAAAGGGGGAGAGAAGGGAAGCTGAATTACAAAGAAAAGCAGAGTAGATTTCAGGCAATTAATATACTCTTACAAAGAGAAATGCAATGTAGAATGTCCCCCAAATGTAAATGCAAACTGTGGAGTTTGTCTTTGGGTTGTCTTCAAGAAACGGGCTTAAATCCAGTTGCTGTGGCTACACGAGAATCATCTGATCAGCAGACCTTCCGTTCCACAGAGGCTAAAACTGTTTTGTTTTCAAAGGGGAAAACATATGTGTGTTTGCCCTCCTTTGCTTTGTAAAATTGAATTGCAGAGAACTCATGAATAATAGAATACTAAGGACTGTGAAATTAACACTGGCATGAAACAGAATTTCTAAAAGGGGAAACTCTACTGGAGGAAGGCTCACTTCAACCTCCCCTAGACAGGGCTTTAGAAACTGGGACATCTTAGCATTGCAGGGTGAAATAAATTCTTAAGAGGTCTTTTGGTTCCTACTTTCAGGAGGGTGACTATTTTCAAAACCTTTAGGTCAGAGAGAGATTTTTTTTTTATGAAGATCTTCAAATGTGGAAACTACAGTGGTTTATGGCTCCAATGAGGACCATAGGTTACATAGTAATATTTGTCCATGGGAACCACCATCTTACTCTTTAATAATCAAGATAGTTAACTTTACTGAGCACTTACTATGTGTTGGTCACTGTGCTTTACACACATTTTCTCACATGATTTCATGACTATCTGGTAAAGTAGGTACAGTGATCCCCATTTTATGCAGAAACTGAGGGGCAGAATGATTAAGTCACACAGCTATTAAGAAATGGGGCTGGCTACCACCCCAAGCCTGAGTGACTTTGGAGCCTGCCATTTTAACTACTACAGCAGCACTTCATCTTTGTGTGTCTCTTTGTCTTTTGTCTACAAAGTCTTCACCCAATTTACTGTGATAGCTCCCCCGCCCCCCAACACCCTGCCCTGTGTATGCCTCATGTTCCAGATTCTCTCCAGGTTCTATTGGGGCCCTAATGAATAAGCTGGGGGAAGAGGAAGTATCTTACAAGAGGTGCTTTATTGGGAGAAATACCACCTTGGGTGGTTTCGACCCAAGTTACCACAGCATGTGGGAAAGTGCTTAAAAACTATAAACTGCTGAATAAATGCACATAGTTAAGAGTCTGACCTTTGGAATCAGATCTGGGTTTCATTCATTCATTCATTTGTGGATTGTTTAGCACCTACTATGTGCTAAGCACTGCGTTAAGTGCTAAATTTAAATTCTAGATTCACACAGCTTCGGACCTTGGGAGATTTATTCAACCTCTTTAATGAGAATAATAATAGTAACCTCTGGGCTCTTCTAAGATTAGAAGCTGGCACATAGTAAGAGCTCAATAAATGGTACTATTAATGAAAGGATAAAAAAGTGCTGTTTTTGGGCCAATGCCCACTTATATTACTTTCCCTCAGGGCCCTGCTTGCCAAGGTTTCAGTTAGCTAGTGTGCATCACCAAGGGCTGGGAAGTTAATGTGCTAAACTATGCTATTAGCCTTTGCAGAGGCCTTTTAGTGAGATAATGACTTAGCCCAAAGGAATACCTAATTCTGGGCAGGCTTAGATGGAGGTCATTTCAGCGAGGGATTTGCACATCAAACCATCAGATATCTGCCTGCCTCTTTAAGTAACTGCCTTCTCCTGACTGAGAAGAAGCTTTTCTCTTGTATGATCAAAGGAATAGGTAGTTGCTAAGGAAATATGGATAAATTTATTTTAAGTAATGAAAGAGTTTCCATTTGTCCTTCTAGGTGTTAGTATCTCACCTCTATTTAATGCATAGTCCACTGACGTTAGCACTTGAGGTTTTTCGGATGCCCTCAATAACACTACTTGGCTAATCTAATGTGATTCAGCTAATAGGTTTTCTATCAGCGTTTATGGACCATCTCATCCATCTACCTTATGCCTAAGAGAAGTATGTGTATGCAGTAGGCCCGAGCTAGCCTTTCTCCCAAAGCAGGTAATTCTGTTTGAAGATCAGTGTGTTGAATTTGGGCTTCCCCAGTGTATTCTCTGCAACAGAATGGAAGCCAGTTTCTCACCAATAGATTCACAAAAGTATAAAGATTGAGTCTTGAGTCAGCCCTGTTTTTAGAGTAAGGCTTTTTTTTTTTTTTTAAATCTATAAAACCTGAGGGTTAGTAATAGTAACTACCTGAAAATGATTTAAGTTATTAGGAAATAGTGTTCCCTCTATCCCTGACTCAGTAGCCTCCAGTGACTTTCTGTCTTACTCTGAGTTCTAGCCAGACAGAGCCACGATGGTTAGAAAGCCAGTCCTGTCTGGCCTCTTGTTCTCTCTGACTCTATTTTATACCAGCCTCTCCTTGCCCACTTGGGTACAGCCATGTTAGCTTTTCCGCAACTCCTGGTCTCAATCACACCAAGGATGCTTCTGGCACAGGGTCACCTGCTTTAGGGCTCTGCTTGCACATCATTTATCAGTGATGCTGTCCCTACTCTCTCTGCCCTTTCCTAGCATTCCTCTTTTATTTTTCCTCCTAGCACTTATGCCCATCTCATATACTACTTACTTTCTTGTTTAATCATTTATTATATCTCCCTCTGGTACAATGTAAGCTCCTTGAGAGCGATCATTTTTTTCTTTGTTCACTGCTCAATCCCTAGGGTCTGGAAGGGTGCCTGGTGTGTAGTAGACACTCAATAATATGTGTGGAATTCAAGTGTGATTATGGATGGATTATTTAGTTTTTAGTTTGTTAAATCCACTCTTGATGCTTAGATAGAACAACAATAATATCTTACTGTCGTATAGGAATTTAGAGGTTCTCAGACACTTCTCTGTTGAAAAGCCAGTATTCAAAATACCTAGAGAGCAGCAACAGTCTAGCTGGCATTTCTGATAACTCAACCTATAGGGGTTGTTGTAAAACCAAGTGAAAGTAGAAATCTACATGCTTAAAGAAGTCTTTGTATAAATGAAAAATGCATTAAAGACCCAGATAGAAGGACTAATGGGGGTGGGGGCAAGAAGAAAAAGCAACTGGTTTGCAATCTTAGCTTCCTTCTTAAGTCACTTTCTGACCAATGGCAATTTTTCTAACATCTGGGACTCTTTAATTTTTTTAAAGAGGAAGATGACTTTCCCCTCGTTCTTTATTATATATTATTTGCTTTGAGATCTTTAAGCTGTGGCATGTTATTTGTAATGAGCTAAAGAAGGCATACTGCTCCTTTGAAACTTTGATTATTGTTAAAGCTACTGCAGTGAAGTTGAGCCTTCTCCCAGGGCTTCCCTACAGCCATTGCTTGTAATCAGTAAATATTAATAAATCTGCTGTCATGGAAATGAAATAGAATGCCTCAAAATCACTTTGGAGGCATGAAGAAGGCCCTGAAGAGTGAACTGGGAAGATGCATTTCACTTTCAGATTTGGAATGAAGAGAATACTCTTTTTGTCAGCAGATGACATGTTCTGTCCTGGAATTCCATTATCTTCCTGTGGGCAAATTTAGGTTCTGGGGTCAATGGCAGAATGATTCAGTGATTCTGGTGAACTGATGAAGATGGTGTATTTAATCAGAGGCTGTTTCCGGAGAGAGACTTCTGTTCTTTGGAATCACTTAAAAGAGAACTATAATCTAGTAAATTAAAAGCATCAGCAACATTTGCAGTTTGGTAACGTCAAGGTCAGGAGAAAAAAAAAATTAAAACCCGAGAGGGCACTCTTGTCACTGATTTCAGAGGAGCTAATTCTTAGGGTTATTAGCTACCTCAATTTATAACGTTATATACTCTTGAACACCAAATGCTCATTATCAAAAATTAAAGAAGCGTGGAGCTGAGATTTGAAGTATATTTTAGATAATAGATTTTGGAACATGCCTCATATTGTTAGGATTGACCTGACCTTACAACTAATAAAGGTTTCCAGTAGGCATGGAATCTCAGTAATAATACCTTGTTTCCATGAGTGCGAAAAAAGCAAAGAAAAGCTCCTTTGTTTTTGTTTCTATTGTGGTGCTGGGACGCAGGCAAAATTGTTAAAGTTAAGTAGTTAAAGCCTGGCTTTGGAATCTATGGTCTCTATTCTCCTTGGGTTCTCTGTGTCTGCAAAATCTTAACCACCCACTCAGTCTTAACCTTTGCTTTCCTAAGGAAACTGAAACATCCTCAGTGTTATTATTTTTTAAAAAGATTTTAATTTGTGAGAGAGAGCGCATAAGGGAGCATAACTGGGGGGAGGGGCAAAGGGAGAGGGAGAAGTAGACTCCCTGCTGAGCGGGGAGCGGGATATGGGGCTCTGGACTTTATCCCATGACCTGTGCTGAAGGCAGACACTTAACCAACTGAACCACGCAGGCATCTACTACTCAGTTTGAAAAGATGGATAGTAACTTAGTGCATTTACAAGAAGTCAGAGAAAATGTTCTAATCTTGGGTTTTCAAGCTTCTGGTATCTGTATGGGGGATCTGCAAGGTGGTGGTTACATACTGAGTCCGTGGTCAGGCTGGCTTATTGCGTTGACTCTAGCTGGTCTCCCTACTCCCATTCTTTACTTATTCTAAGCTGACCGAGACGTAAGTGCCAGGAAAAAAAATTCCTTACGTATGATTTTGTCACAATAATTCTCTAATTAGGAGTGACTGCCCATTATATGCTGTCACCATCACAGACACTTCTGTCTGGCTTCAGTAATCAGACTTCTGCCTTTGATGTTTCACCTCCAAGGTGCTTTTTGTCCCTTGTTCCACCAGGCCACATATCTTTGCTCAGAAAGAATTGTCTAAAAGTCCACTTTCCAGTCAAGCACATTCTGCCCACATCTTTGGAGAGACTCATGAACCATTCTGAAAAGTTTTAAAAGGTATTTCTAGGCAGAAAAAAATTACTTTTGGCTAAATTAAAGCCCTTACTTTTGGTTTAAATTCATGTGCTTTTTCTTCTTCTTTTGTTTTCTTAGAATATAATAAAAAATCTTATCACCCTCTTCCACTTAAGGGTTCTCATAAACTTAAAGCTTGTTATAAAAGTGCCTTTTAACCTCTTCTTCCAGCTAAGTACTCTCAGTTTTCTTTGGCCCTTTCTTACTGGATATATTTTCCAAACCTTTGATTATTATCTGTCATTTTATCTTTATATCAAATCCAGACAGAAATATCATACTTCATGGATCCTAGGAAGTACCTTTTCTTCTCACATTTTAACATATCAAATTTCAACATTTAACAGGATTCATCATGTAATTGATGACATTTTACAGTTATAAATGGCAGCACTTTTTTTTCCCTTAGCAATAATTAAAATGAAGGTATAGCTTGATGATTAAAAAAGGCAGGGGAATTAGTTTAGATTAAAGGAGATTAAAGAGAAATGACAACCAAATTTCTTGGTGAGGTCTTGAATTAAAAAAATCAAAGAGCAATATAAGTTTTAATAGACTTAGAATTATTACACAGGTATTAATCAACAAATAAAATTGTAATATATTTAAAGTACACAATGTGATGATTTGATGTATATATATACATGTGAAAGGATTTCCACCATTGAGTTAATTAGCATTTCCATCACTTCACATATTTACCTTTTTTTGTTGTTGTTGAGAACATTTCTTTGCTCTGTTAGCAAATTTCATGTTATCAGCTGTAGTTGCCATACATTAGATCCTCAGACCTTATTCATCTTATAACTAAAAATTTGTACCGTTTTACCAGTCTCCCCCTATTTGCCTCATCCCCTAAACCCTTTGTAATCACCATTCTAATGATAACATGCAGTATTTGTCTTTCTCTGTCTGGCTCATTTCATTTAGCATAATGCTCTCCAGCTTTATCTATGTCATCATAAATGACAGAATTTCCTTCTTTTTATTTATTTAATTTTATGTATTTTATTTAAAATCAGTTAATTGACATATAGTGTGTTATTAGTTTCAGAGGTAGAGTTGAGTGATTCACCAATTGCATGTAACATCCAGTGCTCTTTACAGCAAGTGCCTTCCTTAATGCCCATCACCCAGTTCTCCCATCCTCCCACCCACCTCTCCTCCAGCAACCCTCAGATTGTTTCCTATACTTCAGAGTCTAGTATGGTTTGTCTCCCTCTCTGATTTCATCTTATTTTATTTTCCCCTCCCTCCCCCTATGTTCATCTGTTTTGTTTCTTAAATTCCACATGTGAATGAAATCATATAATTGTCTTCTCTGATTGACTTATTTTGCTTAGCATAATACCCTCTTGTTCCATCCATTTCATTGCAAATGGTAAGATTTCTTTTTTATTTTTTTTTTAAAGATTTTATTTATTTATGAGAGAGAGGGAGCAGGAGCAGAGGATGGGGAGAGGTAGAAGCAGGCTCCCCACTGACCAGGCAGCCCATGCAGGGCTCAATCCCAGGACCCTGGGATCATGACCCTAGTCAAAGGCAGACACCCAACCAACTGAGCCACCCAGGCACCCCAACATTTCATTTTTTTGATGGCTGAGTAATATTCCATTGTATCTATGTACCACATCTTCTTTATTCATTCACCTGCTGATGGACATCTGGGCTCTTTCTATATTTGGCTGTTGTGGACATTGCTGCTATAAACATTGGGATGCATGTGCCCCTTTGAATCAGTATTTTTGTATCTTTTGGATAAATACCTTGTAGTACAATTACTAGGTTGTAGGTTAACTATATTTTTAACTTTTTGAGGAACCTTTATACTATTTTGCAGAGTGGCTGTACCAGTTTGCATTCACACCAACAGTGTAAGAGGGTTCTTGTTTTTCTGCATTCTCGCCAACATCTGTTGTTTCCTGACTTGTTAATTTTAGCCATTCTGACTGGTGTGAGGCAGTATCTTATTTTGGTTTTGATTTGTATTTCCCTGATGCCGAGTGATATTGAACATTTTTTCATGTGTCTGTTGGCCATTTGTATGTCCTCTTTGGAGAAATGTCTGTTCATGTCTTCTGGCAGAATTTTCTTTTTAAAGACTGGATAATATTCCATTGTATATACATACCACATTCTCTTTATCCATTCATCTGTTGATGGACACTTAGGTTGTTTCCTTATCTTAGCTATTGTGAATAATGCTGCAGTGAACATAGGAGTGCAGATATTTCTTTGAGATACTGGGTTTGTTTCCTTTGGACATGTATCCAGAAGTGGGATTGCTGGATCATGTGGTCATTCTATTTTTAATTTCTAGAGGAACTTCCATACTGTTTTCCATAGCAACTGCTCCAATTTACATTCCTACCAGCAGTGTATAAGGCTTCCCTTTTCTCCACATGCTCTCTAACAGTTGTTATCTATTATCTTTTTGGTGATAGCTATTCTAATGAATAGAAATTAGGTGATAGTTGTGAGGTGATATCTTTCAAGAATTTTTGATTTCTGTTTTTATTTCTTCTATGACTTGTTGGTTATTTTGGAGTGTGTTGTTTAATGTCCATGTATTTGTGAGCTTCCCAGTTTTCTTTTTATAATTGATTACTAGTTTTATATCATTGTGGTTAGAAAGATGCTTGATATGATTTCAATCTTCTTCAATTTGTTAAGATTTGTTTCGTGGGTTAACATATGATCTATCCCAGAGAATATTCCATGTGTGCTCAAGAATAATGTATATTCTGCTGCGGGATGGAGTGTTCTGTGTATGTCTTTTAGGTCCATCTGGTCTAACATTTAGCTTTTTTTTTTTTTTAAATGCGTAGCTTAAGTCCAATGTGTCCTTATCGATTTTCTGTCTGGATGTGTTCTATTTAGTGTTGAAAGTGGGGTACTACTATATTGTATTGCTGTCTGTTTTCTCCTTTCTGTTTATTTAGGTGCTCTGATGTTTGGTACATAAATATTTACAATTATATCCTTTAATGAGGATTATAATTCTATAATGACTTTTTTGTCTCTTGTTACAGTTTTTGGCTTAGTGTCTGTTTTGTCTGATAAGAATATATCTACCCCGGGGTGCCTGGGTGTCTCAGTCGTTAAGCATCTGTCTTAGGCTCAGGTCATGATCCCAGAGTCCGGGGATTGAGCCCCACCTCCAGCTCCTTGCTCAGCAGGAAGCCCACTTCTCCCTCTCCCACTCTCCCTGCTCGTGTTCCCTCTCTCACTGTGTCTCTCACTGTCAAATAAATAAATAAAAATCTTAAAAAAAAAAGAATATATCTACCCTTTATTGTTTTGTTTCCATTTATATAGAATATATTTTTCCATCCTATCGCTTTCATTTTATGTGTGTACTTAAAGCTAAAGTGAGTCTCTTGTAGGCAGCATATTTCTATTTCTTCTTTTTTTTTTGGCTCTTTGTGTTGGTTTCTGTGTATTAGACAAAAGAGCTGCCTCTTTCAGTCTGATAGACTGGTATTGTGTAGGAGATAAACGTTGTCAATCAGCCTGGCTTGAGTGTCTGGTTGCCCCTCAAGCCTTTATAATTATTCAAGCCACTATTTCTGTTCTGGGTGACTGACTCCCAGGAGTTGAAGCTGTGCCAAGACTCATCATTATCTCAAAGGGGAGGACATCAGTAAGGATCTAGGTGTAGGCTGATTAGAAGGTAGACTTTCACTCTTTTCCTCTCAGGCTGCTTGAAGCTCAGCTGCCATCAAGAATGACACAGTAACTATCCGGATCAGGAAGTTCATGACCAACCAACTACTTCAATGGAAAGAGATGGTCATTGATGTCCTTCATCCCAGAAAGGCAACAGTACCTAAGACAGAAATTCGGGAAAAACTAGCCAAAAGGTACAAGACCACACCACATGTCATATTTGTATTTGGATTCAGAACCCATTTTGGTGGTGGCAAGACAACTGGCATCGGCATGATTTATGATTCCTTGGATTATGCAAAGAAAAATGAACCCAAGCATAGACTCACAAGACATGGTCTGTATGAGAAGAAAAATATGTGAAGAAAACAGTGAAAAGGACACAAGAACAGAATGAAGAAAGTCAGGGGGACTGCAAAAGCCAGTGATGGTGCTGGCGAAAAGTGAGCTGGAGATTGGACAACAGAAAGAGTAAAGATGCTGCAGCGGCTTTATCTGTGGTGGTTGTACAGATTTTTTATGAGGGGATTAATAAACTAAGAGTGTTAATGTGAAAAAAAAAAGAAGGTAGACTTTCAGGCAGAAGGTGGAAAAGTATGTAGGGAGTTCCTTCCAAGGAGAAACTAGGAGATGAGCATATTTGCTTGTTCTGTCTGTGCTGAGCCTGGGTGTATAGCTATTGGGTGGTCCTCTTGCACTCATTTAAAAACTGCTTCTTTGTTTGCTATAGTCCTGTGGGACTTGTGAACACAAGGCTCATTGGGTTTCAGAGCTATATGTTTTGGCGTTCTGTCCCTTGGGTGAGAGCTTTAAACTCCTGTGTGGCACGCTAATTGTATGTTTAAACCCTAGGGAGAAGCTGGGAGTTGAGGGTTCCCTCTAGATTATATGGTGCTGTGCTGAGGGTGGGGCTTATTGGTGAGCCTTTCCTACATGTTTTGATGTGGATATTTTCTTGTTCACTCAGTGTGTAGGAGTCACTCATTTAGTTTCTGGATTTCCCTCTCAGGGAATTATTCTTTGTGTAGCTGTACATTCAGTGCATTGGTGGGAGGAGGCTCGGCTCCTATGTCACTATCTTGGTCCAGAGTCAACTGTAGGAATATGAATATGAACTACATGTTCGATAAAAGTGTTAGGTATGATAATGTTATTGTGTAATGCAGGAGCTTATTCTTGTTCACAGGAGATGTCTGCTAGAGTGTTTAGGAGGGTGGTCTCCTTGCAACTTACTTTCAGGTTAGGAGAAAGAGTAGATTGATGTGTTTATATAAGCACATATACATATATATAGCATGTGGTAAAACGTTAACTACTGAATTTACTTAAAATGAATTTAGGTAAAAAGGATGAAAGTTAATTGTACTACCTTCTCAACTTCTTTTATGTTTGAAATTTTTCAAAATAAAATGGGGAAATATGAAAAAACATGAAAAAATAATGATGGTTTCTGATAATTGAGAACATCTTAGGTTTGATGCTATTTGGTGAACTTTGTAGAAATGAGTTTGTAAGATGTGGTCTTGGCTTGTTTCTTCTCAGTTTGTATACTGGATTCTTTTTTAAAAATTTATTTTATTTTTTAAATTTAAATTCTAGTTAGTTGACATATAGTTCAATATTGGTTTCAGGAGTAGAGTTCAGTGGCTCGTCATTTACATATAACACCCAGTGTTCATCATAACAAATGCCCTTCTTAATACCCATTATCCATCTAGTCCATCCTCCACCCACCTCCCTCCATCAGCCCTCAGTTTATTTTCTGTAGTTAAGAGTCTCTCATGAGTTGTTTTCGTTTCTCTTTCTCCCTCTCCTGTGTGTTCATCCATTTTTGTATCTTAAATTCCACATAGGAGTGAAATCATACAATATTTATCTTTCTCTGACTGACTTATTTTGCTTAGCATAACACACTCTAGCTCTGTCCACATCATAACAAATGCCAACGAATATATATATACTATATATACTATAGTATTCCATTGTGTGTGTGTATATATATATATATATATACACACACACCACATCTTTCTCTGTTCATCAGTCGATGGGCATTTGGGCTCTTTCCACAATTTGTCTATTGTTGATAATGCTGCTATAAATATCAGGGTTCAGGTACTCCTTTGAATGTGTATTTTTGCATGCTTTGGGGGAATATTTTGTAGTGCAATTGCTGGATTGTAGGGTAGTTCTATTTTTAGCTTTTTGAGGAACGGCCATACTATTCTTCAGAGTGGCTACCCGTTTGCATTCCCACCAACAGTGTAAGAGGGTTCCCCTTTCTGTGCATTCTTGCCAACACCGGTTGTCCCCTATGTTGTTAATTTTAGTCATTCCGACAGGCGTGAGGTGGTATCTCATTATGGTTTTGATTTATATTTCCTGATGATGAGTGATGTTGAACTCTTTTTCATGTGTCTGTTAGCCATCTGGATGTCTTCTTTGGAAAAGTGTCTATTCATGTCTTCTGCTCATTTTTTAACTGGATTATTTGTTTTGGGGGTGTTGGGATTCATAAATTCTTTATAGATTTTGGATACTAACCTTTTAACTGATGTGTCATTTGCAAATATCTTTTCCCATTCCATTGGTTGCCTTTAGTTTTGTTGATTGTTTCCTTTACTGTGCAGAAACTTTTTATCTTGATGAAGTCCCAATAGTTCGTTTTTGCTTTTGTTTCCCTTGCCCCTGGCAATACGTGTAGTAAGAAATTGCTGCAGCTGAGGTCAAAGAGGTTGCTGCCTGTTTTCTCCTCTAGAATTTTGATAGTTTTATGTCTCACCATTAGGTCTTTCATCCATTTTGAATTTATTTTTGTGCATAGTGTAAGAAAGTGGTCCTGTTGCATCCTTTTGCATGTTGCTGTCCAGTTTTCCCAACACTGTTGAAGAGACTGTCTTTTTCCCTTTGGATATTCTTGCCTCCTTTATCAAAGAATAATTGACCATTAAATTGTGGGTTTATTTCTAGGTCGTCTAGTCTGTTCTCTTGATCTTTGTGTCTATTTTCATGCTGGTACCATACTATTTTGATTACTATAGCTTTGTAATATAAGTTGAAGTCCAGAATTGTGATGCCTCCAGCTTTGCTTTTCTTTTTCACAATTGCTTTGGCTATTCAGGGTCTTCTGTGGTTCCATACAAATTTTAGGATTGTTTGTTTTAGTTCTGTGAAAAATGCTGGTGGTATTTTGATAGGAATTGCATTAAATGTGTAAATTAATTTGGGTAGTATAGACATTTTACTAATGTTTGTTCTTCCAATCCGTGAGCATGGAATGTTTTTCCATTTCTTTGTGTCTTCTCCTATCTCTCTTGTAAGTATTCTATAGTTTTCAGAGTACTGGTCTTTTACCTCTTTGGTTAGGTTTATTCCTATCTATCTTTTGGTTTTAGGTGCAATTGTAAATGGGATCAAATCCTTGATTTCTGTTTCTGTTGGTTCATTATTGGTGTATAGAAATATAACAGATTTCTGTTCATTGATTTTATATCCTACAACTTTGCTGAATTTATTAATGAGTTCTCACAATTTTTTTGGTGGTGTTTTGCAGGTTTTCTACATAGAGTATCATGTTGGCTGCAGATGGTGAAAGTTTGACTTCTTCCTTGCTGATTTGGATGCCTTTTATTTCTTTTTTTTTTTTTTTTTGTCTGATTGCTGAGGCTAGGACCTCCAGTACTGTGTTGAACAACAGTGGTGGGAGTGGACCTCCCTGTCATGTTCCTGACTTTAGTGGAAAAGGTTTTTCCCATTGAGGATAATATTAGCTGTGGGCCTTTCGTATATAGCCTTTATGATGTTGAGGTATGTTCCCTCATTCTTTACTTTCTTGAGGGTTGTTTTCAAGAAAGGAAGCTATATTTTGTCAAATGCTTTTTTGCATCCATTGAGAGGATCATATGGTTCTTATCCTTTCTTTCATTAATGTGGTGTATCACATTGATTGATTCATGGCTATTGAACCACCCCTGCTGCCCAGAAATAAATCCCACTTGACCATGGTAAATAGTTCTTTTAATGTACTGTTGGGTTCAATTTGCAAGTATCTTGTTTAGAATTTTTGCATCCATATTCATCAGGGATATTGATCTTTAATTTTCCTTTTTAGTGGGGTCTTTGTCTGGTTTTGGAATTAAGGTAATACTTGCCTCGTAGAAGGAGTTTGGGAGTTTTCCTTCCATTTCTATTTTTTGGAACAATTTGAGAAGAATAGATATCAACTCTTCTTTAAATATCTGGTAGAATTCCTTTGGGAAGCCACCTGGCCCTGAACTTTTGTTAGGAGTTTTTTTTTTTTTTTGGTTAGGAGATTTTTGATTACTGATTGAGTATTTTTGTTAGCTATGGGTCTGTTCAAATTCTGTTTTTTTTTTTTTTTTTTCCTGTTTCAGCTTTGGTAGTTTGTATGTTTCTAGGAATTTGTCCATTTCTTCTAGATTGCCCAATTTGTTGGCAAATAATTTTTCATTATATTCTCTTATAATTGTATTTCTGTGGTGTTGTTTATGATCTCTCTTCTTTTATTCATGATTTTATTTATTTGGGTTCTTTCTCTTTTTGATAAATCTGGTTAGGGGTTTATCAATTTTATTAATTCTTTCAAAGAATCAGCTTAGTTTCATTGATCTATTCTACAGTTTTTTTTTAATTTCAGTATCATTTCTTTATGCTCTAATTTTTATTAATTTCCTCCTTTTGGTGACTTTAGGCTTTATTTGCTGTTCTTTTTCTAGCTTCTTTACGTGTAAATTTAGGTTGTGTATTTCAGATTTTTCTTGCTTCTTGTGGTAGGCCTGTATTGCCATATACTTCCCTCCTAGGACTATCTTTGCTATGTGAAGGTTTTGGACTGTTGTGCTCTCATTTTCATTTGTACCCATGTACTTTAAAAATTTTTTTTTTTTTAAAGATTTTATTTATTTATTTGACACAGAGAGAGAGAGAGAGATCACAAGTAGGCAGAGAGGCAGGCAGAGAGAGGGGGCAGCAGGCTCCCCACTGAGCAGAGAGCCTGATGCGGGACTCAATCCCAGGACCCTGAGATCATGACCTGAGCCGAAGGCAGAGGCTTTACCCACTGAGCCACCCAGGCACCCCTAAATTTTTTCTTTAATTTCCAGGTTAACCCATTCATTCTTTAGTAGGATGTTCTTTAACCTCCATGTGTTTGTGGTCTTTCCAGTTTTTTTTCTTGTGGTTGACTTCAAGTTTCAGAGTGTCCTTCTCTGAAAATATGAATTGTATGATCTCAGTCTTTTTTTACTTGTTGAAGGTTGATTTGTGACCCAGTATGTGATCTATTCTGGAGATTGTTCCATGTGCATTAGAAAATTATGTGAATTCTGCTGCTTTAGGATGAAATGCTCTGAATATATCCCTTAAGTCCATCTGGCCCAGTGTGTCATTCAGTGCTATTTTTTCCTTATTGATTTTCTGCTTACATGATATATCCATTGCTGTAAGTGGGATGTTAAAGTCCCCTATTATTATATTATTATCAGTGAGTTTCTTTATGCTGTTTATTAATTGATTCATATATTTGGGTGATCCCAGGTTGGGGCATAACTATTAAAAATTGACTTTAATAACATTAATAATATTAAAAATTGTTAGATCTTCTTGGTGGATAGATCCCTTAATTATGAAATAATACCCTTTATCTCTTGTTACAGGCTTTGTTTTAAAAATCTAGTTTGCCTAATATAAGTATGGCTACTCTGGCTTTCTTTTGTTGTCCATTGGCATGATAAATAGTTCTCCATCCTCTTACTTTCAATCTACAGGTGTCTTTAAAACATTTTTTTTAAATTTAAATTCAATTAGCCAACATACCGAACATCATTAGTTTCACATGTAGAGTTCAGTAATTCTTCAGTTGCATATAACACCCAGTGCTCATCACATCATGTGCCCTCCTTAATGCCTGTCACCCAGTTACCCCATCCCTACACCCACTTCTCCTCCAGCAACCCTCAGTTTCTTTCCCATAATTAAGAGTCTCTCATGGGTTTGTGTCCCTCTCTTCCCTGTCTTCCCATTCTGTTTTTCCATCCCTTCCCCTATGATCCTCTGCACTGTTTCTTATATTCCTCATATGAGTGAAACTATATGATAATTGTCTTTCTTTGATTGACTTTTTTTGCTCAGTATAATATGCTCCAGTTCCATCCATGTCAATGTAAATGGTAATATTTCATCCTTTCTGATGGCTGGATAATATTCCATTGTATATATATATATCACATCTTTATCCATTCATCCCTTGATGGACATCTTGGGTCTTTCCATAGTTTGGCTATTGTGGACATTGCTGCTATAAACATTGGGGTACCGGTGCCCCTTTGGATCATTACATCTGTATCTTTGGGGTAAATACCTAGTAGTGCAATTGCTGGGTTGTAGGGCAGCTCTATTTTTAGCTTCTTGAGGAAACTCCATATTGTTCCAGAGTGGCTGTACCAGCTTGCATTCCCACCAACAGTGTAGTTCCCCTTTCTCCGCATCCTTGCCAACATTTGTTTTTTCTTGACTTGGTTAATTTTAGCCATTCTGACTGGTGTGAGGTGGTATCTTATTGTGATTTTGATTTGTGTTTCCCTGATGCCAAATGATGTGGAGCATTTTTTCATGTGTCTGTTGGCCATTTATGTCTTCTTTGGAGAAATGTCTGTTTATGTCTTCTGTCCATTTCTTGACCGGATTATTCTTTTTTGGGTGTTGAGTTTGATAAGTTCTTTACAGATCTTGGATATTAGCCCTTTATCTGACATGTCATTTGCAAATATCTTCTCCCATTCTGTAGGTTGCCTTTAGTTTTGTTGACTCTTTGCTGTGCAAAAGCCTTTTATCTTGATGAAGTCCCAATAGTTTATTTTTGCTTTTGTTTCCCTTGCCTTTGGAGACGTGTCTAAGAAGTTCTGCAGGTGTCTTTAGGTCTAAAATGAGTCCCTTGTAGGCAACATATAGATGGATCTTGTTTTTTTTTTTTTTTTTAATCCATTCTGATACCCTGTGTCTTTTTATTGGAATATTTAGTCCATTTACATTCAGAATGATTATTGAAATATATGAGTTTACTGCCATTGTTACCTGTAAAGTTGGTGCTTTTGGTGATGTTCTCTGTTCCTTTCTAGTCTTTGTTGCTTTTGGTCTTTTTCCTACCTTACTCAAAGAGTCCGCTTTAGTATTTCTTGCCACGCTGGTTTAGTGGTCATGAACTCATAGTTTTTGCTTGTCTTGGAAACTCTTTATCTTTCCTTCTATTTGGAATGACAGTCTTGCTGGATAAAGTATTATTGGCTGCATATTTTTCCCATTTAGCATGTTGAATATATATGCCACTTCTTTCTGGCCTGCTAGATTTTTGTGAATGGGCCTGCTGCTAACCTTATGTGTATGCTGGATTCTTCACGAAAATAGTCATATAGGCTCTACCAATTCAGAAATTGTACCTGGAATGAGTTATGAGTATTCTCACGCATTTAAGTTCTACATGTTCCATAATAAAATGGGGGTAATAATATCAACTTCATAGATTTGGTGTGAGAATTAAATGAAAAAAATATGTGTAGAGTGTTTTGGAGAGAGTCAGGGACATAGTAAGCACTCATCATTGCTAGCATCATTTTGTCATCATCTTAGGACTTGGAAAGGGTATAAACTAACCTTTACAAACTTAAATAAAAAGAGAAGAGATGTATTATGAGAATGCACGAAAACTCAAGACACTTAAGACCAGGAACTGCAATCTGTTCTTGGGAAAGATGGAACCCAGGAACTGGAGAGCTGGCAGGATTCAAGGCAACCATCCCCTGAGTTTTACTCTTTTTCTCTGAATCTAAAGAGTCTTCCTTTCATGCATTTACTTAATTTCTTTCTGACTATAGACTAATTTTTTTTAGAAGATTTTATTTATTTATTTGACAGAGAGGTATCACAAGTAGGCAGAGAGGCAGGCAGAGAGAGAGGAGGAAGTAGGTTCCCTGCTGAGCAGAGAGCCCAATGCAGGGCTTGATCCTAGGACCCTGAGATCATGACCTGAGCCAAAGGCAGAGGCTTTAACCCACTGAGCCACCCAGGTGCCCCTGGACTAATTTTTTTTCAGCTGCCACATGCACAGATTAGAGCATAGAGATACCACAACTTTGAGTCTTCATGTCTTCAGTCCACAAGACCAGTTACAGTGGTTTAGTATTTTTAAGCAGTTACTTAGACACTCATTTTTCAAATTATTAAAATTTGACTGGCACAGCTTGGGTTAGGTGTCTGTTCCTGGTGCAGTCTTTTGCCAGAGTGGGACTATCAGATGTATGCAAGGGCCCTGTGTGTCATTTTTCTACACACAAACCAATTCTGACACCAAGTGGGTGTCTAACAATTAAATTCTCTAAGAGTTAGTGCAGACCCTACAAGTTAAGGGCTGGTCTCATAGGACTACTCCAAATTCAGACAGCATTCAATAATATGGTACCCAGGCTACACACTCTTCTACCAGGCCTACTATCTTATGACCCCCTCAGTTTCAAAAATATATTAGAATGATTCCTATAACTCAGGAAAGTGCTGTTCTTAGTATTACTCTTTATTATAAAAAATAGAAATAAACAGTCAGATTAAGAGGTACAAAGGACAAGATCTGGAAGGGACCTGAGCATAGGAACCTCTGTCCCAGTGGAGTTGGGGTGTGTTATCCTTATGGTACATGAATGTGTTCACTGACTTGGTATCACTCCAAAGTTCAGGGGTTTTTATTCACATGTCGGTGTGTGGGCATGATTGATTAAACCAATGGCCATTGGTGACTGAACTCAATTAATAAAGGGGCGCCTGGGTGGCTCAGTCAGTTAAGTGGCTGCCTTCGGCTCAGGTCATGATCCCAGCGTCCTGGGATCGAGCCCCGCATCGGGTTCCCTGCTTGGCGGAGAGCCTGCTTCTCTTTCTCCCTCTGCCTGCACTCTGCCTACTTGTGCTTTCTATCCTTCTCTCTGTCTTTAAAAAAATAAATATATTTAAACAAAACAAAAAAACAATATATTAAAAAAAATCATTGACCACAATCAGGTGGGATTTATTTCTGGGATGCAAGGGTGGTTCAATATTGGCAAATCAGTCAACATGATACATCATCTCAATAAGAGAAAGGTTGAGAATCGTATGATTATTTCTGAAGATGGAGAAAAAGCATTTGGCAAAGTAAAATATCTATTTATGATAAAAACTGTCAGCAAAAGAGGTTTAGAGGGAACATGCCTGAACATAATAAAGGTCTCTTATGAAAAACACACAACTGAAATCATACTCAGTGGTGAAAAACAGAGCTTTCCCTCTAAGGTCAGGAACAAGACAAGGATGCCCACTCTCACCACTTTTATTCAATATAATACCAGAAGTCCTCGCCACAGCAATCAGATGACAAAAGGAAATAAAAAGCATCCAAATTGGTAAGGAAAAAAACTTTCACTATTTGCAGATGACATGATACTAGAACTGATAAATGAATTCGGTAAGGTTGCAGGATACAAAATCAATGTATAGAAATCTCTGTTGTATTTTTATATACCAATAATGATACAGCAGAAAAATTAAGAAAACAATCCCATTTACAATTGCAATAATGAGATACCTAGTAATAAACCTAACCAGAGAGGCGAAAGGCCTGTCCTCTGAAAACTATAAAACACTGATGAAAGAAACTGAAGATCCCCCCAAAAAACGAAACATTGGTAAAAGAAATTAAAGATGACACAAAGAAATTCCATGCTCTTGGGCTGGAAGAGCAAATATTGTTAAAATATCTACACTACCCCCAATCGCCAAACTATGGAAAGAGCCAAGATGCCCTTTGACAGACGAATGGATAAAGAAGATATGGTTCATATATACAATGGAATATTAAGCCTCCATCAGAGAGGATGTATACCCAACTTTTGTATCAACATGCACAGGACTGGAGATTATGCTGAGTGAAGTAAGTCAAGCAGAGAAAGACAATTATCATATGGTTTCACTTACTTGTGGAGCATAAGGAATAACATGGAGGACATTAGGAGAAGGAAAGGAAAAGTGAATTGGGGGAAATCAGTGGGGAGGGGGAGACAAACCATGAGAGACTGTGGACTCAGAAACAAACTGAGGTTTTGGGAGGGGGGGATAGGTGTGTCTGGTGGTGGGTATTAAGGAGGGCACGTATTGCATGGAGCACTGGGTGTGGTGCATAAACAATGAATCTTGGAACACTGAAAAAATAAAACTAAAAAAAATAAAGAGACTTTGAGAGCAAAAAAAAATGTACACTACTCAAAGCAGTCTATACATTTAATGCCATCCCTATCGAAATATCAATAGCATTTTTCACAGAACTAAAACAGACAATCCTAAAATTTGTATGGAACCACAGAAGACCCTGAATAGCCAAAGCAATTGTGAAAAAGAAAAGCAAAGCTGGAGGCATCACAATTCTGGACTTCAACTTATATTACAAAGCTATAGTAATCAAAATAGTATGGTACTGGCATGAAAATAGACACATAGATCAAGAGAACAGACTAGACGACCTAGAAATAAACTCACAATTTAATGGTCAATTACTCTTTGATAAAGGAGGCAAGAATATCCAATGGGAAAAAGATAGTCTCTTCAACAGTGTTGGGAAAACTGGACAGCAACATGCAAAAGGATGCAACAGGACCACTTTCTTACACCATACACAAAAATAAATTCAAAATAGATTAAGGACCTAAGTGTGAGACCTGAAATCATAAAAACCCTAGGAGAGAGCACAAGCAGTAATTTCTCTGACATGGGCCATAGAAACTTTTTTCTAGATACGTCCGCAAGGCAAGGGAAACAAAAGCAAAAATAAACTATTGGGACTGTATCAAAATAAAAAGCTTCTGCACAATGAAGGAAACAGTCAACAAAACTAAAAGGCAACCTGTGGAATGGGAGAAGATATTTGCAAATGACATATCTGTTAAAAGGTTAGTATCCAAAATCTATAAAGAACTTATGAAGCCCAACATCCCCAAAACGAATAATCCAGTTAAAAAATGGGCAGAAGACATGAACAGACATTTCTCCAAAGAAGATATACAAATGGCTAACAGACGCATGAAAATATGGTCATCATCACTTATAATCAGGGAAATAAAAATGAAAACCACAATGAGATATCACCTTACACCTTTCAGAATGGCTAAAATTAAGCAATTTGACGATGTAGAAAAAAACGAACCCTCTTGCACTATTGATGGGAATGCAAATTGGTGCAGCCACTGTGGAAAACAGTTTGGAGGTTCCTCAAAATGTTAAAAATATAACTACTCTATGACCCATCAATTCCACTACTGGGTATTTACCCAAACAATACAAAAACACTATTTCAAAGGGATACACGTTACCCCTATGTTTATGTCAACATTATTTACAATAGCCCAAGAAGATATGGAAGCAGCCTAAGTGTCCATCAATTGATGAACAGATAAAGAAGTGATGTATATATATATGGTGGAATATTATTTAATCATAAAAAAGAATGAAATCGTGCCATTTGCACCAACATGGATGGAGCTAGAGAGTATAATGCTAAATGAAATAATTCAGTCAGAGAAATACAAATACTGTATGATTTAACTCATATATAGAATTTAAGAAACAAAACAAGGGAGTAAAGGGAAAAGAGAGAGAGACCAGGAAATAGATTCTTAACTCTAGCGAACAAACTGGTGTTTACCAGAGGAGAGGTGGGTGGTGGGATGGGTGAAATAGGTGATGGGGAGTTAGAAGTGCACTTGTGTGATGAGCACTGTGAGATATATGAAAGTACTGAATCACTGTATTGTACACCTGAAACTAATATAACACTGTATGTTAACTGGAATTAAAATAAAAGCTTAAAAAAAGAAGTTCTCCATTGATAGGAGGAAGAAAAGTCTTGTAAATTCATAACACTTGGTTAATGCATTCATTCTTCTGGGGAGAAGTTTTAGGTTCTGTTGTGGTTTCAAAACCGTAAAAATGGAATCCTTTAAAACAAATCTTTGTAGATGTCAAATACCAACCACGCCACCTTTATAACATGAGTATAAAAATTATAAATTATTTTGAGAGGGATATACAGTGCGTTTAATGTAGATGTTTTTTAATTCCTGTAAACTTTTTAAATTTCTCAGGAACAGCTGTGTTAAATTTTAAGTAGGATCTGGACAGGTATTAGTTGTATTTGTAATGTTGTTTACAGATTGGAGAATATCACTCATCTGTATGAGACTCACTCAGATACCTCCAGAAAAAAGGAAATACTGTTAAGATAGAAGGGTACATGCAAACCGGAGCTGGAAATAGGGTCAGCAAGTATATTTGCAAGTATATTGCAAATATACAATATACTTGCAAGTATATTGACTTTGCAGTCTCTTCCTTACTGACTTCAGAAACCTCTCTAGTGATATTTTCTGTGTGTTTTCTCCAGTGTGCTTTCTCTGCTAACTAGTCAGTTGTAGACACCATACTTGATATGTGCAGTTCAGTATTCTTTTATCCTATTTTCCAGCATTTATTTTTTTTCACTTGAGCAGCAACTCTGGCAGAACAGTGCAGAAATGATGGGTGTCCTGGATGTGCGTCTCAATGCAGAGACAAACACAGTAGATGAGATTAAAAGTAGAAACGAGAAGAAAAGGCCAAGATTCCAACCTGCAGAAAGAATGCCATGAACATAATAAAACAAACACATAACTCAAAAAAGGAAATGGGGTTCTTTGATTAGGAAGTAGATAGATATCGTTCCTTGATCAGAAACACCTGTCATTTCTGTCCTGCTCCCAATTTGTCATTCTTTTCATTGTTCATATGCTCATTCATAGTGAATGACCATTGCCACCATCCTAACCCCACGAAGGAAAAGGACCAAGGTGGTTTTATGATGAACTAGTCATTAATGCCTTTCATTTTCATGAACCTGTGGCTAGAGGTTCATTGACAAAGTAAATATCTAACCTTTATCTCCTGAATTAGTGTGTAGATATTTAGGATTTTTGCTGTCAGATATGTAGCTTCCTTGGTGTATTAAAAAGCAGGATTTCATCAGGAAGATACATCATCTTTTAAGGGAAGGAATACCTTCTTCTCTAAGTTAAACAGAGAGCGTGATCTTTGTGCTTTGTGTCAATCTATTCACTAACTCTCCTTACCAGGTATAATATATTCCTGTTGGCAGCTTGATTTAATTGGACTTGTGGTAACTGATTCAGTTGAGCACTTTAATTAGGTAATTATTTTGTTATAAGAACCACTTTTCAGCTGCTAGAGAAAGAGGAAATTTTCCATTTTTTCTCAGGCTAAAACTGGAGCATGGATTCTTTTCTTTTATAATAAAGTGGAATAATAATGATCAGATATAGAATTAGGTTGAGATTGAGCTGTAGAATGAAGAAAAATATCCTTGGCTTATGTATTGATAAGAGACAAGTATGCTTTTGAGAAATGATTACATAAATAGATTTTCTTGGACCGTGAGTACTGCCACCATGTACTCATCACTTTTGAATGGAGTGATTCTTTGTCTTCTGCCTCAGTTTCCTTTCAAAAGTATGGATTTCTCTTTCAGACCCCATGCCAGAAGATAACTGCTGGAAAAAGAAAATAGAACATAAAGAAGTACCCTTGACTCTTGATTATAAAAAAATGTCCATGATCTAGGGAATTTTTTAAAACAAATTAATTGAATATTATCTTCTCTGAAAATTTTTTTATGAAAGTTAGTTATTAACTTCAGAAAGAGACTTTGTCTTGAAGAAAAGGCTCAGGGCCTGAAAATTTTGCCTGAAATTCAGCATATAGGATAAAAGCTGTTCTCCAATTTCTGCATACTTATGAGATTCAACCTTATTATCTTTGTTGGCTGGCAAGAGTGGTAGTAAATAATCTAAGGACACCTCAGATCAGGCAAGTAATTAGAGTTGATACTAGAAAAGCCAACAAGACCCTAATTAATTGATTTGTTAATAGCTATTCTCCATTTATAGACATTAGCCCAAATTGGGTTTTAAGCTGTGACAAGGGCCACAAGATAAACATTTTCTTTCTAAATTTCTGATTTCCTGCTAGCTTTCTAGTCACACCATCAACTAGTCTTTGCAAGTTTTTGTTCACTAAAAGATTGAGGGTAATTCCAAACAGCTTTCATCTGAAACATAATATTTGTATATTGGCTCTTTGTGAAATGGTTTGTCAATATAGAAATTATATTTTGCTCTAGAATTTTTTAGCTTTACCTTTTCAGTGTGAAAATAGAACAGAAAGCAACATTCTCAATTAAATCCTCATTTAAACAAATGATGTTGCAAGTGAAGCCTTCCCTAGTGGATGGTAAGAACAATGACAATTCTGTTCCAGAAACCCAGGGGCCAGAGAGGGGCTGTGTTTCAATCACCACTGTGCAACAGACCATCCCCAAATCTACTGGTGAAAACTAACAAACATTTTATTATCTGTAACAACTTTGTAGGTTGACTAGTCTCAGTGGGCTGTTCTTCTGTTCCATATGATATCATCTGGACTGCAGTTCTAGGGGCTGGAATTTCCAAGTTAGTGCATTTACATGACTGGCAGCAGGTGCTGGCCATCTGCAGGGAGCTCAGCAGTTGACAGGAGCACCCCAGCTTTCTCCACGTGAGCTTCTTAAATCCTCTCATTTGCTGCCAGCTTCATGTGATGTGGGTTGTTGTGGTTTTGAAAGGGGGCTGCAACTGGGAGGGGACCAGGAAGCAGTGAGTGGAAGCAGACCAGGAACACATGTGTTTGGACTCCTGTGATCTTTACCTGGGTATTAGATATCAGAATCTCTTGAATTGTATGAGCCTGTGGTTTTTGTATTTTAAATTATTCAACAGCTCCTGCAAAGGAAAGATTGTGTATTAGCTATCAGATACTTATCAGAAATGAAGAGTGGTGATTTGCATGAGTTACATCACTTGGAAAAGCAAACTTAACATATTTCATTTTCTGCTGTCTCTTGCATTCATTTGCCATATACTGTGCTGTGATCTAGTGGTTGGAGAAGTTACACTTACCAAGGATTTCCCTGTCATGGGAGGGGTTCTCTATCTCTCTGGCCTCCTTGTTTCCATGTGCAGGGATTTAGAGTAACCCTTTGGCCTCTTATCCTACCCGTTACTTCTTGTGAGTTTCCTGTTACCTGAGTAACATCCACTGGTCCATGATTCTCAAGGCCCCAAACTCTGGGGATATGTTCTCTTTCTGCACTACCCTAGATACAATGAAGAAATACTTGCTCTGAGTGTTATGTGTCCTGCATAGACAATCCTTCCTTTAGATGGGCTTTCTCAGGATTTATTATGGATGGGATGAGGATCAGGAATGAGTCATGAATTAATTGGGTTAAGATTGAAAGGCTTATTTTTCAGTGGACCTGTTAATACTGATACCAAAATTATGGGTGTATTATCTTTATTTATCCATTGGTCCTAAATTAGGAGAAAAAAGAAATGGGTGTTACTTATTGGCTCCCTGAAACGTCAACAGTGACATTTTGTAACCACCACTCAGCTGAGGTTGTCTGAATCACTGAGACCAATCTGATTAACTGAACTCATAGTATAGAAGAGTAAAAAACTTTCCTTTTTAAAAGTGACATTTTCAAAACTCTTAAAAAGAATTCTTTCTTGTATACTCTGCATGCTCTTGCATATTCTTTCTTGTCTAGTACCTCCTTTAATGAGACATTTGTTTCTCTTTACTTAGCCAGCAAATATTTATTTAGCACCTTCTACATGCCAAGCACTGTCTTAGGTGTTGGAGCTATCACTGGGAAGCAAAAAGAGATGGAGCCCCTACTCTTCTTGTTGATATTGTACTGGTGGAGACAGGTATGAATCTAAAAATAAATGATAGAAATTGTTTGTGTAAGAATGAGCTGAGACCAGTGGTAAGAAGTCCACAATTCTGTGATATTGTTTAATAGATAGCCTCACTTAGATTTTGTCCCCTAAGTTGTTTAATTTTAATTAAATAGTTTCTTTTTAACTTATTCACTCACTCATTTATTCTTTCTATCCATTCATCCATTCACTCACCCATCCATCCACTTATCCATCCAATCCAAACACATATTTATTAAATGTCTGTATGTGCCTAGTCATGCTAGGAAATGGGTTGTAGAAGGGCATAAGAATGAAATCATGGTAATTGACATTGGTTATATCTTTCCCTGGGTTCCTACACTATTGTGTTTCTCTCTTTACCCTTTCAGGTGTTGTATTTATTAACTTTCATGTTTGTCTTTTTCATGAGTCTCAGCTCTGAGTCAGATACTTTGTCTCATGCATATTTGGATTTCTGGTTCCCAATATGGTTACTGGCATATAGTATTTAAGAAATACTTGTTAAGTGAATGAATTTAGTGTATCACTGTTATTGAGTAATATCAAATTAAATATCAGATAAATCGTTACTATTTTGTGTAGGCTAAAATTGGAGTAACCAGTTTGATGATCTGAACTCAAGTACATTAAAATTTTCAATTATTAATTGGGCAATGCCAAGCCTAAAGTAGTTAGGAGTACTCCACCAGGGAAGAGGTTTTTTTATAGAGAAGATGTGGCAGCAGAGCAAAGAAATTATTTGATTGGTTGAATTTTAAGCAGTTGCCTTATTTGGGAAAGTCTAGCTGGCTGCTTGTGATTGGTTGTTCTTGTTTCACTTTCTTGGATTCAAGTGCATTGACTCCAGCTTATGTTTTGGTTTCCTTACATAGATTGTCAAGGCATTAGACCCACCTCAATCTAATAGCCTCCTTTCTTCTTTTTTTTAAGAGAGAGAGAGAGAATGAGAGTGTGCATGTGCGTGTGAGCATGGGTGCACATGCGAGTGGGGGTGGGTGGTTGGAGGGAGCGACAGAGGGAGAGGGAGAGAGAATCTTAAGCAGTCTCCATGCCCAGCCCAAGCCAGACATGGGGCTCGATCTCACAACCCTGAGATCATGACATGAGCCAAAGTCAAGAGTCATTCGCTCAACTGACTGAGCCACCCAGGCGCCTCTACTAACCTCCTTGTTTTAAATATGTCAACAGGTAGAAACCAATAATACTATACTTTGAAGTGGATGGATTCTGGTGAGACGTCAACAGTTATGGCCAAGAGCCATCAGTACTGGTCCCTCTTCCATTGTCGTAATTGGATCCCTTGGCCAAACACTTTGTTCCTTGGAATCTTCCAGGGAGCAAGAGCAATAACACATTACCCTGCTCCTTGAGAAGATGAACAAAATGAGATTAATACAGGGACCCTTTTCCTTGGACACAAGTGCTACATAACCAAGGATTTAATAATTATGGCAATGTATGAATTGGTATATCTTTTTAAAAAAAATTTTAAAAAATTAAAAAAAAATTTTATGTCAATTTATTATTTACCTCTTTGCCAATATTCAAACAAGCAGGTGGTCATAAAACATTCAAAAACAGCCTCTAAAATAGTCAAGGCATCTGTTTTACCTCAGTTCCTTTTTAGAAACCTGGAAATCAGGAGCCCTGGCATTTATAAAAAAGTTGTGTTAAAAATATCTGCCATATCAAAAATATTGTTTGAGGGTCACTCCTTAAAAAGATTTTAGTTTAAATTGTATATACAGCTTAGGTAGAGAGAAGATGGTTCTTGAGGGAAGATTCGATGTAAATTGGCAAAGAGCTGCTTCCAAATTTTTGACTCCTCAGTATTATTTTGTTGAAACAAGGTGTTGACAAAGCCCACTGTTTGGTAATTAGCATCCTGTCAAATCTCTCCAATCAAGACCAGCATGTGGCACCTGGTCCTAGTTAAAAAACGTGTGTGGGCAGTTCTGATCTGACCCTCAGAAGCTGTGCCTTGTGTAGAACTGCCTTCAGTGCACGTGCCAGAATCACCATTTACCGAATAAGAAGGCCTCTGCAGCGAGAGGTTCTGAGAGCTGTGGTCTTGTTCTGGTGACCTGTCATGCCGTTTTAACTTCTTTGGTAAATGTCCATTCTTGAGATGTAGGTGCTTGCTCCTCCTCCCTAAAGAAAGTATCTCTTCCTGGGACAGAAGTCTCCTCTGAAATAAACTCATTGCCTAAATAAAACAAAGGAAATATGGAAAAGCAAAAAAAAAAAAAAAAAAGAAAAGAAAAAAAAGCCCAAGACCTTAAGGACCTCTGTGGAGGAGTGGCTGGCTCTTTCCAGCTTGTCTTTCCTTCATTGGTCTGGGTGCTGCTGCCTTTCCATGAACTGTTCCTGGTGTGGAGGTTGTGGTCCTTGATGTAGGTGATGATAGCGTTTGGGAGCAGGTATTTCACGCTGTGCCCCTGGCTCAAGGCCCGCCTGATCTATGTGGAGCTGAGCCCATTCTGCACGGGCTCCCTGGCCAGGTGAATGTTGTGCGGGTACCAGTGCAGGATGGGCGAGCCTGAGAGGTTTTCCTTTGGGTTGTGACCTGTCCGGCTCACACACACCACACCAAACTTATCCACTATCTCCTGGATGTGTGCGTCTTTCCAGAGGTCGGGGTTCTGGAAGGTCTTCAGGACATCTGCCCCGCGGAGGAGCTTCAGCTCAGGCCAGCCGTAGGGGGTCTGGAGCAAGCCCTGCCATGGTCCAGGCCTTCTGTCTGGGGCAGAGATCTGAGTAGTTCTCTGTGACGATGCCTCAGCACCTTTACTGTCTCCATCCACTGCACCTGCTCACTCACTCTCCCAGGGGTCTCCCTGGATCTGGTCAGACACCTGCAGGGCCAGCCGGGCCATGGCCACCTGGTGGTGGGCAGCCACGAGGTCTTTCTTACTGTAGTTGTTGTTGAGAGGAGAGATGATTCCCCAGATCACCTGGTACATTCCTGTTTGATGTAGGTGGTCTCTGGCCGCCTCAGACAAGCGCAGGTACCTGTTGGTGATGGGACTGAAGGAGCCACAGGCCAGGAGCACCACTGGGATTTGGCTCTTCATCTCGTCAGGCACATCCACACCACGACAGTGGCCACCCTGCCTGCACGTGGCGGGGCTCTGCAGGGGCTCTCTGTGAGCCTCGAAGGACTGCCAGGGACTGGGGTATCCACCGCATTGAATCCGGGCTTCTGGCCTGTTTGAAGCCGTACACCGGAGGACCAGGTGGTTCGTCGCCTGCTTTTGTGACACAAGGCCCTCTGTGGCCTCGCCACCCGGGTATGAGCCCACGTGCCCCTGGATTGGCATATCTTAATCCCATACCACATTGTGTCTCTGGATTCTAGAAGAGTTCAGCGGAATAATCAGAAGCAAAGGAATTTGAACTTTTTTCTTAGCTTCAGAATGAATTTCTATAAATTTCACAGTTGCATTCTCTTAAAGTAAAGGCTGTTTTAAAAGAGTGAACAAGGTACTTTACACAGATCTCTCAACTCTCAAAATAGACCTGTGAGATTCAGATGCAAAAAGGAGCCATAATTTCTTCTCTCACAGGTGCAGTACAAATCAAATGATTTCCATTTGTTTTTCTTGTCACTTTAGCGACTACCATAGCTTTATCATAGCTATGTGTTTCTCTCCTCTTTGCCCTATCAATTCCTCCTAAGATTTCCCACAGTTCTTGTCTGAGAAGTAAACTTATAAATTACCTGACAGTAAAGTCAGGGGATAAGTAAATTACCATCCAGTCTGATCACAAAATCAAAATGTTTGTGATATGTCAAACCTTTAACAAGTCAATTGCTTCTTTTGAAAAATGTGTCTGTTCTCCTTCATGCTGGGAACAACTGAGTCACTCCGTGAATTTTGCTCTGATATAAGACCAAAGGCACGAAGTCTTCAGGCAATAAATTATGTCAAATATCTAATAAGATGGCTAAGCAGCATTAATGTCTTTTTATTTTTAAGAATCTTATTTCATAGTTTAATTCCCTGTAGAACATAGTTGAAGCTCTGTGTCTTTGGTAACTGAAGTAGATAATGTAAAATTGGTCCTGAAGTTTTAGGGAGTAAAAGTGTAGGCCCTGCAGGCCCTGAGCCATTTATGCTGTCACCAGACATTATCCTCCTAAGTAGTCTTCAGAATTATGCTGTATATGTGTGTATATGTATATGTATGTCTGTCTGTTCTAAGAGTTGTTCATCAGACCCCAGTTTGTTAATGACTATTGTTCCTGCTTGACTTCCGTTAATCTTACTCACAGAAGACAAACTGGGGAATGTATTTGTCAAACTCAAGTTCTTCTACAAAGCCGAAAGTAGAGATCTTGAAAAAAGATTTCAAAGAAGTATTTGAACATTAGAGTTGAGCAAGAATGTTCAAATTTGCTGAGAGTGATAGTCGCTGCAAACAACGGGCTCATTGAGCCTTGAGGAACTCAAGCAAGGCTACCAATTTTCAGATGAAGAATTTAATACTAGAGGAATGTGTTGGCCTGTTAAATATAGAAATCCATTTCGGAGAGTGGTTGATAATTGGAGCCTTACAAAAAAGGCAGTTTCTCACAGGAAGTTTCAAAATGATTAAAGAAAACAGTCCTGGGCCTTTCCAAATGGTGTAACTAGTAATCAGATGTAACATGAATACTCTTTGTTGAACTGAAAATAAAGAAAACATATTCTTTCTTTTAACTCCCACACCTCCCCATTTCTCTCTCCCAATCTCTCATGCACGAACACACATAAACACACACCCTACATATGTACATGTAGAGTCCGCATGATGCTTTCTCAAACTTAGGTATTTTTGTGGATGAGAGTTTCAGAACAAAAATATCCTATCTGGCCACATAGAGAACTGCAAGATCTTTTAGTCTCAAACTTGTCAGCTTGGCTCATCTTGTTTCCTATCTCAAACAGCTCTTCCCTAGCTTACGAATAAGCTCTAACCTTCAGTATTTTTGGGTTGTCTAACTAATTAATAATATTTCTTTTTCTTTTTTCTTTTAAGATTTATTTATTTGTTTTATAGAGAGAGACAGAGGGAGAGAGAGCACGCGCACACATGCACAAAGGGAGGGGCAGCGGGAGAGAGTTTCAGGCAGACTCCCCACAGAGCACAGAGCCCCACTCCCAGCTGGATCTCACAACCCTGAGATCATGACCTGAGCTGAAGCCAAGAATTAGACGCTTAACCAACTGTGCCACCCAGGCGCCCCTAATCATTTATTTTTCTTGTGAATGAGTATTTCTAAAGAAAATTGGCTAATTCTCTCAAAGTTGAAGTTCATCTTGACATCTTTATTTTAGCTCTAAATGCAAGGTGAAGGGCCAAAAAGACTTTAGTGAGTGTAGCTGGGAGACAAGCAGTCTTTTAACGCCCTCCGTTTAGAACCTTCATTATCATTTTTCTCATACAATGAATCAGATCATCCTCTTTTCATTAGCCAGCACTCCCAATGGCTTGGTCTGCTTCAAATGGATTGCTAGCTGCAGATCATGCATGCTCAAATTTCTCATCATTTCCACATAATTCCCCTAATTGAGAAACTTGTACTTTCATTGCGTCCTCAAAAAGCAATTTCCTAATGACTTATTAAAATAATGCCATTTGCCAGCCTTTTAAAAAGTCCCACTTTTGCATGGTGTCATGCTATAATTAGTAATACAGCATCAGTGATTAAGCTGAATACCAATTTGAGGCATTTGCACAGCCTTAACGGAGTTTGGTCACTAATGGAGTATGGCACTTTGATTGTTCCTTGATACCTGAATGCTGCAGCAATATCTAGATCCTGGGATTACCTTGAAATGTTGATTTTAGACTCTTGAAACCATGGCAACAGTTGGTCCAAATGAATCCCAGAGCTTTAAAAACCATTTTGTTGTTGAATTTCTTTGCTTCTTTTTTTTTTTTTTTAAACCTCTTGGTCACAAAACTCATGAGAAAATAGTTACAGCCAGCCTTTGTATAAATGTGGTATCTGTTCACCTTTCTATAGAAAAGGGCAGACCACAGATATGATTATATTCCCACCAGGGAGAGGAGGGAAAAATGATATGGGGGTCCCATGACTGATGTTTAAAGGTTATGTGATAATATAGTAGCAGAGTAGTAAAGAAAACAGTATAGTATTAGAATCCACCTAGTTGTTTAAGCTTAGAAATCTCTCCTCCCATATCCACCTTGATACCAAAAGCCTCAAATTCTACAGAGAAAATATTTTTTGTATTTCTTCCTCATTCTCATTACCTCCTCATTCTCCTTACCACTTCCCTAATCTAGGCAATAGCCCATTAGCCCAGCTTCCTGCCTCTCATCTGGCACCTTTTACTTTATTTTTTATTATTATTTTTTAAAATTTAAATTCAAGTTAGTTAACATATAGTATAATATTGGTTTCAGGTGCAGAATTTAGTGATTCATCACTGACTTATAACATCAGTTCCATCCCAACACAGTGCCCTCTTTAATACCCATCACCCACTTAGCCCATCCCCATCCACCTCCCTCTAGGTACCCTCAGGTTGTTCTCTATATATTTAAGAATATTCTGTGGTTTGCCTCCCTCTCTGTTTTTTTTTTTCTTTATTATTTATTTAATTAATATATAATGTATTATTTGTTTTAGGGATAGAGGTCTGTGATTCATCAGTCTTACACAATTCATAGCACTCACCATAGCATCTACCCTCCCCAGTGTCCATCACTCAGACACACCATCCCTTCCACACCCCTCTGCTCTAGCAACCCTCAGTTTGTTTCCTGAGATTAAGAGTCTCTTATGGTTTATTTCCCTCTCTGGTTTTGTCTTGCTTCATTTTTTCCTCTCTTCCCCTATGAATTTCTGCCTTGTTTTTCAAATTCCACATATCAGTGTGATCATATGATAATTGTCTTTCTCTGATTGACTTATTTCACTTAGCCTAATACCCTCTAGTTCCGTCCACATTGTTGCAAATGGGAAGATTTCATTTTTTGATGGCTGTATAATATTCCCTTATATATATATATATATATATATATATATATATATATATATACCATATCTTATTTATCCATTCATCTGTTGATGGACATCCAGGCTCTTTCCATAGTTTGGCTATTGTGACATTGCTGCTATAAACATTGGGGTGCACGTGCTCCTTCAGATCCCTACATTTGTACCTGTGGGGTAAATAGCCAAATGTACAATTGCTGGGTTGTAGAGTAGCTCTATTTTCAACTTTTTGAGAAACTTCCATACTGTTTTCCAGAGTGGCTGCACCAGCTTGCATTCCCACCAGTGGTGTAGGAGGATTCCCTTTCTCCGCATCCTTGCCAACATCTGTTGTTTCCTGACTTGTTAATTTTAGCCATTCTGACTGACGTGAGGTGGTATCTCATTGAGGTTTTGGTTTGTAATTCCCTGATGCCGAGCATGTTCCCTGATGTTGAGCACTTTTTCATGTGTCTGTTGGCCATTTGGATGTCTTCTTTGAAGAAATGTCTGTTCATATCTTCTGCCCATTTCTTGATTGGATTATTTGCCCTTTGGGTACTGAGTTTGATAAGTTCTTTATAGATTCAGTACTAGTCCTTTATCTGATATGTCATTTGCAAATATCTTCTCCCATTCTTTCAGTTGTCTGGTTTTGATGACTGTTTCCTTAGCTGTGCAGAGCTTTTTATCTTGATGAAGTCCCAATAGTTCATTTTTACCCTTGCTTCCCTTGCCTTTGGCAATTTGTCTAGGAAGAAATTGCTGTGGCTGAGGTCAAAGAGGTTGCTGCCTATGTTCTTCTCAAGGATTTTGATGGATTCCTGTCTCACATTGAGGTCTTTCATCCATTTTGAGTCTATTTTTATGTGTGGTGTAAGGAAATGGTCCAGTTTCATTCTTCTGCATGTGGTTGTCCCAATTTTCCCAACACCACTTGTTGAAAAAATTGTCTTTTTTCCACTGGACATTCTTTCCTGCTTTGTCGAAGATTAGTTGACCATAGAGTTGAGGGTCCTTTTCTGGGCTCTCTATTCTGTTCCATTGATCTATGTGTCTGTTTTTGTGCCAATACCATACTGTCTTGATGATTACAGCTTTGTAATAGAGCTTGAAGTCTGGAATTGTGATGCCACCAGCTTTGCTTTTCTTTTTCTACATTCCTCTGGCTATTCAGAGTCTTTTCTAATTCCATACAAATTATAGGAAAATCTGTTCCTTTTCTGTAAAAAAAGTTGATGGTATTTTGATAGGGATTGCATTAAATGTGTAGATTGCTCTAGGTAGCATAGACATTTTCACAATATTTGTTCTTCCAATCCATGAGCATGGAACATTTTTCCATTTCTTTGTGTCTTCCTCAGTTTCTTTCATGAGCACTTTATAGTTTTCTGAGTACAGATTCTTTGCCTCTTTGGTTAGGTTTATTCCTAGGTATCTTATGGTTTTGGGTGCAATTGTAAATGGGATTGACTTCTTAATTTCTCTTTCTTCTGTCTTGTTGAGGGTTTTGGAGGGGAGGGAGTGGGGGGATGGGC
>CM052899.1:136931393-136985961 GCA_028534135.1 Potos flavus | reverse complement strand
ACACACACACACACACACACACACACACACAAGGGTAAATATGATGAAGGGATGGAATATAACTGTAAAAATGAAAATTAAAAAAGATTTTAAAAAAGGAATTGAATGGTCTCACTTACGTATGGAGCATAAGGAAAAACATGGAGGACATTGTGAGAGGGAAGGGAGGGGTGAATTGGAGGAAATCAGAGGGGCGATGAACGATGAGAGACTGTGAACTCTGAGCAACAGACTGAGGGTTTTAGAGGGGTGGGGGTGGGGAGTTGGGTGAGCCTGGTGGTGGGTATTGAGGAGGGCATGTATTGCATGGAGCACTGGGTGTGGTAGATGAACAATGAATCTTGTAACACCAAAAATAAAATAAAAGTATTTGAGAAAAAAGAAAAAGAAAAAAAATGTAACAGAGATAGGATTTAGAATATTATATGCCAAGGGCTTTTGTAAAATACAAAAAATCATCATGTGAAGATTATCTCTATTCCTCAAGTATCTATTAAAATAAAATCATTATGTTATTAAAAAAAGGAATTGAAAGAAAGTTGGTTGAAATAAAAACAAAAAATTGAAAAAAAAAAAAGAAGAGAGAATGTGATCAGGTGAGAGACAAGAACAAAGCCATACACTAGACTTAGGGTGTATTTTGGTTTGTTAGAAGAACCTGCATCCCAAAATTTTAAAGAGAGAAAAACATACACACACACACACACACACACACACACACACACATGCACACATACATACATACACACAAAAAATAAGGTTAAATACAATGAAGGGATACGACATGACTGTAAAAATGAAAATTAAAAAAGATTTTAAAAAAGGAATTGATAAGGGGTGCCTGGGTGGCTCAATTGGTTAAGTGTCTGCCTTCGGCTTGGGTCGTGATCTCAGAGTCCTTGGGGTTGAGTCCTGCATGGGGTTCCCTGCTCAGTGGGGAGTCTGCTTGTCCCTCTGCTCCTCTCCCTGCTTGTTCTCTCTCACTCTCTCACTCCCTCTCTGTCTCTCTCTCAAATAAATAAACAAAATTAAAAAAAAAGGAATTGATAAGATGTTGGTTGAAAAAGGAAAGAAGAAAATTAAAAAATAAAGAAAAAATAAAGAAAATAAGAAAAATTAACTTAGCAAGATTAAAGAATCATGGGGAAAAAGCCATGAATTCTATGTGCTATATTCCACTAGTGCTGGAGTTTTGCAGTTCCCATTGATCAGTAAACTTGGTCTTGGCTGGATGTTCTTGCTGATCTTCCTGGGGAGGGGCCTGTTGCAGGGATTCTCAAATATCTTGATGAGAGGCAGAATTGTACCATCCTGCTAGGGGCCAGGATAAGTAATCTGCTTGGATTTGCTCTCAGTAGCTTTTGTTCCCTGAAAGCATTCCGTAGCTTTGGAGGACGAGAATGAAAATGGCGGCGCCCCAATCTCTGGCCCTGGAGGAGCTGAGAGCTCAGGGGCCCCCCTCCTCAGTACACCCTCAGGGAAAAGCAGTCAATCACTTCTTTCTCCCTGGGTTCTGGCTGCACTCCATGTTCACCCAGCGTGTAACCCAGCATTTCTATCTCTGACACACGACCCCGTCTGGAGTCTCCAAACCCTGCAAATTCCTGTGGTGCACTCTCTTGCTGCTCCTCCTAGGGGAAGAAGGGGAGTCTCCCCGGATCTGCCACTTGTTGGGTCCCTGCTCAAAGAGTAGTGGGAAGCTATGCACCATGGATCCCGGTTTGGCAACCGTGCCTGAGAGCCCACTCCTCAGCTCAGTCTTTGCAGCTGGCTTCTCCACTCTGATACCTGGGAGCTCTGCCTCACTCAGACACCCTCAGTCTTTTTGTGATTCTGAGGTCCTGAGACCACTCTGTCCCAGCGAGTGTTCCATACTCCGCTTAGCCACTGGAGTGACATCCTTCAGTGGAGCAGACTCCTGAATGTTTTGATTTTGTGCTCCACTGCTCTATCACTTGCCAGTAGCCAGCTGACGGAGGCTCCCTACCCTTTCAGTCTATCTTCCCAAATATCGCCTTAGATTCACTTCTCCACACGTCTTACCTTCCAGAAAGTGGTCGCTTTTCTGTTCATAGAATTGCTGCTATTCTTTTCTTTGATCTCCTATTGAGTTCATAGGTGTTCAGAATGGTTTGATAACTATCTAGCTGAATTCCTTGGACCAGACAAAATTTAGGTCTTCTACTCTTCAATCCTCCCTCTCTGGGTTTATCTTATTTTATTTTTCCTTCCCTTCCTCTGTGTTCCTCTGTTTCTTAAATTCCACATGAGTGAAATCAAATGGTATTTGTCTTTCTCTGACTGCCTTATTTTGCTTAGCATAATACACTCAGGTTCCATCCACATTGTTGTAAATAGCAATATTTCATCCTTTTTGATGGCTGAGTAGTATTCCATCATATATGTCAGTACACGTGCATACCCCCCCGTCCCCATCTTCTTTATCCATTCGTCAGTTGATGGACATTTGGGCTCTTTCCGTATTTTGGCTATTGTGGATAGTGCTGCTATAAACATTGGTATACATATATTCCTTTGAATCAGCACTTTTGTATCCTTTGGATAAAGACCTAGTAGTGTAATTTCTGCGTCGCAGGGTAGTTCTAATTTTAACTTTTTGAGGAACTTCCATATTGTTTATCAGAGTGGCTACACCAGTTTGCATTCCCACCAACAGTGCAAAAGGTTTTCCCCTTTCTCCGCATCCTCTCCAGTATCTGTTGTTTCCTGAGTTGTTAATTTTAGACATTCTAACAGGTATGAGGTGGCATCTCATCGTGGTTTTGATTTGTATTTCCCTGATGATGAGTGAGGTGAGCATCTTTTCATGTGTCTCTTAGCCATTTGTATATATATCTTCTTTGGAGAAATGTCTGTTCATGTCTTCTGCCCATTTCTTAACTGGATTATTTATTTTTTGGGTGTTGATTTTGATGAGTTATTTATTGATTCCAGATACTAGCCCTTTATCTGATATGTCATTTGAAAATATATTCTTTCATTTTTCATTGATTTCATTGATTACTTTTTAGTTTTATTGTTTCTTTTGCTGTGCAAAAGCCTTTATCTTGATGAAGTTCCAGTAGTTCATTTTTGCTTTTTTCCCCTTCATTTTTGCTTTTTTTTCCCGTGTCTAGTAAGAAGTTGCTGTGGCTGAGGTCAAAGTGGTTGTTTCCTGTTGTCTCCTCGAGGATTTTGATGGTTTCCTGCCATATAGGTCTGTCTTTTCATCCCTTTTGAATTTATTTTTGTGTATGGTATAAAAAAGTGGTCCAGTTATTCTTTCGCATGTTGCTGTCCAGTTTTCCCAACACCATTTGTTGAAGAGACTGTCCTTTCCCCATTGAATATTCTTCCTTGCTTTGTTAAAGATTAACTGACCATATAGTTATGAGTCTATCTCTGGATTCTGTATTCTTTTCTATTGATCTGTGTGTCTATACTGTTTCAACGATAACAGCTTTGTAATGCAGCTTAAAGTCTGGGATTGTGATGCCTCCCACTTTGCTTTTCTCTTTCAACAGTACTTTGGCTATTCAGAGTCTTTTCTGATCTGTTACAAATTTTAGAATTGTTTTTTCTAGCTCTGTGAAAAATGCAAGTGTTATTTTGATTGGGATTGCATTAAATGTGTAGATTGCTCAGATACTGTAGATGTTTTAATAATATTTGTTCTTCTAACCCATGAGCATGGAATGTTTTTCCATTTCTTTGTGTCTTCTCCAATTTCTTTCATAAATGTTCTATAGTTTTCAGCATACAAATCTTTTACCTCTTCGGTTAGGTTTATTCCTAGGTATCTTATGGTTTTAGGTACAATTATAAAAGTGATTGAATCTTTGATTTTTCTTTCTACTGCTTTGTTATTGGTGTATAGAAATTCAACAGATTTCTGTTCATTGATTTTATATTTGGCAACTTTGCCTTATTCATGGACGAGTTCTAGCAATTTTTTGGTGGAGTTTTTTGGGTTTTCTACTTAGAGTACCATGTCAGCTGCAAATAGTGAAAATTTGACTTCTTTCTTGCTGATTTGGATGTCTTTTTATTTCTTTTTATTGTCTGATTGATGAGGCTAGGACTTCCAGTACAATATTGAACAACAGTGGTGAGAGTGGACCTTCCTGTGTGTCGTGTTCCTGACCTTCAGGGAAAAGCTCTCAGTTTTTCCCCTTTGAGGATGATATTCACTGTGGGTCTTTCATATATGGCCTTTATGATGTTGAAATATGTTCCCTCAATCCCTATTTTTTTGAGGGTTTTTATCAAGAAAGGATGCTATGTTTTGCCAAATGCTTTTCCTGCATCTATTAGGAGGATCATTTGGTTCTAATGCTTTCTTTTATTTATTTTTATTTATATTTAAAGATTTTATTTATTTTGAGAGAGACAGAGTGTGCACATGCCAACATGGAGAGAAGCAGAGGGGGAGGGACAGGAAGGGGAAAAGAATCCCAAATAGACTCTGTGCTGAGCATGGAGCTCAACATGGGGCTTGATCCCAAGATCCTGAGATCATGACCTGATCTGAAACGAAAAGTAGGCTGCTTAATTGACTGAGCCACCCAGGTGACCCTATCTTTTATTAATGTGGTATATCATATTGATTGATTTGTAGATATTGAACCCCCCCTGCAGCCTAGGAATAAATCTCATTTGATCATGGTGAATAACCCTTTTAATGTACTATTGGATTCAATTAGTATCTTGTTGAGAATTCTTTTCATGTTCATCAGGTATATTGATCTGTATTTCTCCTTTTTAGTGGGGTCTTTTTCTGGTTTTGGAATTCTGACCTCATAGAATGAGTTTGGAAGTTTTCCTTTCATTTCTATGTGTGGAACAGCTTCAGCAGAATAGATATTAACTTCTTTTTTAAATGTTTGATAGAATTCTCTTGGGAAGCCATCTGGCCCTGGACTCTTGTTTGTTGGGATATTTTTGATTACCGATTCAATTTCTTTGCTGGTTATGGATCTTTTCAAGTATTCTACTTCTTTCTGCTTCAGTTTTGGTAGTTTATGTGTTTCTAGGAATTTATCCATTTCTTTCAGATTGCCCAATTTGTTGCCATATAATTATTCATAATATTTTCTTATAATGTTTATATTTCTGCATTGTTGATTGTGATCTCTCCTTTTCATTTATGATTTTATTTGGGTCCTTTCTCTTTTCTTTTTGATAAGTCTGGCTAAGGGTTTATCAATTTTATTAATTCTTTTGTAGACCCAGCTCCTTGTTTTGCTGATCTATTCTACAGTTTTTTAAAAAAATTCTATATCATTTATTTCTTCTCTAATCCTAATTATTTCCTTTCTTCTGCTGATTTTAGGCTTTATGTGCTGTTCTTTTTCTAGTTCCTTTAGGTGTAAGGTTTTATCTGGCACCTTTTAAATTCATCATCATGTTTAGTTGATGCCTGAGTGATTTTGCTACTTGAAAACCCATAATGGAGCTCTGCCACCTTCAGATTGAAATCTGAATTTTTGACATGAATTCATGGCTTTCTACAAACTGTCTCAAGCCTAACTTTTTAAGCTTTCTCTGTTCATTTCTCCTTATGCATCCCAAATTCTAGATATAACAGGTTATTGATATTTCCTGAATAGAGTTTGTCATTTCTTTTCTTTCTGACTTTGTTTTTACTATTCTGTCTTGGATAACCTTTCCTCATCTGGTCTGTCTGATAGTCACCAAGAATTCTTCAAGTCTCAGTTCAAATGTCCTCTCCTTTCTAAATTTTCTCTGATCCCTGCCCCTTTCTGTACATCTCAGCAAACTGCGGGCCGTACTAATATTACATCCATATTAGATTTCATTTTAATGTACATTTCTACTTTTCTTCTGCTGCATTATTAACTCTTTGAAGTCTAGGAACTTGCTACATTTACTTCTTTGTTCTTAGCATTTAGTGCAATGCTCGTTCAAATGATAAAATTCTGGTGTTTATTGAGATGAGTTGAATTATCACTAAAACTGATTCTGCAGCCATCCCTCATTGAAATAGCTCAAGACAAAATGAAGACATAAAAACTTGTTTTCATTGTCTTATTTCTTTTTTCCAGACCTAACTTTCTTATCAGTCTAGTTCCAACATTGTTTTGTAGTTTTGATCAGCATGAAGAGACCACAGTTGGACTTCCTTCAGAATAATCTCCACAGTTTGTACACAACGTCCAATGCAAAAGGAGGGGAGCCAATACAAAGGTTAGGAAAGCATAAAAAAAGCAAGTTAGGGTTAACATTTTGAAGCTAAGATTGAATGAATGCCCCTCAAGGGCCCCTTCCATATTATTCTAATTACCCCTTTTCTCTCTGTCTTTAATGTCCTAGACAAATGCAAATTTCCTCTCTTTACAGACTGTTACACTCAACAACTCTCTCAGACTCTATATAGAATCCTTTCCCTTCTCCCTTTTGGAGAATTCTTCTTCTTCTTCTTTTTTTTTTCCTTCTAGATTTCTAATGCCTCATGGCAAATAGGTAAATTAATATGATTGCTTGAGCACAGGAGGTGGTCATGGTCCACCAGCAGTTATCTGATCTTCAATAGCATCTGAAAATAGAAGAGCTTAAACTCTAGGGCTACATTTTTCCCCCTTGAGAAGCTGCCTACATATACTTATTAAAGAACTTTAATCATCTCACCCTGGAATCTCTGTGCTATATTGTCTCATCCCAGGGGTCAGAAAGTTGTCCAGCAGAAGTAAAATCTTCATCTCAGGATCTTCTCTGTTTATGAATATTATTTTTAAAGATTTATTTATGTGTGAGAGAGAGAGAGTGAGAGAGAGAGCATGCACATGAGAGTGTTGGGGAGGGGGTGGGGCAGAGGGAGAGGGAGGGAGAAACTCAATCCGACTCCATGCTCAGTATGAAGCCTGCTGAGACACATGCAGGGCTTGATCTCAAGACCCTGAGATTGAGACCTGAGCCAAAATCAAGAGTTGGATGCTTAACTGACGGTGCCACCTAGGTGCCCCTGAATTTTTTTTAAAGCTGTTTGGCAAAAGAAGGGCAGAGGGAGAGCAATAACAGAAAAAGTGAATTCTTTTTCCAACTGGGACAGGGCCAGAAGTAGTAGGGATGCTTCACACAGTTTGCGTTTTCCTATTCTTTGTCTTCTGTCTAAGCTTCTTTAACTCTTAAATCCATCTTGTTCTATTGTTAGTTTTACCTTTCCTGCTCATGGATTCCATCATCTTTATTTAAACATTAGTTAGTTAATTTTGGAGTGATTCATTTATTCATTCATTTCAATAAAATTTAATCAAACATCTACCATATTAGTGAGGATGAGTAATACTGTTGTAACAAGAATCTCAGTAGCCTAGCACAGTGGTTTGTTTCTTGGTCCCCTAAAGTCCAGTCTGAATGTTGCTGCTGAGACTGCTCACCTTATAAGGGTGATTCAGGGATTTGATCTTTTCCATCTTATGGTACTGGCATATTCAGCAATATAACAGTTCTTTGCTTCAGCCACATGGATAGAGAACCTTTGAAAGATTGCTTGGGATGTGTTATGGCCAGGTTTGGTAGTGCTGTATACTACACGCATTCATATTCTGTTGATTGGAACTTGGTCACATGCTTATATATTCCAGGCTGGCAGTGGGCAGATGCAAGAAGGGTATGAGAAATCTCTTAATTGTATATCGAGAAAGGAGAGAAAAACTGATAAACATGATGCCAAACACTTTGCTAAGTATTGGAAATTAAAAAAAAAAAAAGAATAAGAAACAATTGTAGTATGAGGAGCTTACTTCCAGGCCACCAGACACATATGAACAGAAAATTAAATATAATATAGCATTAATAGTTACTGAGTGTATACTTTCCACGCCCTTAATGTGGTGGCCCTTAATTAATTATTCCATTCAATAGCTCCATGAGGTAGGTACTTTTATTATACCTATTTCATAGGTAAGGAAACCGAAGCACAAGGGTTTAAGAAACTTGCCTAGGGTCACACTACAAATAAGTGGCTGAGCTATGTTTCAAAACTAGGCAGTCTGTCTTTAAAGTTTGAACACTTAATAATTACATTATACTACAATAAAGAGATGCACAGGAGGATAAGGGACTATAAGGGAGACCCAGCCGGTGGTAGGATTAAGAAAAGACTTTATGTAGCAGGCACTATCTGAACTGAGGTGTAATGGTGAAGTTGGAATTAATCCAGTTCCAGGGCAGGAAGAATTCCATCAGAGGAAAAAGGGTGGATAAAGGTAGAGCAGTGACAGATATCTTGGTGTATTTTAAGATCTATAGGTGGTTTGATGCCATAGAAGATCCAGGCTGGAAGTTAGGAGAGACTAGCTGTAGAGATAGATGAGGCCAGGTCATCAGAGGCATTTTAGGCAGTGCTGAGGAGCTCACCACTTCTCCTAAGTGATGGCAACGCTTGAAATGTTTCATTTAGAGGATTTAAATAATCAAATTTACATTTTACTTATAATCCACTGGTGGCTATGTGAAGGATGGGTTGGAGTGGACCAAAAGTGCTGGCTGAAAGATTAGTTAAGAGGGTTTTAACGTAGTCTAGGAAAGCCAAATTTTAATACATCTGTTTTCTTTCTTATTACACAGAGAGTATAAAATAATAATAAATGGCTGAGTATCACTTACCATTCCACTCATTTATCCTCACAACAACCATGTGAAAGAGGTATTGTTATTATCCCCATTTTACAGTTGAGGAAATTAAGGCACAGATTGTGTGTATGAGTGGCTAGTAATTAATGGTACCAAAATTCAACTGTCTGTGGTCTGGCTCAAGGGCTGACCTCTAGTATATATAGTCTATATACTAGTGTATAGTATACAATTACCCAGTAGTACATAGTCTCCTCACATGAAGTAATGTTACAATTTATTAAAGTTACAAAAAGCTGGATGTGTTACATGGGTAAGGGGGGAGACGTGGGATTGGGAAGCAGAATCAGTAAGACGTATTCCAGTCAGAGGGTACAGGGACCTTCTCCTGAGGGGCCAGAAAGCCTGAGTCTTGGAGGCAAGATAGAATGGTTAGGTATGCTTCATTCTACAGAAGAAAAAACTTAGGCACGGAAGGATTGAATGACTCACCCAAGGTCCCATAACTAGTAAATCACAGAAAGAGGGTAAGAACTCAGATAGTTATTTATGGAGCCCATATTCTGTATCACCATATATTGTTGCCTCTCTTTGTTCCAATAAGTTATTGAGAGTGAAAAGCATTTTCCAGAATATGAGGAAGTCTTGGGTCAATACAAAATTTAGCAAAGCTACTTTCACAGTTATCAGTAAACACTTTCTATCAATGATAAGATAGGAATAACTGTAGAATATATATATTCTTGGTAAGAGTGGGAGCCATTTTCACAGTTTGCTAATAAAGTACTCCTCACAGATATCATAAGATCTTTAAAAATATATATTTATGTCTAATCTGGTGGTGTATGGAAGTGTCCTCTCTTAGAGCTCTCCTGGGGCTTTCTTATGTTCATTTTCTATTATCCTGGGGGATATGTAGCCCCTGGCTATGAGCCACCATAAACAGGGTTGACTATAGAATATGTGGGGCCCAGGGCAATATGAAAATGTGGTCTCCTTATTCAAAAATTGGTAAGGATTTCACAATGGCAACAACAGAAAGCTAAACCAAGCTTGGATATCTTCAGAGTGTGGTGCCTTGTATGGCTGCACAGATCACATACCTATGAGTGGGCCCTGGCAGTACCCTGTCCAACATTTAACTCTGTAGTTCCTGAAGGCATTGGCTGGGGTACCTCATTCTGTGGATCCCTAAAATCATGGTGTTTGCATCTCCAAAATGCTTATTCTGTTCAGTGGGGGGCTCCTCATCTTTAAGGCTTTCTCAGTTTCCTTCATTGTCCAGGGATGTAGATGAGAATGACCCTGAGAGGACCCTGTTCTTTCTCCTGGAGGGCAGGCTGCCCATCTTAGTCAGATCCTGTCTTTCTGCCTCATGGCATCTTGGCGCACAGTTAAGATGATGGGTGGAAGGAAAGATTGGGATTCAGTGGACTTTTGGGTTTTAAGAATATGATAAAGAGTGAGAAGAAAATATATGTTCAATACATGTAACTGTCACAGGGTATGTATCTAGAATATATACAGAACCCCTATAAAATCAATAAGAGAAAGACAACTCAATAGAAAAGTAGGTAAAAAATTTAAGCTCTTCACTCAAGAGAAATTATGAATAGCCAACAATCTTATGCACATTATAAACATTCTTTTGTATATATTTAACAACAACCACAACAGCAGCAAAGATTAAGGAAAGGCTTAACATAAAAGCAGTTAGGAACACAGCTTCCAAAAAAACATATTTTCTTTAAACAGAAGTTAAAAAAAAAACACAGTAAATTTTTGTATAAAAAACACCTACCCTCCCCCGATGTGAGTTGCATGGTAAGATGAAAGCATGCAAAATTGATTTAGAAGCCACCCCTGTAGTATAACTATCCCTTAAATCACTGTGTTGGTCAAAATATTTAATTGTGACACTTTATTCTTCCATTTCAATGTAAGAAAAATATGGTTTTGCTGATGACAATTCTGCTCTCATATTACAATGGGGCAGATGTCTGCACTTAATCGGAGAAATTATTTACATTTCAGTATTGCAAATACTCTTCATAGTAATTGATAACAGACTGCATAAGTGGACCCTTTAACCTCTCTGACAAATTCAACCAAATCAGTAATACATAACTATCTACAAACTGAGATGCCATATGCTCCATGTAGCTTTCCATTTGGGCCTGGACACTAACTAGTCAAGATTTATTAGGCCCCCATCGTTTACTGAGTCTACCATTTCTTTATTATTTATTCTTTTTTTAAAAGATTTTATTTATTTATTTGACAGAGAGAGAGAGAGATCACAAGTAGGCAGAGAGGCAGGCAGAGAGAGGGGGGGAAGCAGTCTCCCTGCTGAGCAGAGCCCAACGTGGGGCTCGATCCCAGGACCCTGAGATCATGACCTGAGCTGAAGGCAGAAGCTTTAACCCACTGAGCCACCCATGAAGGCAGAAGCTTTAGCCCACTGAGCCACCCAGGTGCCCCATGTTGTTCTTTACCAGCCCTGAAGAATAGGGCTTGATTGCAGCTTCCATTTTGCAGGGAAGGCAGTGAGAGGCAAGGTAGTTTGCTAAAGGTGGAAGAGTGTGATGGTGACAGGCCTGAGATTAGAGCCTACAGTCCCAGGGGGGTAATTTGATTCCATCACCTCTGTGAGTGGATACTGGCTCTGTGTTCATCACACACTCTCATTGAGGTTGCTGAAGCATTTCATGAACAGAAATCTTTTTCTTCCTGGGTCTCTCTGGCCCTTCCAGGATGTATTGTACCACTTAGCACCTATATTGCTCTTATATGTTTCTATTTTCTTCTTTCAGTGTTCCATTTGTGTAAAGGAGTTGAGTCCCTAATAAAATTGTGAGTGCCTTAACATCAAGAAACATGTTTTTTTTTAATTTCTTTTGGTATCCTTTCTCTTTATCAGCACAGTGTTAGGCATGTTTGGTAAACCCTCAATATTTAGGGTTATTGTTCTCTGATCCTTTTGTAAATTAGGTGACCAAAAATAGGATTCCAGTTTGCTTTACAAAATTAAATTTTGCTTTTATCACAAGGAATCTGTCTTTGGGCTGCTTTTGAAATAGGACTATATTTAAGACAATTCAATTTTGGCATAATTCCATGTACATGTATTCAGCAGGCGTGGTATGTGGAGTAATCAACTTAGAAGATCATTCGATCCTGTAAAAAATTACAGAAAATGTGCTCTGTGCTCCCCATGAATATTTGCTTGGGAAGCTGAAATTGTACAAAGTACCATCATCCCTTGTCAATTCTAATGTTAGATTTCTTGTTTAACTAAATGTATCTGGCCTATATGACTTCAGGTTTGAAAGGAAAGTGAAGGAAAGGACAAAGGAATTGAACTGCTTACCCATGGATAGTGGGAATAAATGTGAAAAATACTAATCTTGAGTTTGCATTATTTAAAAAAATGATTAGTCATGTAAGATGATCTTTGTCCTTCCTTCTTTTGCTTTCTTTTTTTCTTCTTCAGGCCTTTCAAGTATTTCATTTGGTTTGGTTTGGAAACTCCTGAGGATCAAATCCATCAACCCCAGCCTGACAAACTGCACAGCTTCCCCAGGCAGGGCTGATATGCACCAGTTCCCACTGATTGACATAACAGTTGGCATCAGTACTGAGTTGTCAGTCCCTGTACCATACTGGTTGTTAAAGATTTTGATTATAACCCATCCCCTGTCATACATGATATAGGCTGACTACATATTTGGGTTCTCTTCTATCACAGTGTTCTCTCTGACTCTTTCTCTTCAGCTCCACTTTGGATTCCCAAAGTTGAAGATGAACTGGTAGTGGACCTTTATTATTTTTGCTTGCCCAGCCTCTATTGATCGTGCTTCTGGTAACAGGACTCAGATTTTGTTTGGGGCTCATTCCTCCTCATTTCAGCCCTGGAGGTCCCAGTAGAACTGACTCTATTCCCAACATGTGTTCCAGACCTGGACCCATTGGTTCACTATGATGTCATCCCCTCCTGCCTGGGACCACTGGCCCAGAAGTAAATCTTCACTTTCACTGGTCTTGGAGTTTCAGGATGGAGGATCTGGGGCTGCTGCAGCCAACATGGTAGAAGTGGAGTCTGAGAGGATGGAGTCAGCACAGAGACCCGGAATCAGATAATGGAGAGCGAGACAAACCTAGTCCTTAGATATTGGTTGAAGCTCTTTTTCCAGGTACTCTTAAAGCCAGTTCTACTCATGGAGGTTTTGTTTGTTTGTTTTTAAAGTACAGAGAGTTCCCATATACCTCTTCCCCCAACACCTTCCTTCAACCTCCTCCATCGTCATCTTTCCTGTACCCAGAGTGGTACATTTGTTGTAATGGATGAACCTACATTGACACATCATTATCACCCAAAATCCATAGTTTACTTTAAGGTTCACTCTTTGTGTTATGCATTCCATAGATTTTGATAAATGTATAATGACATGTATCCACATTATAGTATTGTACAGAATAGTTTCACTGCCCTAAAAATCCTTCGCGCTCCCCTATTTATCCCTCCCTTACCCCTAACCCTTGGTAACCAGTGATCTTTTTACACTTACCATAGTTTTGCCTTTTCCAGAATGCTATGTAGTTGGAATCATAAAGTATGTAGCTTTTTCAGATTGGCTTCTTTCACTTAGTAATATGTATTTAAGTCTTTTCCTCCATGTCTTTTTGTGGCTTGATAGCTCATTTCTTTTTAGCACTGAATAATACTGCATTATTTGGATGTACCACAGTTTATTTATCCATTCATTTACTGAAGGATAGCTTGGTTGTTTTCCAAGTTTCAGCAGTTATGAATAAAGCAGCTACAAACATTTGTGTGTAGGTTTTTCTGTGGACATAAGTCCCCTGGAATTTTTAGACATAAAGTTCCCCCCTTTGCTTCAACCATTTTGGATTAGGTTTTCTTTTATAAGCAAGTAGAAAATACTAATGATATGCAGAGGCAGGATTATGAACTGTCCAAGATGTTCTTGATGTTCTTTTCTGCCTGACCTCATTTCAGGTACCCACTCTTAATCTTTTTTTTTTTTTTTTTTAAGATTTTATTTATTTATTTGACAGTGAGCACACAAGTGTGGGGGAGGGGCAGAAGGAGACGAAGAAACAGGTCTCCCCCCCCACCCCAGCTGAGCAAGGAGCCCTACATGGTGCTTAATCTTTTCATCCTCCCTTTTATTAAGTAAGTAAGGAAATGTAATCTACATATTATTACTGTCATCTTTAGACTCATTATTCTAATGGTCTCCAAAACTGGTTTCTCTGTCTTCAGTCTTGTTTTCCTTCCAATCTTTCTTCTACCATGCAATCAGAGGGATTGTTCTGATTTGTGAACTATATCACTCTTCTGCTTATCTATGACCGTCTAGCCCATGTTATACTACTGTTCTTGGGGTAAAAATCCAGTTACCTACCATGGCACATAGGCCTTTGGATGATCTAGCCCCTCCCCTTTTTAAAAAATTTAAATTCACTTAGTCAAGGTATAGTACATCATTAGTTTTGATATAATGTTCGGTGATTCATTAGTTGAATATAACACCCAGTGCTCATCATATCACGTGCCCTCTTTAATTCCCATCACCCAGTTACCCCATCCCCCCAACCACCTCCCTTTCTGTAACCTTCAGTTTGTTTCCCAGAGTCAAGAGTCTCATATGGTTTGTCTCCCTCTCTTATTTCTTCCCATTCAGTTTTCCCTCCCTTCCCCTGTTGTCCTCTGCACTATTCCATGTGTTCCACACGTGAGTGAGTGAAACCATATGATAATTGTGTTTCTCTGACTGACTTATTTCATTTAGCATAATACCCTCCAGTTCCATTCATGTTGATGTAAATGGTAGATATTAATCCTTTCTGATGGCTGAGTAATATTCCATTGTATATATGAACCACATCATTCTTGTCCATTCATCTGTTGAAGGACATCTTGGCTCCTTCCACAGTTTGGCTATTGTGGACATTGCTGCTATAAACATTGGGGTGCACGTGCCCCTTCTTTTCACTACATCTGTATCTTTGGGGTAAATACCCAGTAGTGCAATTGCTGGGTTGTAAGGTAGGTCTATTTTTAACGTCCTGAGGAACCTCCATATTGTTTTTCAGAGTGGCTGTACCAGCTTGCATTCCCACCAACAGTGTAAGAGGTTCCCGTTTCTCCACATCCTCACCAATATTTGTTTCCTGTTTTGTTAATTTTTGCCATTCTGACTGGTGTAAGGTGGTATCTCGTTGTTTTGATTTGTATTTCCCTGATGCTGAGTGATGTTGAGCATCTTTTTATGGGTCTCTTAGCCACTTGTATGTCTTCTTTGGAGAAATGTCTGTTCATGTCTTCTGCCCATTTCTTGATTGGATTATTTGTTTTTTGGGTGTTGAATTTGAGAAGTTCTTTATAGATCTTGGACACTAGCCCTTTACCTGTAATGTCATTTGCAAATATCTTCTCCCATTCTGTAGGTGGCCTTTCAGTTTTGTTGATTGTTTTCTTTGCTGTGCAGAAGCTTTTTAGTCCCCCTTCTCTCAGCACTTTTTTCTCTTGATTCTTATATCAATTCCATGACAGTTGTGGTACCACTGAGTCTTTGTATATGCTGTTATCTTTGCCTTGAAGACATGTACCTGTGCCCCTCCTCCTCTCTTGGCCAACTCTCACTCATCCTTCACTTCTCAATTCAAATATTACATCTTTCAGAAGGCCTTCCCTAATTCCTTACTCTGAGTTAGGCCTCTTTACTATAAGTATCTCATAATGTGTCTACTTAGCATTCATTAGCAAAATGAATTATTGAGGTATCCCAGCTGTTCTGGAGACAACCTGTGATGTGAAACACTTCCTGAAACCAAGCTTCAAACTCACAAATGCATGGGTAGATGGGTGGGTGGGGAGCTGGGTTGGGAGTCCCAGATCTATTACAGGCAAGTGGGGGAGAAGGTAGGTGGTCCTCAGAGCTGGTCGGGAGGAGTAGGTAAGGGAGAAGAGAAGAATATGAAATAGCATGGAGGAATGGAGGAAGGCAAACTTAATGCACAGGTACTTTTATGCATCTCTCTGGGAAGTGTGTTCATCCTGTGAGATGGACATGTTCCTCTTCATTTTCCAGAAGAAATCGGGAGATGTATGAAAATTACCCAAGTCTAACAAGCTATTAGCAAGAGGCAGAGTTGATAGGATTGCCAGAATTAAGAAGTAAAAACACAGAATGCCTAGTTAAATTTGAATTTCAAATAAACAACCAATACTTTTTTAGTGTAAGTATGTCCTAATTCTTAATTGTTTATCTGAAATTCAGATTTAACTGGGTGTCCAGTATTTCATTGAGCAACTTGAAAAGGTAGGGCAGTCTCTACTACAGTAGTGGCAGATAAGTTCACAGGCAGGATAAACCAACCATGCTAGTTGAATCAGTGGTTGAAAATATTGAATATGAAAAAGCAGTGGGAAGACCAATAGCATCAAAGTGACAAAGGAACTGTGCAATTCTCATATCCTTAGTGTCAGTAAAAGTGTCCTGTCAAAAAACCACTAGGTGATATGTTTCCAGAAGGATCACCCATTTTGACCTGCATCACAATTATAGGAATTTTAGGAAACAGCCTTAAATCCTTTTGGAAAAAATTGAGATGTCAGTTAATCTGAAATTGATCTCCCAAGGAAGTATTCCAAAATATGGAAATTTTTTGAAAAGATGCTCATAATTTATAAGTATATATCCTCACAAAAGTGGAAATAACACTGCAAAGATGATTATATCCACTCCTTGGAATATTTTGCAGTTGTGATGACAAAGGTCATTAATAACTTGAGACATGAAACAAGGTAGGGTACATAACTATATACAGAATGATCACAGCTGTTTGAAAGGGAAAAAAAATGAAGAAAGAATGATAACTTAAGAGAAAAGTTTGATAGGAATTACCGCAAATGTTGAAAGTGCTTTTCCGTGGGTGGTGATAAGAGATCTGTTCCCTTTTTTCAACTTTTCTCCATTTTTCAAAATTTTAATCGATGGCATATATTAGTTTTGTAGTAAAAGCTGTCAGTGTTTTATTTTAAAAGAGAGAGAGTGGATACTGTTATTATTTGTTGTTATATCTGTTTTCCACAGTAGACATAAACTTTTAACATTGTATTTGGCATAAAGTAGACATTCAGTAAATAATTATTGAATGAATGAGGACAGGTAGTATGTCTGTATTCTTTGTTATTGTATTTGCTATATTCCATTAGAGAGAGTTGAATGAATGGGAGATTTTAGCTCTTGGTGGCTTTGGACAAGCCTCCTAGACTTTCTGGGACTCTGTTCCTTACTTGTAAATTCAGGCTTGGACTATGATATCTCTATGGTGGTCTCCAGAAGCTGAAAAATGTTGTGATTATTTGATTATACAACGTTCAGACTGTCATGCAGCAAGGGTTAGCAGCCAGTTCCTGATCTCGTAATTCCAGGCCACTTCTTATCTCTAGACGTCTCTACTTTAGTATCAGGCAAGCCTTTTATGACGGACTATTTTATGAGGCTTCAGAACTGCCCAGTTGTACAGGGATCACTCACGATTAAATCCACTGCTTTCTGTATTTCAAAGATTTTATTTTACATCACTCCTATGCTTTCTGAGTTATTGCTTCATCCTGTAAGGGTAGCAGCATCAGGCCTATTTTAAAATTATTTTAAAATTGGTGACAGTTGTCAGAGTTGGCTAGACAGTTTGTTGTACCTGTCCGTTATCAGAGAAATGGATGTTAGCTGACCAGTTTCTTCTATTGTTAAAATTGTTATTTTACATTTGGACATTCAAAGAGGTATGTCATACAAAAACGAGGTACCAAGAAAAAAGAGAAACTCAGAAACCCTTTATGTTCAGGATTTTGTTTACCCATTTGAGGCATATTCATAGATAAAATGGAAATGTACTCAGCTGAGCTGGTTACATTAAGGGAGGCCATTTCTGGGTTCAGCAATTTTTATAGTGGGTAAGGCTTTCTTATTTTTAAGATTGTTGATACCACTCTCAAAAAATTGTTTTCCAACTCTTTGCTTGTAATAAGAGATGGTTAGCAGCTATTTACCACCTTAGGTCAAGAGCCCTCAAAATATTTTCTTAGTTTTTAATAATATATAATATTCTTTTTACCTTTTCCTAAAAACTTCTTGGTTTCCTTGACAGAAAAAAATTTCAATTTCTATGTGGATATTTTATTTTTCAAGAAAACATGAATGCTCCCAAACCTGGGTAAGATAATTCTACTTAGAACAGTAATCAGCTGAAAATGACATTGGTCTAAGATAAAGTCAATTGTGGAAGTATAAGGAAGGTTGGGTAAACAAAGCAACATGTTGTAGCTTCCTCCATAGTTCCCAGGGTTTACTCCATAGTTCCTCTCAGAGAGGCTCAAATAGAGGTAAAGACATAGTAAAGTAGTAAATTCGTGAAAAAAATCCAAATATACAAAGTAAGGAAAATTTTTTCTTTAACCATAAATTTAAAACATCTGTGCTGGGGCACCTGGGTGGCTCAGTTGGTTAAGCATCTGCCTTCCGCTCAGGTCATGATCCCAGGGTCCTGGGGATGGAGCCCTGCGGGGAGCCTGCTTCTCCCTCTCTTCCTGGCTAGTGCTCTCTTGCTATCTCTGTCACTATCTCTGTCAGTCTCTCTCAAATAAATAAAATCTTAAAAAAAAATCTCTGTTTATAGCATACAAACACAAATGCACATGAAAAACTTGCGATAGTTGGATCCTATAAAAGAACACCCTGTTTTTTGAAACCTTGGATCAACATCAATTTGCTCCCTCCAATTAGTACCTAACTCTCTAATGTGTTTAGCTTTCTCCCTTCACAAAAGTTTATTGATTTTTTTCACAAACATTCCATTATTTCAGAAAAAGAGAATATCAGATATTGAACTAGCATAAACATTCATATAACTGGATACTTGGCTATTCCAGTCCTTCCTCTCCAGCTATTGGATTTTGACTGTAATTGTTAGAAACTCAATATAAAGGAAAAGGAGGCATCAATATCTATTGCAGGAGCTATTTCTTCCAATCTCCTCACTGGCAAATTGAGGGGAAAAAATAAAAATGAAAGAGCCCATTTCTACCTTCTCTAATAAGGATGTGGATGTTGAATTTAAATTTATCCATTGGAGGAGATAGTTGGCTTGAGAGGACTTGGAGAAAGAGGTGGGAAGACATTCCTCAGTTCAGTGTAGGCCCACAAAGCCCAGAGGATTTTATGGGGAAAATATGTAATGACATAGTATGTTCTTCAATAGGCCAGGAGGTAGGTCAGTAATTTATGCACATATTCATAATTATTTCTTTGTTCTGTGACTTTGGGACATAATTCCAATTCATGTCTTAGCTCTAGATGTCCCAACTGTATATAAGGCAAGCCTTTTATGGGAGACTATTTTATGAGACTTGAGAATTGTACAGGAATTGTACAGGGATCACCTATATTAAATATTGTCACAACCTATCTTTCCATGTTCTCACCTCTTTCCCTGATCTCCCCTGAATTGTAGACTCTAGCACTGTTCTACTTGAGAGTCTATAAATATATCATGTGGTTTCATCCTTTTATGCTTTGCATATATGGTTCGCCATCCCACTGTCTTCAATCCCCCATCTCCAAATCATGCTTGAAGATGTGGTTGAAATGTCATTTCTCTATGAGGTCTTTTCAGATACCTTCAGGCAGAAATAACTGCATCCAATCTGTGACCCCAATGAAATTTAAAAATTCTTTTTAGAGAGCACTCATTATATTTTAGATAGGTATTTGTATCTATCTTGTCCACTAGACTGTGAGCTCCTTGAGAACATGCTAATATGTTAATCACCCTGTTTCATAAAACACTAGATACAAAGTAGGCAACTAACTTTTTTTTTAAAGATTTTATTTATTTATTTGACAGAGAGAGAGAGATTATAAGTAGGCAGAGAGGCAGGCAGAGAGAGGGGGAAACAGGCTCCCTACTGAGCACAGAGCCCCATGCGGGGCTCGATCCCAGGACCCTGAGATCATGACCTGAGCCGAAGGCAGAGGCTTTAACCCACTGAGCCACCCAGACACCCAGCAACTAACTTTTTTATCTTCCATTTCCTTTCTGCCTGTATGTGGCAGGGTGGGACTTTTCTCCCCTTTCTTCTTTGTAAACCACTGTAAAGAAACTGTGACTTTGCATAACATATATCCAACTTAAGCTATAAGAGGCTGTCAATAATAGCAAGATAAAGATTTATTTTGTTCAACTCTGAAAGATACAGAAGATCTAAGCTTTCTCTTTTGGTAAATGTAGGGTTCTTTTCCTACCTGACAAGGACAGAGCCTTGATTGGCATTCATGGTTTCAAGGACACTGCAAAATATCTGTGAGATGAAAACGAGACAAAAGTAGACCTTGGGGAAATTGAGGGAAATGGAAGGGATCCATAGAAAGCAGGAATTCTTGGATTTTTTCTGATGAGATCCCCATATGGAGAGAAATATGACTTAGAGAAAAGATTGACTAGATCCTTTCTAATATCTTCAGGGCTTTCTTTGTTCATGGTTATCTAAAAAGGGATTGTTTTAATGCAATATGCTTTACATGGGACTCTCAGACTCCCATGTAAATGGGAGCCTTTTGGCTAATGGTGCTTTTTGGCTAACGGTGCCTTTTGGCTAAAAGCCTAATTGTGCCTTTTCCTCTTCTTTTCCTTGTCCCCACCACATGCAGTTCCCAGCTTTGTCTTTTCCATTCCCTTCCTTACCCCTGGAGTCTCAATTCCTTCTTCACGGCTCAACCCTGACTTAATGGAGGGAGATCACTTCTGTGCTATGAGAGATAAGCGTAGGTCCAATGTGTGTGAACTGGTGTTCCCTCCCCCCCCACCCCATTCTCCTAGCACCAGGGGTTAAAATTTCCACATGTTCAGTGAAAAGGGGCCTTGGAGTCTGTAAGGTGAGTTATAGAAAATAAAGTATTATTTTTTTGCACATTTATGTTTATGGGCTGTAAAGCATCCTTTCCAACTTTTTAACATTTATTTCTTTTTTGGGTTACAAAGCAAACCTGTCCATTATATACATGTTAAGAATATAGAAAAACATAAAAAAAGCCCTTCAATAATTCTATTATTTTATCTATATTTTGAGGTATAAAAAGCAAATAAATGGAAGTTTCCCTCCTCCACTCATGTCCTCAGTCCCTAACACCTATTTATTGCTATCCAATTCATAATTTCTTTTAATATATTTAAATATATAAATTATTTAATGCATTTACTTACTTCTATAATTGACCGGTTCCAAAATATTAATGGAACACCTTGAGTGTAGAACACTGTAGTGGGTTCTATGAAGCTGTGTGTGTGTGTGTGAGTGCAATGGAAAGCTTGATTCTTACCCTTGAGGAATCAGTTAACTGCTTGTCAGAAAGATAGATGTGAAAAAGATGAAAATGTTTTAAAAAGAAATATGTAACCACACACAAACAGTTTCAGTAAAACAGATTGAATTATTTCTTAGGAATAGGTTAAAATTTTGGGGAAAAGAAATCTATCTTTTTTTCAGGTCCTCCAGTGACATTTAGTACTTAACTTATTATATCTTTGAAGTTACTGCATTGAGTCACGCACTCAGAAATCTAATCAACTCAAATACTATGTGGCTTTATAAAGAAAGTGAAAAATCTCTTTTTTTCTAGGCCAACTGTAGGAATCACTCTTCTCTTTTTGCCCCAATCTGCCTTCCCAACAGCACTGTTGGAGACTGGGCATGAAGAATGATTGGGAAGACAAGGCCCTGTGTGGTACTGACAGGAAGTGAGTAAATACAGTGGTCTTTAATCTTACAAAAATAAATAACATTTCCTCATTCCTTCACCTTGGTTTAGGCTTGATTGAGCATGAAAGGAGAATTTTCTTCCTCCTTTCAGAGTAGCATTTATGAACCTCTAAATGGAAGTCCCTCTATCTGCTTCTTCGCTCAGATGAGGGGCCTCGCTTCCGTATCCTCAGGGTGTACTACATAGACCACGGACTGCCAAGCGGGAGATGCAGATCCTATTTTTGGCACTACCCCCTGGCTTGCTGTGTGACCTCGTATAAATCACTTACATCTCTCCATTTCCCCGATGGCAAGACAGCTGCTGAAACATTCACTGTTGTTTCCAATGTCACAGCCACTCTTTTGCTACAGGCTTGAGAACAGGACAGAGTTGTGTCACTTGTCAGAGGAATCAGGCAGTCAGTTACTCATTTTTTCTGATATGATTGAATCGCTCTGGATAAATTCATCAGAGGCTCAGAAGCAGATGGTGTGATTTTTCACTTCACCCAATTAAAAAAAATGAAAAAAATTTCTCAAAACCTACAAAACATCCACAAAACACTCAGGTAAAGTTTTGGAAAGTTTTAAGAAGTAGATGTTTGGTCCTCCCTGGAATGAATGAATATATAATTTTGGAAATTCTTGGAATCATAAAACTTGAGGATTAGAAGAAATTGTGGAAATAATCACAGTCTGACTGCTTATTAGAATCAACCGAGGAACTTTAACAAGACTATAGATCTCCATATTCCAAATGAAATGTGTTTTTTTATTCAGGAGGCCCAGGCATCTGCCTTCTGAGGAAACTCCTCAGGGAAGTCTGATGATCAGTTAGGTTAGGGAACCATGGCTCAAGTCCACTAAATTGGACACTTATGTTCTCTTTCAGTGCGTTTGAATACTATTCAGATTTGGGGAAATCACTACTTACAGAGAAAGTAAATTCTATTTTGGAATTGTTTGGGAAATTATTTATTATTATCTCCTTTGATTAGGAACTAAAACACTATTTCTTCCTCAATTGTTACTGCTACCACTGTGTAAATGTTAATATTTACTGAATAGTTTCTGTATATCAGATACTTTTTTAAAGAGTGACCAACCATCCCGGCGTGCTTGGTACTGTCACAGTTTATCATTATCCCTTTTAATTCTCACAATCAGGTCATGAGATAAATCCTGTTCTTGACCTCCCTTAACATTTGAGGAAGCCAAGGTACAAATAAAAGAAACAGTTTGCCTAAGGTGACTCAGCATGTAAGCCGAGACCTGGGCTTAGAACCCAGACAGTTCAATTCAAGAGCCCCTTTTCTTTGATCATTATTCATTCACCAAGAGTCATTCTTCCATCTTCATTTCTTAGATTGACCGTCGCTTGTGCAATTGGTCCTTTCAAGCAGTCCTATGTAGTGCTCTGTTGGTGGACCCGCTTAATACTGGCCTTTCGGGGTGACAAAATCTAACTGTTGCTGTAGGGCTGTGGGAATTAATATGAGTCTCCCTCCCAGTTTTTTATAGAGGTCAAAATTGGTTATAAAATAAGTATTATATGCAGTGGCCTCAGAAGAGAAGATAAGCCACGGCAGAATAAACCTGAGTCGAGAGATTGATGGCACGTGTGGAAGGAGACATGTGCCTGGCTGCCGACTGTAGGCTGTTGGCTTAGGAGTGTTTATGATGTAATTGTGTATGAGTCTCAAGGTCAGAGGTTTTATTGTACTGTTCTTCTTCTTCTTTAGCATCAGTTGGTGATACTCTCAGCTTGTGTTCTATTACCTGATCCTCACTGTTTTAAAAAAAAATACCCCAAAGAAATTTGAATGCTGGCTGAGTATTTTATGATTAAGGAATTATTGTTATTTTTGAGTTATGACAGTGATACTGTGATTATGTTAAGAAATACAGGAGATCTTAGAGATATATGCCAAAATATCGATGGATGAAATACTTTGCTATGTAAATTTGCTTTAAAATAGTGGAGGAAAGGGGAAACTGGGGAGGTATGCAGATAAAACAAAATTGACCATATTATTGAGGCAGGATGATAGCTACATGTGGGCTCATTTTTTTATTCTATTTTGGTTTAAAAATTTCCATAATAAAAAGTAAAAGACAGATCCCCAAAGCAGGATTAGGGAGGAATCCCACTATATATCTGGGTGATTATATGGCATAATACCATTCTAAGTTTCTTTTGGTTGCTGTTCCACTTGAGATGCCTTCTTTGCCTAATGTGATCTGACGCATACCGAAGAGACTTCAGAAGGCACTACATTAAATATGACTTTATTTTAAAATGACTTTGTCACGTGTACATTTCCTCTGTGTGCAGAGAGGGCAGAGCCCTAAGGGAAGGGAGCAGGGATAGACTTGTAGTTAGGTCACTGGCTTCTGTGACAGGACAGGGTTCCAGCAACAGACATGAGTCAAATGAGGATGGAGTAGGGATGGAGAAGAGGCCTTGTTTAGGATGATTTGATTCTTCTTCCTGTCAGCTTCAGGACTCCGTTATCAGGTTTTGCATCCCTACCTCCTGCTCATCTCATTTTGCCTAGTAATTTCCTCTTTTCCCTCATTTCTTAAAAAATTCCTTTGCTTCCAGACACCTTATTAATGCTACTCTCTTCTGAGTGTTCGAGTTAAGAATCTGTCAGCAATTTCCATTAAACACCTCTCTCAGCTGACACTCTATTCCTAATTGGCGCTGTTGTAGCAGGGGGATAAAAGACAAAATCTTTACTTAATGCTGGGGACTAGGCTAGGTTTTCAATCTTAACTCTTCATTTTCTGGATTAGTGTGTTGACGTTAGTCCTTTCATTTACTTGAGTATCTTTTATTCCCAGGTAACCTCTTTGTTATTTGCAGTGCGGTGTCAACTGACAACCAGAGGGACTCAGAAAGAGTGGGTTCTTCACTTAAATTTAACCTTAATCTCAACAGGTTTTCAGATAGGCCAGTTCTTAAAGGAGAATGGTAACACTGCAGAGTATACCAGTTGGAAGCACACGTAGAAAATACCTTGTGTACTCTCCTCATTTTGTGGATTAAAAAAATTGCCCAAAATACCTGCATGATTTTTCCAAGTCAGTAATCTATTTAGTGCAATACAGTTTTCTGACTTCCATTTAAAAACGGATTCAGCCATGGTACTTTTAAAAACCACTTTTAAAATAAGAATTTTCATCATGAGTTAGAGAATTAAAAAATATAAACATCCTAAATTTTATTATCCCTTAAACCGTGTCACATACACCTTCATTTGCCAGGTATTGGAATTTTCTGACACCCATCATGTAGCATCTTTGATTCTACTCTCTTTAAAGGACTTGTGGTGGAGTGAAACTTAAAAGACATTTGTTCAGCAGTCTGGCTGCAGAATTCTTCTAAATTTTTAAGGCACCCCAGCAGTTTTGTAATTCATAGCCAGTTTTTAGCAACTCACCTTTATGGAGTCTTTCCAAAGAATTCAAGCTGTTTCTATAGAAACCATACATCCCTCTCTTTTCATACTCACATTACATCAGTCACCTTAATATTTAATTCAATTCTGGTGTTGAAGTTAGAAGTACACAGTCAGTGACAGGTTTAGGAACCAGGACTATTGACTCTTGGTAAGCATAGCAACTAATGAAAAAAGTATATGGGTGTACCAGGGAATTACTTAGCCAAGACAGGAGCGTTAATAAGGAGGTTTGCAAAGGTAATGTAGGGTTTTGGCTTACCTGGCCAGATGGTTAAGGGGTGGTTTTTTAAAAGATGATTTTTTAATGGTTTTTTTCCCCCTACTGACATGTTTTGGGGTTGTGGCCTAATGGAGAAGGCCTGATTCCATCTTCCCTGCCTCCTGGGACCCTTGCCATGTTGTAGCCCTGGACCGAAAACCACATCTCAGAAGCATAGCTTTGCCGGAAGGCTATGAGATTAGCTCAAACATCTTGCTCTGTGAAATCTCCTTTTGTTTTTAAGCACTTCTGTATTTTAGACTCAGTTATGTATAATTTTTTGGGCCATATTTTCTCCAGAATATCTGTCTGTTTTTGGAGGAGGTGACTCACCCACATCAGTTTGGTTCATTTGTCAGAAGTCCTCTAGAAGACCTTTCTATTCTAAATAATTGGTGCCAGAAGGAAGAGCTGTGATTCTGTCAGTGAAATGTTGCAGATCTTTGTTTGTTTTCAAGAAGGCAGACACACATCTCCTACTGGGGGAGTCTGCTTTGCTTATTTCCACTAAATATTAGAGCCTCCTTTGTTCTAGCATGATCCTTACCCCCACTCATTACTCCTAAGTTACCTTGGAAGCACTCCAAGTTATCATTGCTTTTCGTCTCCCTGGAAGCCAAGTTTTAATTCTACTTCCTATTATCCCATCACTCTGTCTCTTGGACATTCTTCCTTTGATATAGATCTGTCAGGTCCCTTTGTAAAAATGTAAACCTATTACATTCCTTTTATTCACCCTGGCACTAATGTCCTGACTTCAAATAAATGTCCTGAAGCTCTGTTGGCTGGCCTTTACAGAGCAGCACATTTTTAAGTTACCTTCCATCCACTGCCCTCTTTTACTTTGTTTAAGATGTAAAATGAGGGCAAAGAATCACAGGGCTTAACTAATGCTCTGCAATTTCCTGCTGTCTCTATACCTTTCTTATGACGTTAATTCATTGCCATTTCTCTGACCTGTGGAATCTCTTCTGGATAGAAATGACTAGGAGTTAAAATGAAGTTTAAAAAAATGACAATTTGATTCAGTAGTCTTGTCAGAGTTCTTGTTGCTGCATCTTTGGGACAGGATACACTATTGTAATCATTTTAACAACTGCTCTCTGTGTTAAAACACCTATCTTAATTACTCAGCTGAAGGTTAGGGTTTTGATTTAGCTTCCTTTGGTTAAAAAGAAGTATTTTAAATCATCTAAACTTCCTCCCCTCTGCTAGCTTCTGTGTTTTGTCAATTTCCTCCAAACAGATCATTATGGTGCAAGTACTAACAAAAACATCCAGCTTTTTTATATTCTCAGTATTATCATTTGATATTCCATTCTTTGAGTTTCTCAAAGTTGTTATAGTTAGTATATACCAGGTAGATTGTTTGAATTGCAAGTAATAGAAACTGGAGTTTAATTCACAAAGCACAGTAGGAATTTATTGGAGATGCCTAGTGCCTCAGAAAAATCAAGGGGTTTCTCATGGGTCTGTAGGTTGACTGTGGTTTGGTGGATCCTGGATAGGCTTGGCTGGTGTGGCAGCCTGAGTAATGGCGCCCTCAAGATATCCAGGTCCTACTCCCTGTAACCTGTGAATGTTACCTTATGTGGCAAAAGAGACTTTGCAGATGTGACTCAGTTAAGGATCTTGAGGTGGAGAGGCTATCCTGGATTATCCTAGTGGGCCCTAAGTGCAATCATAAGTATCTTGGTAAGAGGGAGACTGAGGAGAATTTTATACAGAAAGCAGAAGGTGATATGCAATGGCAACAGAGGGATTCAAAGATGCTATGCTGCTGGCTTTGACGATGAAGGAAGGCGCCCTGAGCCAAGGAATGCAGCTCTAGACTCTGGAAATGTCAAGGAAATACATACTGTCCTAGGGCTTCTGGATGGAGCATGCTCCTGCTGACCCCTTGATCTTGCCCCACTGAAATTCATTTTGGGCCTCCAAAACTGCAAGATTATTAATTTTGTTGTTTTAAGCCACAAACATTGTGGTCATATGCTAGCATAGCCACAGGAAAGTAATACAACTGGGTATCTCTGCTTCGAGGTGCAGCTGGCTGGCTAACCTCCAGGCTTTGAGTTGGGTTCTGATGTGCTGCATGTGTGTCATTCCTCAGGCTCAGGGAAAGGAAGAGGCTTCCTGAGGCATGCTCTTCTTGTGGCAAATCTCTGGAGTATAATGGTCAAGCCAAATGACCAAGTGTATGTAAGTCTCCGTGAATCATGTCAACTAATGTTTTTTTGACCAAAGCATGTCATGCGGCCAACCTCGCCATCAGCAGAATGGGGAGGTATACTGGGCCTACAGTGGAAGGCAGGAGGTGAGGGCAGTAAGTATTTGCTGAACCATAATCCAGCCCATCACAGGCAGGGGTCAAGTGATTCTGTGGGCCTGAACCACCACTAAGGTTGTCCACACATCACAGGAACAGGTAGTAGTTAATCGATATTAGGTGCTGCTGCTCAAAGTTAGGTTAGCTATTAGACATCCAGACACAGGATGCTGCCATTACTACTTAATGAATTCCAAACTGTCCCTTGCTTTTTTAAATTTTATTTTATCACTTGATCTAGAGTCAGTGTCTGGGGGTCCTAGGTACAAACATTTGATTGGCCAATTCTAGGTTAATAGTTCCATGAGAGCAGTTGTCTAGCCTTTCCAACTCCATATTGGGAGGGAGGAGGCCCTGCTTACTGCGACCTCTCACATAATGGCAGAACTCCCTCAGTGTAGGAAGGGGATTTAGATGCTGGACAGGCAGCAAAACACAATGATAAAGATCTTCCAAAGGGCATTGCGGTACAGTGGAAAAAGAAAGGGTTTGGGGCAGATTTCTTAAATGTCCTGAAACTTTGTTTCCTCATCTCTAACAGAGAAAAAAATAACCATAAAAATTTCATGAATAATATAATTCAAGTACTTGACATATTGATGCTTAATAAATGGCAGGCATTTTTCTTTTTTCTTTCCTTTTTTTTTTTTTAAGGAGACAACTCATTTTTTCCAACTTCATTTTTTATGAGGAAATTTTCCATTTTTGCTTAGGAAGGCATAGTATTTTGTGGCTTATGTGTGTTTGTCAGCCATTTAAAGACAGATTCCCTTTTCAGTCTCCATTCTCTATCTCTTATTTCTCGAGAAGTGGTTTACCTTTTCACTGAAGTGGCAAGAATTGGATACCCACTGTCCACATTCTTCTGGGTGAGGTTCAGGTGATGACGATTGGTCTTCTTCTGTGGTCTGCCCTTCTTTGTCCCCTTGGCCTGTGCTTTGTACATTTGTGCTTTCCTTCTCTACTGTATGTGTTAACTTTGTTCCTGCAGTGAAACTCAAGGTTGTAAAGGGTAGATGGGTTTGTTGTGTAGGGAAAATGTTAGGAAAACCATATGGAGGTGGGTCCAGGTATAATCTCAGATCTGGCACTACCAGTAGACATTTTGATATCTATTGACCATTCTGTTTCTCAACTGATTCCAAATCTATAATATGAAGGTATGTAATTGGCAACCTTAGACTTTCCAACATTCTTTTAAAGTGAGTTAAAGAATAAAGCTTAAAGTGGAGAGCTGTTATCCAGAACTCTCATTTCTAGTTTCATTTTACTAGGCTAGTTTCATGTCCTATAAAATAGTTTATTTTTGTATACATAAATGGCTGAACTCCAAATGTCAAAAATAACTTGAGAAGGCAAATTCAAATAGTTGAGCGATAATGACAGAACAACCTTAAATGTTTATAGTCATCAGGGTAATAATGACTATATATATATATATATATATATATATATTTATATATATACTCAGATAAGTAGACCATGGAGGTAACATATAATTGGGAGCCAAAGACAGATCTATTGCTGACTCTGCCACTGCTTATTCAAGTGTCTTTATTTTGGGACCATATGGGCTTCATGTCCTCTGGTAAATGCACAGATTGCTGAATGGACCTCACTATAGGTCTCTCCACCTGGGTGCGGGATGCTCACAGAAAGTAGTCCAGGTTGGGAAGTCATCATGGCCCTTTCAAAGTGATAATAGTTACTTCTTTCCAGAGGAGCAGATGGTAGATAGAAGAGTCATCAATGCAAAAATAATCCTTTTCTTCACTTTCCCAATCCTGATCCAGCTCATATCACTTTCAGATCTGAGTATTCTGGCTAGGTGTAAATGAAGCTCCACTTTCCTATCTGTTTGGTGAGCATGAAATCCATAAAAGCTTATCCTTAAGTATACTTCTCTGTAATTCAGAGAAATTATATTTGAAAACAGTTACTCAGCTGTATATGTAGTTATGCAGACTTGTCTTTAATTGGAACGTTTCCAAAGTGAATCCTGTAGATCAAAGCAAAGATATAACCCAAGAATGAAGTTACCTAATGAAAGTCAATGAAACCTTGATACAAATGACAGGCATATAGAGATGGGGCTATTTAAGAGTAACATGGAAATCAGATTTTTTTTTTTGCCTGCCCGGCATCCATTTTCCATTCTAATGTCAGCATCCTGAACTTCCTTTCTCCACCCTCATTCTATGTAGTTTGTGTGGGGCTAACTCTACTTTCTAGATACTGAGAATTGTCTCATGACCCAAAATGATACAATAAGATACAATCCCAGGAATTTTGATAGAGCAACTGGAGGTCCTTAGTGTGACTGTGAAGGGAGAAACTGCCTGAAAATGACACCATAGAGATAAGCAAAAAGATGAAGAGAGTATACCCAAGCCGACAACATAAATTGAGTCCCTGGATTCATCCATGTCTCAATCCCAGCTGCCCCTGGATACTTTGGCTTACTTTAGCCAACAAATCTCTTTTTATCAAGTTTGGGTTGGACTTTTATTACAAATGAAGAAACTCCTACTCATACAAAGCATTGACAGCAGATAAAAAAATAAGAGGCAGTGTGAAATATCAAGTAGAAAGTTCACAGGCCCAGGTTATTAGGCCTGGTTTAATCACTAAACATTTGTGGGCCTTCTTCTTCACCTGTGAAATTAAACTACAATTTTATAAATGTTATTTATTTTATTGAGGATCTAAAGATTAAATAACCATGAGGCTAGTTACCAGCACAATCATGTGGTGGATAGCTGCCCTATGGTTTTATTCTAGGGCTCTGTTCACAAAATTTTTTTCTCTGAGACAAGTACCCTTTTATGCTATTGGATTGACATTCTCCCCAACCTTTGGAAATTCACATGGATAAAATGGTATTGATTGTGGACCATGAACGAATGTTTCTCCTATGGCAGAAAAACGTTTAGTATTAGATATAAGAAGGGGATTGGAACATTGACCCACACTTTTTTTGTATTAAGCCAATGATTGATGCATTAGAAGTTTTTTCTCTATTATATTTTTTGAGACATATTCAAGGAGGATTTAAGTCAGTTATTTGTTAGATCCCCAGTGCCTTACTAATGTGTCTGGTACATAATGAGTACTCAAGAAATATTTAGCAAGTGGTTGAGTAATTAGGGTTATTTCTGCTTATATTATAAAGTCTTTCATTTTAATCCAGTAACACTTCCAAAAGAAGGAGATTTCCAGAAGTCTATTCCCTTTGTTATTACTAATGAATGTTTAAAAGTGGTATTTTCTTATATACATTAACAATGAAAAAAATGGACATTTATGTACAGTGACTTGCATTATTTTTAAAAATACAGCTTCCTTAAGGACTTTATATTTTTTCTATAAAATTCCTCATTTTGCCTCATACTAGTTTTCTTAAAGTTGTTTGACTTACTTTTCATGTTGCTTTAAAAGATTCCTAAATAAATCAATATTATTTGTGTTGAAATCATATTTTCTTAAATGTTAACAGATTCTACCCCCTTCCATCTAATTTGCCATGCTAGTTCCTTCACTGCACACAGAATATGAAATAGATTTAGATATAATTGGGTCACAGATTATTAAATAACCAGCCTCTCAACTTTGTCCTGTAAAATTTCCAGATGCACACACACGTTTCCTTTTCTGCCCGCCACAGCAGAGCATTTCTCCTCACTGAAATGAACTAAATGGAAATTTGTTCATGATCTGAATTTATTCAGTGGTAGATACCTCTTATTTGTAGCCTCTCTTTAAAGTCCTTTTTAAGCCCCCAAACTGGATTTATAATTGGTTTCCTATATTCAGCTGTTTATTTTTTCATTTACTCTTTCTTCCTTACACACACTGACCTTGGATCTCTTCAACTATTCCATTATTATTACTAATTCCTTTCATCCTTCCTTCCTTTCTTTTTTTCCTCTTTCCCTTTCTCCCTTCTTCTCTCCTTCTCTTTCTTTCCTTGCTTCTTCCTTTAAAAAAATTAAGTAAATGCTTTGAGAACTTGTTTATCAATCGGCTCCCTCATTGTGGAAATTCTTGGTCAATCACTTAGGTCCATACATAAGGGATCCATTTCTACTTTTTTGCTTTTATTATTATTATATTATTATTTTATTTATTTATTTGTTGGAGAGAAGGAGAGAGCACAAGCAGGGGGAGGAGTGGCAGGCAGAGAGAGAAGATGAATCCCTACTGAGCAGGGAGCCTGATGCAGGACTTGATCCCAGGACCCTGGGATCATGACCTGAGCTGAAGGCAGATGCTTAACCGACTGAGCCACCCAGGTGTCCCTGCTTTTATTATTTTTGTTATTGTTGTTCTCCTTTAATTCATATAGCTTTGGGTCTCTGGATTTTTTTTTTTTTTTTTTGTCTTTTCCACAAGAAGTAATAGTAACATAGCAATATATGATCCAGCCTTTAAGGGGCAGAGGTATGAGATTACTGGTCTGTGTTCACAGCTAGCTCTGAGATGTGTATTTCCTAGCAGCTTTACCTTTTTGTATGTTGAGCAGAAAGACAGAAAGAGAGGGAATTTAATTCAGTTATATAAAGCAGAGTTTCTGGCTACAGACTGCCTGGGTTGAATCCTGGCTTTGTCATTTACCAGTGTATGACCTTAGGTAAGTTACTTAACTTCTCTGTGCTTAACTTGCTTTAAAATGAGAAGATACTAATATATCAAAATATTAGGAGGTTTAAAGTCAATAATAGATGAAAATTCTTGAAAATCTTTTATATACGCTAGCTTTTATTACTAAGTGGGAATTATATTCAAATAGCTGGAAGAGGAAGATTAACATTTTTATCATTATCAAAATGCCTAACTTAGAAACAAATGTTAAAATAATCCAATCAGTGAATCATTGAAGCAATGAATAAAGAACTATATAACTTCAAAGGTACTAGATGCATGTGTAAAACTCTTCAAAAATTTCTTCTATATTAAGAAACATCTTATTGATGACTTATTAAAAGATCGTGTATGTGTATATATATATTAGGAGAACATTGTTCACTTATCCATTGCTGGTAATAATCACCCCCAAATCTAGAGGCATAAAACGCCATTTTATTTGCTTTTGGATTCTGTGAGTTAGTAATGTGGGCAGATCACAGAGCATATCTTTCTCTACCCTGCAATGTCTGGGGTCTCACCTGGGAAGACTGATGCCTGAGAATTAGAATCGTCCAGAGGCTTCCTCACTTATATGTATGGCAATAGACAAATGGATTGGGCTGGGATAAATGAAGGCATGGCTTAGCTGGGATGGTTTACTGGTCTGTCTACCTATGTCCTTTCCATGTGGTTTAGACTTCTTCACAACATGGTGGTCTCACGGTCTCAGTCTCCTTACTTGGAAGCTCAAGGCTCCAAGAGTGAGTCGTCCAGAGAAGAAAGAGAAAGGTGCTTTATCTTTTATGACCTAGCTTTGCAAGTACATATTATCACTCCCACAGGCTCTATTTATTGAAGTAGTCATAAGCCAGACCAGATTCAAGGGATGGGGACATGGATCCCACATTAAAGAGAGAAGTATCAAAGAATTTGTGACTATACCACAAGGGGCTAGAGAGAAATTCATTGTACATCATTCTAATTGCATCTGGTCTTATTTGTTTACATGAAAACATAGGATTGAAAAATAGATGACCTAATGGAAGGAAGGCTTTTAAAAAGGAGCCTCTATAGGAAAAATAGTGCTGTCTCCCTGATCCTTTCTGATTTATGCTAACCCTGATATTTTTTTCTTGTTTAAATACTTGTTTCTGTTTTTTAGCTCTCTCCAAATTCCTGATTACACAGTTAACATGTTTTATAGTAAATGCAAAAAGCACATAAAAATATAGGAAGCAGAACTGTGCCTCTATCCATCCTCCCACCAATAGTCCTCCTACTACTAGGAAAGTACTGTTAATATTCTGACATATTATCTCCCTCCACTTTTTACTATGATAGTTTTACACATTTTCTATAATACTATGCACACATATATATTGACTACTCTTTCAGTTTAAGATTTTGCTATAGCCATTTTATTAATATCACTAAAAGTTATCTGTATCCTTTTCTCTTTTTCTCTCTAAATATTATTATTAGACTTTAAAATGAAAAATTTAAACTTAAGCTAAAACAACACATGCTCATGATAAAACACCAACGTACAGGGTATATAAGATTAAAAGAAAGCCACTTCCCTAACCAAACCCAAGTTATTGGTCTATAAATAGTCAACAGTTTTTTAAAATGTGATTTTTGATATATTTATTATTTTGAAACTTATATTCTCTTAACATTAGTAAATTTTGAACTTTCTCTGTTAGCATTTGTAGATTTATCTTTATTTAGATACTCTCCAATCCAGATTTTCTAATGTTTGATACTATAAAAATGCTGCAACAAACATCGTTATTTTTTACATTGTTTGCATATTTGTAAAAGCTTTTCTGTAGGGTAGACACCTAGGTGTAAAAATATTACCTCAAAGTATTGATCATTTAAAATTTTGATAGATAATGCAGAATTTGCAATCATCTGTTTTAATTATTGCATAATATTCCCATATATGGATATAATTTTATTTGTTTAATCATTTCCCCAGAATTGGACATTTAGGCTGTCTGAAGTGATAAATGATGTGGCATGAATATTCTCACGATGAAATCTTTGTCACTATTACCTTAAGATTGACTTTTATAAAAGAAATTTGTTGTCATAACTTATGAATATTTTGAAGACTCCTCATTCATATTGCTACATTGATTTTTCAGAAATGTATCAGCTTACATCTCTGGTTTCTGCAAACCTTTGAACTTGAGATCAGGCTAAAATGTTGCTATAAAATGTTATGGCTAGTTCTTAATTTCCTATACTTAAGGTTAATAATACCATGTAAAATGGGACCAGCATTTGTCCAGAAAATGATGAATACTTTTCAGATGATTCATGTATTACTCAAAATTTCATGGTTTTCTTACGAAGAATGTCCTCTGTTGTCCCTTGGCAGTCACTTCCTATTGCTACAACAGTTGGGGAGTCTGGATATGCATTAATGGGGGTCAGGATACTTGCCCTGGTATGGGACTATTGTACATGAGTATGAAATAGAAAATGTTCAGCCACAGAAATATTGTTTCTCTACAGAAAAAAAATGTTAGAAATGATCCCTAAACATGGTCCCCATGTTTGCAACTAAATTCCAGACTTTGGAAGGTGTATTTTATTACTTCATATTTTTTCTTGTCCTTTGGATAAAACAGAGGCAAATGACTTGTGGATCTTTTGAGAGAAATATTTTTAGTTCAGGATATAAGTAAAGAGAGGATTGGATTTCTAACCATCCTAAATCTTGACTTTTTTTCCTATTATCTTGAGATCACTCACTTGTCATTTAGTCCCCATTGCTGTGGATGGTTAATTTTATTCAATTTGTGTGTGTAATAGTATTTAATTTCACAGTTAGGTTCTCAGCTCCATGAACACCGAATTATTCCTTGTATATCTTTGTATCTATCCCCTGACAGTGCTAAAAAAGGACCTTGACTCTAATGAGTTCTTCATTCATTTAATATATCCTTGTTAGGCACATATTCTGCACAATACACAGTGCTAGTTATGGAGATTCTATGAGAAGACATAGTCTTAGTGCTCATCAGATATTCATACAATTCCTTGTTTTTTCCATCTTCTGTTGCATTTGGGTTCCTGCCATGTGACTAGTTCTGACTAGTGGATTATGGACATTTAATGGGCTGAGATACTTAAGGAGTTGGTGTGGCACTTCTCTCTCTCTCTCTTACCCTGATATGGCAACCTAGGAAGCCAGATATTGAGATAATGACATAAGAAGGTGGGAGTCTTAATCCCTGAGTCATTCAGGAAGTGAAAGTCCTCACCATGTACACCAGACTTAGTGTGAGTGAAAAATGAGCTTTTTTTGCTTTAAGCCACTGTGATTTTTTTTTTTTTTTGGTTTTATTTGTTTCTATAGCAAAACAAATTCTGTCTTGAGACACTTCCACTAAGCAGCTTATAGTCTATATGAAGTAAGGATATGTATGATTAACTTTTGATTATGTGGTTGGGAAATAGAGAGACCTGTGGACTTTGAGGTTCTCAGTTGAATAAGAATTCAACATGATTAGTTTCTCTGGGTTTTGGGCTCTACTTTAACTATCCGTGAGTTTGAGAAAAAACATAACCTCCCAGGGCTATAATTTCCTCATTTGTAAGGGAGGGCAGGCCGTTTTTCTTGCTGTAACTGCATCTCTGTTTTATAAGCAGCTGTGAGAGTAGAAGAAACAGGGACCAGAAGGACATCATATCTTTATAAAAAGAGGTACTTTTCTGTGATTTACTGGGTAGGCCCTCACAACACTACACTTGAAGTAGCAGATGGTGGCAGGAAGGGCCATTATCTTCTAACTCAAACATAGATCTTTCAGTCTGTCTTCAGGGCAGCCATGAAAATTTGTCACAGTACATTCTTTACTATCAACAAGAATACCGTTTCTTCAGAAAGAGAATACTCAACACTGTCAGACTCCTACTCAACCGTATGTGTCAATATTGCATCTTAGGGCAATCTTTTCTTGAACATCTTTCCATTCCCTCACACAAAGAAAGTTATCCACCACCTCCTACATGTTATCTCTACATTCCAGACACACTTTCATCATTTTACATATGACATGGTATTTATTATTGTTTTTTAAACAGCTATTTCTGCTGTACTGGACTGTACATTCCATAAGGAAAGGACTTTTCTTCATTATACTCCTGGGGTCTAAGCTAGTGCCCAGCATCCTGTAGCCACCCAATAAATACTTCTTAAAATAATTGAATGACAGTCAAGTGAATCCTTCACTGTTAATCAACATTTCCTGGTAAACGTGACTTGAAATGAATTCAACAATGGAGTAGTAGTGCTACTACTCCAGTCAGTTTGCTATTACATAATCCCCTCCCCTCCACCTTTTTTAAGAGGTAGGCCATTTCCAGGTTACCTGCCATAGAATTGAATTACAGAATCATGTTTTAGTTCTGACTTCTTAGCTTGTTTTGCAAGGGAATTAGGAGATTAAAACATTTGTATTGCTAAAGAGCTTGAGATCTGCTCAGGAAAGTATCTTTAGAATGTCTAAGTGCTTAGTATCATAATATTTATTGAGAATTGATGAATAGAATTCTTAAAATAGTCTTACTCATTGTGGTATCACTGAAAGCGTGTTATACTAAATCCCATTTGTCTTGGATATAGGATTTCTGGAAGATGAATGGAAAGAGGAAATTAGTGGATTTTGGAGTGGATTGTATAAGAATGAACACTTTCTTTAAAGGGTTCCTTTTTTTAAAGTGAGAAATGTTAGGAAAAAAATGCCTTTAGCTACATCTAGTTGGGCTTGGTAATTACAAGTCTAAGAAATGGGCAAATCCCATATTCTGCCCGATGGAGAGTGTGAGAAAAACCTCTGCTTTGAATTCTGTCCTGGGATGGGGCCGAAGAACCACTGAGGGTCATTCCTTACATAGAGTCTCTAAAATGAGGTATGCCATTTATGGATATGTTCATTCTCTGGGAGAAGGAAGGCTTCATTCTTATGCTGTGTGGAGTTTGATGGCCTTTGGTATTTATGTCAGGCATGGGTTTAAAAAAATGAACAAACATATCTTCAAAGCTGAGGAAAGATTTCGTGGTCAGAGCAATTGGTTGCTGAGGTGGGATAGTCAGCTTCATTTGGGAGAACTGGGATAGCGATACAGGGAGATAGCAACAGGGGAAGGAGATTGACGTTACCTGATGGTACTAAAAAATTCTCTGAAGTGTGTTTCAGATATCTAGTCTAAAATATGTCCTTCTCTCCTCCCTAGAGACAACAAAAAGTGTAGGTCTGCACTTCTGCTCTTCTTATACCCATTCTTTGCACTACCCTCTGGTTACTCGATTTTCTCTACAAAAGTTCTCTTGATATTCATTTAAATCTCACTTCATTTAAATCTATAAAAATATAGAGTTTTTTTATTTTTGTTGTTGTTGTTCAGTGCCTTCTGAAGAACTGCCTTCTCCCAATGTTAAGAAATGAGTACTCAAAAACAGAGAAGCTAGCCCAATTTTTCTTGTAGGAGAGTACTTACCACCATCATCATTCACAAACTCCTATAGAGTACCCATTCTGTGTAATAATAGTTATAACAATAGTAACAGTTATGAAAAGTTTATATAGAGTTTCTCACATTGGGACCATTCAGGGGACTTTCATGGTTACAGTATAGCAGAAGCAAAAATAGCATATAAGTCTTACAAAGTCGGTTTAGAACTGTCTCCAAATGATTGCTCAGTAGCCATCTATGCTTACACTTCTCTTAGAAAGACAGGTTTTGTTGACCGTTAGCTCCTCTGATTGGAGGAAGGGAAACTTACCCACCAACAGGAGAGTAATAGGTATGATCAAGTGTGGGTGCACATAGGTTTGTCATGGTTGCCTGTCAAGTGTGTACTGGAGATTCGAGTAATTTTAGCTGGATGACATTGACATTATTCTCTCTAAAGTAGAAGGTGAAGTTTTCTACTCACAGTGGGCAAAAATGGGGGCTTAAAGAGTGTGGCTAATTACTCAGACTCATCTGCAGGTTATCACATGTGTCTTCAAATCACAACAAATGTCAACTTCAGTAAATTATAGACCTTAATTTTATTCTCCAATCATTATTATGATGATAAAATCCTCTGGATCTGTGACTTCATCAGACAGTACATATGCTTATGGAATGGTAGAGAACCAGCTGATATTGAGATATCATTTTGAAAGCAACATTTAATGTAGCACTGAAGTGCCTGGGCCCTAATACTACCTGCAATCGGAAAAGTTGTGGTCAAAAGTCTCCCTGGGCCTCAATGGATTCTCATTAACTCTGAGAAGGCAGAGGGAAGACAGAAGAGGTTGACACCTCCTATTACACCTCTTAGTGCTGCATATCATTCTTCTTCAACTGCCCCATAAGAATTGGGCAGGGCATCCATTTCTACATTCTTCATAGAACTTCAGGGATGATTGCATCATGGTGAAACAGTTTTTTTACTTTTTAATTTTGTTGCATTTTTTCCTCTTGGGGAGATTTACATTGAGAAGACTCTTTGTACATAGCTTATCTGTTCACGATTTTAGCAATTTGTCTGCATTTCTATTCTGAATTTAAAATATTACCCTTTGGAAGCTTTTCATGTCATGTTAAAAAAAAAAAGCCCTTCTCTCTTTTACAGCCATAAAAAGAGCAGAAGTAGATATTGCTATTCAGTAAGGAGTGGGTATCATTAGCTCAGCACATCAGAAATCCTCTGAATATAGAAAGATTTCTTCTGAAATGATATAAAAATTGGAGTATTTAGCAAAGAATACTATTGTCATAAGCATTTATTATAAAGAAGAATCTGAACCTTTAATTTCTTACATCTCTTTTCTGAAGCGCAAAGCAGGGAAAGTTTAGTGTCAATACTTATAAAAGTACATTTTCCTTACTAAAGCAGTAGCATAGCCTTCTGGGTAATGAGGCAAATTGAAATTTAGGAGGACTGGGTTCTTTCAAACTCAACTATTGCCTGACCTTGGTAATGCTGTTTACCCTCTCCAAGCCTCAAGCTCCCCATCTATAAAGTTGGACTCATAATGATCTTGCATTTACACACTCCTTTGAGGATTATAAAGAGAAGGTACTACATAAACCAGGAGCTTTTTATTCTTTATAGTTTTCATCTGAGTGTATTATTTAGCTAGGGTTCAGAACAGATCAATGAAGAGGTAGGAAGTAGGATTTTAAAAGAAAGGTTAAGTTAAAAGTTTTGCAGAGAGCAAATATTTATATATTATTTAATGTAATCCCATTGACTTTCAATATATGTTTGGAAATGTTTCTGTAGGAAAAACCAAATAGCCCCAACTCATAAGAAGAAATTTCACTTGAGAATCCTGCTATCCAACTTTAGGGAATATTTAGCCTTTGTCAAAAATATAGTCTGATTATATTTACTGCTCCTAATCACACTGGTAAGATGTTAGATGACCATCCTATATGACCACACCTATATTTAAAAAGTACATTGGACACTAATTATTATCTCACTGCATGTCCTCATTATCTCAACCAAAGTTCTGAGTTATGAGATGTCTGTAGTTGATTAGTAAACATCTTTAGTAAGAGGAAATGAAGGAAGGTGTGTTTTCAGAGCAGATGTCTGTCTGCATTTAGCATAATAATGGACCTCTTTAATATGCATGGATAGTGGTTCCAGAACTAGACCAAAAGAAGATACTGACAATGGCAGTGTTGATGAAACCGGCAAGAGTCCTAATATCTTTGGAGGCAACTGTGACTTCATATCTAATAAAATTCTTCATTGTATAATAAAATTGACCTAAACCAGATGTGATTGAGGTGAGAGAGGATTGTTATTTGGAGGAGAATAGCTAAACCTAAATAAAAAGAATTTAATAAGGCCTCTGGATATGTGATGGTAAATTGCAAACAGATGGTCCAACTGTCTACCTTCTCAACAGTTATGGTAAGGAACAGTACTAGATACTCAGAGGGTCGTAGGTAAAAAGCAAACCATCTGTATATACAAAGGAGTTTCTTAAGAAAAGGATAAGCAAAATAAGAACAACAACCATAGAATCATAATTTGGGAATTAAAGATCTTTGGGGTAGTAGAACTACACAAGCCTTTAAATGGGTAAAATATGCCCAGAGAAATAATGGCTGGAAGGATAAGCAAATTATGGGAAAGATGAAGGGAAAGAAAGAGAATGGGAAATATGTTAGAGTTTATCATTTATGAAAGACTGACAGTACCATGTTGAAAACTTCTGGGATATTTTCATGTTACTTGTAATGGAAAAAATGATTTTATGTGTATTGTGCAATCATATTTTGTAATGAAAAGTTGTGGAATTTCCTTTCTAACATTTTGAGGGAGAGGATGTAGAGGTGTCTTCTGTCCTCAGTGGCTGCAAACATAAATGATTACTTGGCTTGAGGCATTAGGGAATGGTGGGGACTGGTGAAGTGTCAGATGCTGTTTATATTTAGAGGAAAGAGGATGGACTCTCTGACCCCTTCCATTCTAAGTTCTTGCCTGTAAGTAAATTTCTTTACACCATATTCAGGACAAAATTAAATTTGGCTTCCTTAACTAACAGATCACCTAAGAGAAGCTGGTCTCATGTGAACAAAGGTATTTCAAAGCCTAAAAAAGTAACAACTCATTTCCACAATGGCACTTTTCTCTATGAGCATTTGGTGCCCTATTGCTGATTCCAGGCAGCATAAACTTTGTACAGCTGACATTTTCTGATTCAACTCCCGCTATAATTGAAATTACTTTATTAAACAAGCTTGAATCATTTCAATTACTTCGTGGCCTGGAGTGCTGGTGGCATACATGATGACTACATGCTGATTAAATTAGAGCTCATGCACCCCAGAAAGAGGTGCATACCAGAAAATGGCTTTCTCTTTCTTTAGTATAAAAAAGCCCTCTCTAATTCATATTCACTGGCTAGATCCCTTTGGGTCGTATATTAATATTCATAAGATAAGCCACATAGCTAAAGCAGAAGATTAAAGTCAAGTCTCTTAATAAAGAACCAAGAGTAATGACTAGAGTAAAATCTCCAAAAATGCCATTATCCCCCCGAAGAGTGAACACTACTACTGTACATGTGTTGAAGCTGAGCAAGAGAACAATAAAAAATGAATTACTGCAGTGATTTGGATTTTAAAATACGCTAGAGAGGAATGAGCAAACACAAATACTTAGACCAGTAGGAAAGAATATCAGGATCAGATGGTTGTATAAAGCACCAACTTAAGAGTAGAGTGTACAGTTCACCTTATTTTGATATGAGAATAGATGTGTGCTAGAGATAGCACTAAAAATTATATTTCCCTTAAGTAGACTTTATGATTTTCTCTTGGATTCAGTACTGAATTCTGAGGACCGAGGTAAACTAAATCACTAACCATAGAGCTGCTCAGTTAATTCTTTCTAGTTTATCTACTACTGTACTTTTGCTCTCCTTTGACCATTTGTGTTGATCTCTTCTTGGTAAGATGAGGAAATTATACTTGCATAGATACTGCCTTCCCTTGCTCTTTCCTTTCCTTCCTTCCTTAGAATTAACTGAGTGCCCATTTTGAACTGGATACTTTCTTAGGAGCCAGGGATCCAGCAATTGGCAAAGCTTCTGCCTTCAGGAAACTTAATAAGTGGGAAAACAATGAACATTGAAACCAGTTACAAGTAATAATTTCAGAGAGTGAGAAGTGCTGTAAGAAGAACAATACTAGGTATTTGGGTACTAGGGTTGATATGGGTATTAGGGCTGACTTGTTTGTTTTTGATGGGAGTTGCTATTTTAGATGGGGATACAAAGGAAGACACCTTCTCTTTGAGGAAGGGGCATTTGAGAAGAGAATATTTGCATATTAATGCCATTATAATAATAAAGTTTTATTTTTGTATCATGCATTAGAGTTTCAGATAAAATATATTATTTAATGATCATATCAATCTTGTGAGATCAGAATTAGGATCTCAGTTTTCTAAATGAAGCTAAGAAAGCTTAAATGACTTGTCCCAAATTTACATAGCCAATGTGTGGCAGAATTTATAGGTCACATGGCTTATATTACAAAGAAAATTTTACTATGACAGAGAAAAGTATGGGATTTAAATAAAACCTAAAATCCTACTACCACAAAAATATTATTTTTGCATAACTCCTTTCCATTCGTGTGTGTATATAAGTAAATGTGTGTGTGTCTGCGTGCATGCAAGAGCAGGTGTAGTGGTTCAAAAAGAACTGAACTCTCACAAATTTACTATTCAGTAACTAGGTTATACATTTACATTTGGTCAAAACCAATTTCTGTAGGAGTCATGACAGTCATCTATAATTTACAAGTATGAAGATGTGCCTCTCATGTCACAAGGCATATGTTAATCCTATAGTCTAGTTCATCCCAAACACTTTTTAGCTTATCCTAGTTAGAGGGTAAAATGGCAGCCCCAGTGCAGTCCTTTATTTCCTCATGGCTACAAAATGAGGTTCTTGACATAACTACATGCAAACCACATGTTTCCATAATCTGGTTGATTGAGTAATATAATTTAAAAAATGTCCAATTCTTTTTGAATTACAATCAGTTTCTCCCTTTGTGTATTTTTAATTAACTGTACATGCCATGATTTGCTAAGTGGTTTAATTGTTGAATGCAGGTTTTCTTGCCCTAAACTGTTAGTACAATTTCCGTTTATTAAAACAATCCCCTCGCTTCTAAAAGCTCATCTTGCTTCTGCCAGAGCTTGAAGGAGTTGCATCTTCATTTTTTTGATTTTGTTCAAGGAAGCTTTACTATAACAACCTGTCCCAGGAAGAGGGAACAGCATACACCAAAGCCTGGAGACTGATAGTTAGAGAGAGGAGGAGGAGGGTGACGAAAGACGAAGCCTGAATTGCATGCAGCGAGATGCCATACCTGGAAGGGCACTGATGCCGTGCTGGAGAGTGTGTATTTTCTCAGTATGATGGGGAATCACGGAAAGATTTTAAGCAGGGAATGGACAAATTTGCTTAGTTCCTTTGATTATTTTTCAAGTGTCATTGTCTTTTTAAACTTCCTATAAATTTCGTGAGAAACTGGCTGAGTTTATTATGTGGGAGAGTGTTTTTGTCTCAGTCCTGAAGCATATTAATAGACATAACCAAAATAAATTTTTCCTTCTGAGCATAGCTTCTGTTGTTACTGGAGAAATTTGATAAGCTCTGAAAAAATATATATTCATATTTTCTTTTTTTTTATATTCATATTTTCAAATGTGCTTTTCAACTAAAGATTTTAGTGCATCCATGTTCATGTGTTTGGGAGTGTTTGTTCCATCATCTAGACAGCTCCATTTCTCCTTTTATTTTCTTATCTCCTTCTTGGAAAGCCGCAATTAAATTCAGCACTGTATCAGAATTAGAAAGTAACAAAAATATCCATGGTATTATCATTTGGGTTCACACTGTTTTAAACCACAGTCTTGAAGAAGATTGAAAAATTGGATTTTGGGATTGAACACTGACTGACTCACCAGTAGTTACCTTCCTGTGGAGATTAATATTTTCTTCTGTGTGAAGAAAAGAATGACTTATAAGATGTATTTGACTATTAGAGAACGAGAACTCCTAAAATGGCTTTACTACATAATAATAGCTATAATGTATTGTTTCTCTCTCTCTCTCTCTCTCTCTCTCTCTCACATACACACACACACACACACACACACACACACACATAAAAACATAATTTGCAAAACAACTCTATAAAGTAGGTATTATCCCCATTCCAAAGTGAGGAAACCAAGGGTTTGGGAAGTTAAGAATCTTGTTCCAGGTCACACACAAGAGGTAGAACCTGGCTTTGAACCAGATTCTGACTTCTGAGATACTGCTTCTAACCATGTCATTCAGCCCCTCCCACTTCAGCAAGCCAACTTTTGGCAAAGTAACCTCTGTGTATCTCGGTTTTCTATAAATTATAGAAGTTGGACTAGATAAAGAGGTTGGGCTAAATTATCTCTAAACCTTGTAGTTCAGACATTCCTTAAGTGGTCTTCCTCTTAGACATTGCCAATTATGAACAACAGCATTATTTAAAATAATTACTTTATATGTGGTTTTCAGAAACCATTTTCTTTATAGAAAGCAATAAGGAATCAAGGTTGCTGATAGTCCAACAGTGAATGATGAGGATAGGAGTTTTCACAAGTCCAGGCATTGGAGTTTGAGGTTGCTGGATGCCAGTCCCAACTCTGACCGACACTCACTCTCTGAGTCACATAACATTTCTGAGCTCCTTATCTGTATAACTGTGATGATGATATCTAACGTTTGCAGAGTTGTATGAAAATTAGAGGTAATGTTTGTTTTTAGGTTATCATTGATATTCAGTAAATATTATCATCTACATTATTATCATTGACATCACTGTCCTTATCAGAAGCCACGACATTAGTGATAGATAAGGGAGAACTTGCTATGATTTCCTTTGATATCTACTCAAAAAAGGGTCTGAATTAAAGAACTGGTTCACACTCAAAACTCCGGGTTAGAGCTGAGTGGATATAAGTTAAATATAATATTTTTTCATTCAACAAATATTAATTGAACACCTAGTTTATAGCCATGTGGCTATTTTATTATCATTTATTATTGTTTTAGAGAGCGAGAGAGTGCGGGGAAGGGGTAAGGGGAGAGGAAGAGATAGACTCTTAAGCAGGCTCCACACCCTGCAGAGAGCTGAACATGGGGCTCAATTTCACAACCCTGAGATCATATCTTGAACTCAAGAGTTGGATGCTTAACAACTGAGCCACCCAGGTGCCCCTGCTGTGTTGCTTTTTAAACCATGGATTTAACAATAAGCAAAACAGTTCCTGTGCTCACAGAACAAGATTTAAGTGGGCATGACAGAAATAGATATAAACTAAGTCTGTAGTGATTAGGGCAATGATGAAGAATAAAGCAGGGTAAGTGGACAGAGTGTAAGTTTCTGTGTAAGGAACCTTTTTTTTTTTTTTTTTTTAAAGATTTTATTTATTTATTTGACAGAGAAAGAGAGCACAATCAGGCAGAGCTGCAGGCAGAGGGAGAAGGAGAAGCAGGCTCCCCAATGAGCAGAGAGCCCGACACAGGGCTCGATCCCACGACCCTGGGATCATGACCAGAGCTGAAGGCAGACCCTTACCTGATTGAGCCACCCAGGCACCCTAGGAACTTTGTTTTATATATATAGTCATGAGGGGTGAACTCTCTCATTAGGTGACATTTGAGGAAAGACCTAAAGGAGTGAAGGGGCAAATGGTGTGGGCATCTGAGGAACATTCCAGGCAAAGGCAAGTACTAAGACTTGGAGGAGGAAATGTACTTCAGTGCTTAAAGAAGAGCAAGGAAGCCAGTGTGTCTAGAGCAGAGTGCAGAGAGTAGAGTGAAGAGATGATAGAGTGATGGCAAGAGCCCATCACCATTATTTCTCTCATTATTATTTACAACAATCCAAACTGGGGAGAGGAGTAAAATGTAAGGCAAGGAGTTTGTAAGTGGACCAGAGTTCTAGATATGAGCTCCCTCTGCTTATTACCAGCTCTGAGATTTGGGGCAGGACCCTTAGGTTTCTGAGCCTCAGAGTCCCCTGCTACAAATGATCATAATACCTTTCTGTTGACTTTACAGATTACTGTGAAGAGCAGATGAAAATGCTCAGAAAAAAGATGAAGTAGATGCTCCTTTGCTGGGGTACATGGCCAGGCTTCTGACATGTTTAGGAACCTGCTGAAATTGAATGTGAAATTTGCCTTTATTATTTTCTCCTTAGATTCTCAAAGGTTTGTCATCAGATTCTCAAAAGGTTTTGTGAAAATGTTGCTGAAAAGCACTAACATCAGAGACAGTAGAGTTGGAATTATTTGCTCTGACCAGGTGTGCTGTTCCTAAATCACAATAATGTTTTCTGTGCTCAAATGTGGATTAAAAATAGCCCTGCATATAGTAGTGGTTCTCAGAGTTGAGCATGCATCAGAATCACCTGGAGGATTTGCTGGTCCCCACTCCCAGGGCTTTCTGATTCAGTAGGTCTGAGGTAGAAACTGTAAATCTGCATTTTTTTTTTCATTTTGGAATTTAATTTGTTTACATGGCATCTGTTATCACCTGTGTCATTAGAGAAAGGATATCACACACACAGAAGTATAGTTGACAACAATGTTACATTAGTTTCAGGTGTTTAACATTGTGATTTGACAGGTTTATACATTATGATACGTTCATAATCTGCATTTCTAATAAGTTCCCAGGTGATGCTGCTACAGCTCCTCTGGGACTCACAGTTTAAGCGTCACTAGCATACAGTGTGGGCAAGGTCTAGATATTTAGTAGGCAGGTTATTGGAGAAGCTGCTAATGTCCCAGAATAGATAACAGTAATGGCCTCTACTTCAGACTTCTCTGTTGAAAAGAAAAATACGTCTCTTTTGGTCAGTGTGTGTGAATTCATCACTAGTGCTGTCTTTCTTGAACAGCATGCTACAGCTCAACAACTCTTAACATCTTTTTTGGGGGCCAAAATGGTGTAATATTCCATCTGACAATATGCCTGCTATTTTCCTGCTAATCTCACAGAGTGGCAGAGTAAGAGCCTTGCTGTCTCAAGCCCTGGAACTGGCAATGGCTGCCGTGTGGGCTCAATGGGCCTTTTAATTGAGGAAGTCACAGGGTTCTCTGTAAAGCCTTTCCAAGAATTTGAAAATACATTTTCTTTTGAAAGAGACAGAAAGAGGCTTTTGGAAGTAAGTACTTTTTGAAGATGTTTACATCAGTGGTGAATAGGGAGGAATTGAAATGTAAGCACCATTTGTAGCTTGGATTCTGTATTTTTTTATTGTGGAACATGGTTCAAAACCACCTGCCCTATTCCTTCTTTAGGAGAATGATACACACACATTTTTCATGGCAGCCCTGGACAGCAACAAGTGACACTGGTGAATAGCATTGAAGTACAGATGCTAACCAGCAGCACCCAGGATGATAAACACTTGGGCAAAATGGCATTGCAAAGCAGGAGAAGAACATATTTTAAACAGGCTGAAAATGTGCTCTATGATAGATAGAGTTAAATTTGGCTAATTTCATTTGTCCTCACAAATGCCATTTTTCAAAATCTTACTTCATTGCTATTTTAATTTTCTCTGTCCTGCCCTCATCTTCATTTTCTGTTTGCCCTTAATCCTTTAATACATTCTTCTTATCTTTCCTTGACTGTTCTGAATACTTAATGTTTGGAGAAACTCTATTTCAATCAGATCTGGTACCTGTCAAGGAACAGTAAATAAGCATAGTATTATAGATTCAATTTTAAAAAGGCTATTTAAGTCACATCAGTGTGAGCCATATTAATATCTGAGATGCTAAGGGACTTTCACAGCCCTGGAACTTGGAGGAGACCGAAATGTCTTAATCCTTGAAATGTGGAAGAGGAAGAGAGAGAGAACACCTTCACTTTTACACAAGCAAAACTTGTTTGTCCAAGGACATTCAGACCCTTAGAAACACAAAGCAAAAAGAACTGGTAGACCGTTTGCTGGTTGGAGGGCAATTTCTTATGTTTGCCTGTATAGGTTTCTTCAGTATCCCCAACAGCTATCCCCTTTAAAATCAAATGGGACGTACTCTCAAGCACTTGCAAACTATTTTTAAACAAGCCAGAGGTAGGGCATTAAAAATGGGGAATAGCTGTAAATCCCAGAAAAATAGCATATGGGTAAAACTGCAGATATTTATGCAGTAGTTTTGATTCCAAACATCTCCATTTCTCAAGGTATTTGAATATTTTTGGTTTACAAAATACTTCCACTTGTTTTTTTAATGTTAGAAGTGTCTACATTTTTATAACTCCTACTAAGGTATCTTATGTTCATTACTGTCTCCATAAAAGCTTGATTTGGTGGCAGTGGTGCACTTTATGAGCTGTCATGGGATATGCTACATATTATGTTAAGGCGAGGAGGGAGAAGATGACAAACAAATCATAAAGTTGTTTGTTTTCCTAGACAATTTTACATCTGTTTTCCTCATTTTTTAAAGTTTTAAATGATCTATATGTTTGGCAAAATAAGATGTTTGTGTTGCTTTTTCATGCTTGGTGCAATTAAGGATGGTGTTCTTATCAAAACATACATTTCACACAGTTGTGTTTTTTTTTTTTTTTAACCAAATAGTGAAGAGATTTGGATGTTTATTTTGGTTATGCCATTAACAAAGTCAGTCATTCTGAGTCTCTTTCTCTTGTTCAAAGGGTTAATAATAGCAAGTTCTGCAGGTCTGGTTATAACATGGACTCTAAGATATAGGAGAATGGGACAGAGTTTTTTGTACTTATCAAATTGCCTATGTGGTATTTGAGTTACTACTGGAGTGTAGTCCACATTATAAATTAATACATTGATATTTTATTTATTTAATTAATTAATAAATAAATTTATTTATTTTAAAGATTTTATTTATTTATTTGACAGAGAGAGAGAGATCACAAGTAGGCAGAGAGGCAGGCAGAGAGAGAGGGGGAAGCAGGCTCCCCGCTGAGCAGAGAGCCCGATGCGGGGCTCGATTCCAGGACCCGGAGATCATGACCTGAGCCGAAGGCAAAGGCTTTAACCCACTGAGCCACCCAGATGCCCCAGTACATTGATATTTTAGTTTGTCAATCCATTTATGGACGTTCGTTTAAGGCAGCATAATCCCACTTGGACCTGACTGCTTTTGGGATAATTTGGTACAAAGATAAAGGTACATTGTATGTAAAGCTGAATCTAAAGGCTTAGATTTACTTGTGTAAGTATTTTGAACTTTTGCACATAAATGATTACCATAATCAAAATTAAAAGAAAAATGACACATTGGGATAAAACGTTTATAATGAATGTGATGGCTAAATGATTAATGCCCTCAGTGTATAAAGAGGTCTTAAAAATTGATAAGAAAAGCAGAAAGTCAATTATCATATGGTTTCACTTACGTGTGGAGCATAAGGAAAAACATGGAGGACATTGTGAGAGGGAAGGTAGGAGTGAATTGGAGGAAATCGGAGGGGTGGTGAACCATGAGAGACTGTGAACTCTGAGTAACAGACTGAGGTTTTTGGAGGGGTGAGGGTGGGGGGTTGGGCAAGCCTGGTGGTGGGTATTGAGGAGGGCACGTATTGCATGGAGCACTGGGTGTGGTATATGAACAATGAATCTTGTAACACTGAAAAAATAAAATAAAAGTATTTGGGGGAAAAAAAACTTAAAATAGAGAAAAGAACAAAGGACATGAATAGGCAATTCATAAAAGAAGAAAATTAATGGCCAATAAGAATAAAAAAGTCAAATTTCATTAGTAATCAAAGAAATATGAGCTAAAATCAAACACCATTCCTCTTGATCAAATTGGCAAAGATCTAAAAAGATAGTATTTAATTCCTAATCATTTACTCAATACAAATGGCTGCTCTTGCACCCTTAGAATGGCCCTGAGATTTTAGTATGCACCATTGTAGCACACTGTCATTTCCTTCCTGGAAAATGCAACAAGGGAGTGCCTTCGGATTCAGGCACTCCAGGTTAGATTTTCAGTATTCCTACTTACGTTTGACCTTGAAGAGGCTGCCGGTTTCTTAAACCTTCTGAGCTTCTGTACAACGTGGATAATGCCTGATTTGCAAAGTTTTTGTGAAGAGGCAGTTAGTAATGCTTCTGGAAGAAAGTAGTGCTTAGTCAATGGTGGCTATTCCAGACTATTTTGGACTATTTTCTATAGTTTTAAACACAAAATTTCAAAATTTGTGTTTTGTAATGTAAAAGACTTGACCCTTCAGAATACGTGTTAGATGCAAATATTGGGCAGGAACTGTCTAATCAGTAAGTTGCAGGCAGCTTTGTGCTAGGAGATAATGGATGGTGTGACTCCAGGTGTCCCTTGCTTCTATATAACGTGGAACTTTTTTTTAAAGTATTAGAACCTAAAATTTTTTCTTTTCACCAAAATCCATGCTGGATTTTGCAGCATGGAACATAAAGTTTATGCAGAACGGAGTGGGACAGAAAAAGGATGAATATAAATGATTTGATGATGGACAGAAGTTAATCATCTTCTATAATCTAATCATCTTCTATAAACATCAGGTGATCATTTTTGTGCATCATTTGGATGAAAAAATCATCCAAAAAAGAGAAAAACTGGGACGCTTGGGTGGCTCAGTCAGTTAAGCGGCTGCCTTCGGCTCAGGTCATGATCCCAGGGTCCTGGGATCGAGTCCTGCATCGGGCTCCTTGCTCAGCGAGGAGCCTGCTTCTCTCTCTGCCTCTGCCTGCCACTGTGCCTGCTTGCGCGCTCTCTCTCTCTGACAAATAAATAAATAAAAATAAAATAAAATCTTTAAAAAAAAAAAAAAAAAGAAAAACTGTTCCCTGGGTAACAGTCCTATTCTCCTGGAGGGAATTTTACAGAGTACACACAAGGAGGAGAATCCAATCTGTTACATAGATATCTGCAGTAGGAAGTCAGGAATGAGTCTCTCTAGAGTTAGGGAACTGTAGTTGATGAAGCTACTATATGTAAAATGTGAACACTGAACAACTGAGGACAGAGAGACAGGGAAAGGTTCTGGTACTGATAAGCAGGCTGTGTGTGTGGTTGGTGGAAGAGCTTTGGAGCACAGAACAAGAAGATTATGCAAGACCAAGTCAGGAAAGCAACTGGCAACTTCTGCCAGGAAGAGGTTTCTGTAATTGTAGGGTGATGAGCAATTGGAATGCACAATTATCAAGACGTGTATAGTTTATTGTGTATATGTGTAGACTTCATATCTACCAGTTTCATATTTATTCTGCCTGGGAAGTAACAAGGCTTTAGGTCTCTCTCATCCAAAATGTGCCTTTTCCCTCATTTGGGGGAATTTTTATAGAATGTCAGTCAGTTGACTAAAGTCACTATCTAGCATTAACTTCTGTCCATCAGCTTCTTCTCCATGCTGGCTCCCACCCGTCCATACCAGCTGCCGGCAGACTCTGGAGAGGCACTTCTTGTGGCTCTGACATCATGAGAATCCAGTGTCCACACAGAGGGTGATGTCTCTGGGGCGCCAGAATTAAGCTGGCTCTCAGCAGAAGCTGAGCAAAGGACCTCCTCATCTCAGCCATACTCATCCAGGTCCCTGAAGTTGATCTACTTGTGTCCAGGGGACAAGGGGACCTGTCCAGGAGACCACAGTGAACAACGTCCAGCTCTGGTCAAAATATCTTATCTTCTTTTATGGTTTTCTCACTCCATCAAAATGTCCTCTCTCCACTCCCAAGTGTAACCATTTCCTTCTTCCCTATTCATCCCAAAGTGGCCCTGCAGGAGACAAGTGATACTGCCTGTGAGTGGGAGTGTGGTCTACAGTTCAGAGGCTTCCCTAGCTAGTTCTAAGCCTACTTAAGTCTTAAAAGGGTCTTCATTCACTCCACCATGTAAGGGGCAGCCATCCTCAATGTCTGTTTGTCCTTACAAAGTTTTCAGGAAAAGAATCTGCATCCTGATGGAACAAACTGAATAAATTTGAAATTAAAAGGAATGTTCTGCTTCCTGGAGCTGGCTAACAAGTTTGGCAGGTCCCTACCTCTTCCAGCAGGGCCTGAGCAAAGCTTGTTTTGGCCTGGGCGTGCCTCACATTTTCTATGCTTCTGAATAGGTTATGCTTTCTGATGCTCTGTTTTATCAGCCTACAATTTTCCTCGGATAACAGCAAGCAATTTCTCATTTCCTTCCTCCTTTGATGTATGATCTTTCAAATATTCATAGATGTTTTCCCTGCCTTTTTTGTTGTGAACTGGGGTTTTTATCTTTAGTCCTTCGGCCACATCGGTTTTGCTATTCTGAGTTCTTACCCAAATGTAAGGCAGCTGAAGGTTTCTAGAGTCTGGTTCACAGAGTGAAATAAGAAAGCAAAAGATTTTGGGCAAATGGCCTTGGGCTCTGTAGCGATAAACAAGGATGATATACTCCTGCCTGGACTGGACCCTGTGTCATTTCTCTGAGGAGGAACCTCGGTTCAGGTTTTCCTGTTCTTCCTACTCCAGAAGGGGCACAACTGTGACACCCAAGGGAAGGGAACCAATCTTTTTGTTTTTTTCTTGGGTGGAATGAAAACATTAAATTTAGGAAGCCCTGTGTTCTCTTCTGAGTAGAGTGGGGTTCAGGTGCAGGTGTCACAGGAGTGAGGGAACAGAGATGCAAGGAGCCAGCTCCATAACCTTGGTTAAGTGACTTAAGGTTCCTAAGCTCAGTTCTCTTAACTGTAGAAAGCTGATAATTTTGAGGATAACTGGGATGTTTGAAAAAGTTTTGACCCCTGGGAGCATATAGTAGGCTCAAAATAACAAAGAAAGATTGCTGCTATTATTATTCATCTTGGAATTAGAGAAACTTAGTATTCTATTCTACTTCTGCTACTCTCTAGTCATGTGACCTTCTGTCAATGGTCAGCAAGCTTTCTGTAAAAGGCCAGAGAGTAAATATTTTATAGTTTACATGCCATATTGTTTCTGTTGCAATTATTTGACTCTGCCATTGTAGTGAAAGCAGCTGTAGTCTATATAGAAACAAATGGACATGGTTGTGTTCTAATAAAACTTTATTTGTACACTTGAAATTTGAATAACATCGAATTTTTACATGTCACAAACTGTTATTCTTTTGACTTTTTTCAATCATTTAAAAATATAAAAAGCATTTTTAACTTGACCAAGTTCACACAAAAAGAGGTGGTGAGTGGATTTGGCCTGTGGGCCATGATTTGCTTTACCTTAGGTCAACACTACATTTCTATAACTTTTAGTTTCTTTTCCCATGAGTTGTGCTGATGTGTATTTCAAAGAGGTAAAGTGCTTAATATACAATAGGTGTTCAATAAATTGTAGTTGTTATAATAATAACTATTATTATTAACTTTGGAAAGTGGGGACTATCATATGCTATTATGGTCTATATTTCTAGTTTAATATGGTTACAGTTAAGGAAAAAGACTTCATTTGATTGCTGTCTCCACTCCCCGTATTTTGTTCATTTATTTTTAGTAAGAAAGTATTGTTATACAGCGGAATCCTAATAGCCAAAGACTTCCTTTTGGTAAAGTAATGTGACTCTCTTTAAAGATTAGTCAGTTCCAGTTCACCCTAGGTTATTTTCAAAGGAAAAAGGCACTTATTTTTATTTGTGTGGAAATGGAATTAAAATGTCATATTTCCACTGATCAACTGAGATAAATTGTTTTCTTTTTTCTTCTTTTTAAAAAAATTTAATTTCAGTGTCATTAACATACAGTGTTATATTCATTACAGTTGCACCATAGAGTGATTCAGCAATTCCATATATTACTCAGTGCTCATCAAGATAAGTGTACTCTTAATCCCCATCACCTATTTCACCCATCCTCACACCCACCTTCCCTCTGGTGACCATCTGTTTGCTCTCTATGGTTAAGAGTCTGTGTTTTTAGCTTGTCTCCCTCTCTCTTTTTTCCCTTGTTTGTTTGTTTCGTTTCTTAAATTCCACATATGAGTGAAATCTTATGGTATTTGTCTTTCTCTGACTGGCTTATTTCACTTAGCTATATCCTATAGCTCCATCTGTGTTGTTGCAAATAGTAAATTTTCATTCTTTTATACAGCTTAATAATATTCCATCACACGCACGCACACATGCACACACACACACATAGACACCTGACTTCTTCTTTATCCATTTATTTATTGATGGACACTTAGGTTACTTCTATAAATTGCTATTGTAAATAATGCTGCAATAGATATAGGGGTGCACATGTCCCCTCAGATTAGTGCTTTTGTATTTTGGGAGTAAATACCCAACAGGGAAACTACTTGATTATAGGGTAGTTCTATTTTCAATTTTTTGAGGAACCTCCATACCATCTTCCACAGTGGATGCACCAGTTTGCATTCCTACCAATAGTGAGTGAGGGTTCCTTTTTCTCCACATCCTCACCAATACTTGTTGTTTCTTCTCTTTTTTACTTTAGGCATTCATATAGGTGTGAGGTGATATCTCATTGTGGTTTTGATTTACATTTCCCTGATGAGTGATATTGAGCATCTTTTCAAGTATCTGTGGCCTGTCTGTATGTCTTCGTTGGAGAAATCTCTCTTCATGTCTTCTGCCCATTTTTTAACTGGATTATTTGTTTCTTGGGTGTTGAGTTGTGTAAATTCTTTATATATTTTGAATACCAACTCTTTTTCTGATGTGTCTTGTGTAAATATCTTCTCCCAATCAGTAAGATGTCTTTTAGTTTTCTTGGTTGATTTCCTTTGCTGTGCAGAAGCTTTCTATTTTGATGCAGTCCCAAGAGTTTATTTTTCCTTTTGTTTCCCTTGCCTCAGGAGACCTGTCCAAAAACATGTTGTTATGGCTGATGTCAGAGAAATTACTGCCTGTGCTCTCTTCTAGG
>CM052899.1:136887872-136930893 GCA_028534135.1 Potos flavus | reverse complement strand
AAGAGACTGTCTTTTCCCCATTGCATGTTCTTTCCTCCTTTGTCAAGGATGAATTGACCATATAATTGTGGGTTTATTTCTGGGCTTTCTGTTCTGTTCCATTGATCTATGTGTCTGTTTTTGTGCCAGTACCATACTGCTTTGATTACTACAGCTTTGTAGTATAACTTGAAATCTGGAATTGTGATGCCTCCAGTTTCGTTTTTCTTTTTCAAGATGGTTTTGGCTATTCAGGGTCTTTTGTGATTCCATATAAATTTTAGGATTGTTTGTTCCAGGGATGCCTGGGTGGCTCAGTCGTTAAGTGTCTGCCTTCAGCTCAAGTCACGATCCCAGGGTACTCGAATCGAGCCCCGCATCAGGCTCCCTGCTCAGTGGGAGGCCTGCTTCTCCCTCTCCCCCTCCCCCTGCTTGTGTTCCCTCTCTTGCTGTGTCTCTGTCAAAAAAAAAAAAAAAAAAATCTTAAAAAAAAAAAATTGTTTGTTCCAGTTCTGTGAATAATGCTGTTGGCATTTTGATAGGGATGGCATTGGATGTGTAGATTGCTTTGGGTAGTTTAGACTTTTTTTTTTAAAGATTTTATTTATTTATTTGACAGAGAGAGAGAGATCACAAGTAGGCAGAGAGAGAGGGAGAAGCAGGCTCCCCGAGGAGCAGAGAGCCCGATGCGAGGCTCGATCCCAGGACCCTGAGATCATGACCTGAGCTGAAGGCATAGGCTTTAACCCACTGAGCCACCCAGGTGCCCCGGTAGTTTAGACATTTTAACAATACTTGTTCTTCTAGTCCAGGAGCTTGGAATGTCTTTCCATTTCTTTGTATCATCTTCAGTTTCTTTCATCAATGCTTTACAGTTTTCAGATTATAGGACTTTAACCCCTTTGGTAAGTTTATTCTTACTTATTTTATTATTTTTGGTGCTATTGTTAAGTGAGATGGTTTTCTTCATTGCTCTTTCTTTTGCTTCATTATTAGTGTATTGGAATGCATCAGATTTCTGGACATAAATTTTGTACCTTGTGACCTTAATGAATTCATTTATGAGTTGTAGTAGTTTTTTAGTAGAGTCCTTGGGGTTTTCTGTATAAACTATCATGTCATCTGCAAATAGTGAAAGTTTTACTTCCTTCCTACCAATTTGGATGTTTTTACTCCTTTCCCTTGTCTGATTGCTGTGGCTGGAACTTCTAATACTATATTGAATAAAAGTGGTGAGAGTGGACATCCTTGTCTTGTACCTGACCTTAGGGAAAAGCTCTCAGTCTTTCACCATTGAGTATGATGTGAGCTGTGTGTTTTTCATATAAAGCCCTTATTATGCTTAGGTATGTTCCCTCTAAACCTATTTTGTTGATGGTTTTTATCATAAATGGATATTGTACTTTTTCAAATACTTTTCTGCATCTTTTGAAATGATCATATGGTTCTTTTCTCTTATTGAGATGATGTATCACATTGATTGATTTGCTAATATTGAACCACCCTTCCATCCCAGGAATAAATCCCACCTGCTCTTGGTGAATGATTTTTATTAATGTATTGTTGGACTCAGAGTGCTAATATTTTGTTGAGGACTTTTGCATCTATGTTCATTGGAGATACTGCCCAATAGTTCCCATTTTTTGTTGAATCTTTATCTATCTTGTTTTAAAATCAGGGTAATGTTGGCATCTCAAATGAATTAGGAAGTTGTCTTTCTTCTTCTATTTTTTGAAAAAGTTTGAGAAGAATAGGTATTAACTCTTCTGTAAATGTTTGGTAGAATTCACCTGTGAAGCTGTGTGGTCCTGGACTTTTGTTGTTGAGAGTTAATTTGATTTTGTTGCTGGTAATTGGTCTGTTCAAATTTTCTATTTCTTCCTGCTTTAGTTTTAGTAAGTTATATGTTGCTAGAAATTTATCCATTTCTTCCAGGTTGTTCAGTTTGTTGGCATATACTTTCTCATAATGTTCTCTTACAATTCTTTGTTTTTCTCACGTGTTGTTTGTTATTTCTCCTCTTTTGTTTCTGATTTTGTTTATTTGGGTCCTCTCTCTTTTTGATGAGTTTGGCTAGAGGTTTATCAATTTTGTTGATCTCTTCTAAGAACCAGCTCCTGGTTTCATTAATCTATTCTATTTTTTTAAATTTTTGTTATCACTTATTTCTACCCTGATCTTTAGGATTTCTTTCTTCCTGCTGGATTTGAGTTTTGTTTGTTCTACTTTTCCTAGCTTCTTCAGGTGTAGAGTTAGGTTGTTTATTTGAGATTTTTCTTGCTTCTTGGAGTAGTAGGCCTGTATTGCTATAAACTTCCCTCTTAGAACCAATTTTGCTGCATGCAAAAGGTTTCTGGATCATTGTGTTTCATTTTTCTTTGTTTCCATGTATTTTTTGATTTCTTCTTTGATTTCTTGATGGGCTCATTCATTGTTTAGTAGCATGGTGTTTAACCTCCATATACTTGTGCTCTTTCCAGATTTTTTCTTATGGTCGATTTCTAGTTTCATTGTGTTGTGATCAGAGAAGATGCTTGGTATAACTCTGATCTTTTGAAATTGTTGAGACTTGTTTTGTGACCTAATATGTGACCTATTCTGGAAACTATTCCATGTGCACTTGAAAAGAATGTGCATTCTACTGTTTTAGGATGGAATGTTTTGAAAGTCTGTTCAATCCATCTGGTCCAGTGTGTCATTCAAAGCCACTGTGTCCTTGTTGATTTTCTGTTTAGATGATCTGGCCACTGATGTAAGTCAGGTGTTAACGTCCCCCTACTATTATTGCATTACTATCAATTAGTTCCTTAATGTTTGTTATTAGCTGCCTTTTGTATTTGGGTGCTCCCATGTTGGGTGCATAAATATTTACAATCGTTAGGTGGTCTTCTTGGATTGTCCCCTTAGTGATTATATAGTGTCCTTCTTTGTCTCTTGTTACAACCTTCATTTCATCATTTTACAGTTTGTCTTGTTTTAAACTTTGTCTGATAGAAGTATTGCTACCCCAGCTTTCTTCTCACATCCATTTGCATGACAAATATTTCTCCATCCTATCACTTTCAATCAACATGTGTCTTTAGGGCTGAAGTGAGTCCCTTGTAGGCAGCCTATAGATGGGTCTTGTTTTTTTTATCCATCCCATCACCTTCTGTCTTCTGATGGGAGCACTTAGTCCATTTACATTCAAGTAATTATGGATAGGTATGGATTTATTGCCATTTTGTTATTTGTCTTATGTTTGGTTTTGTGGTCCTTCTTTGTTCCTTTCTTCCCTTGTTCTCTTCTCTCACCATAAATTGGCTTATGTGATATACTTGGATTTCTTTCTTTCTTTTTTGCAAATTTATTACTGGTGTCTGATTGGGGGTTACCATTAGGTTTGTATGTAACCTCTTCTTATAGCAGTCTAAAGTTGATGGTTGCTTAAGTTTGAACTCATTCTTGACTCCTCTCTTCCCTTTGTTTTAGGTATATGGTATCATACTTTACTTCCTTTTGCTTAGTGAGTCCCTTGAGTCAGATTTACTGATATTATTACTGCTTCTGAGTTTTCTACTTTTGTTACTCTTACTTATGGTCTTTCCTTTCCATTCACAGAGTCCCCTTTAAGATTTCTCGTAGGGCTATTTTAATGGTCATGAACTCCTTTCACTTTCGTTTGAGAAACTCTGTCTCCCCTTCTATTCTGAATGATAGCTTTGCTGGATAGAGTACTCTAGCCACAGATTTTTCCCTTTTGGCACTTTGTTTTGTGTTTTTTAAAAAAAGATTTATTTGTTTTAAGAGAGAGAGAGATCAGGCAAGTGGGTGGAGGGACAGAGGGAGAGGGAGAGAATCTCCATCAGATTCCCCGCCTAGTGTAGAGACTGATGCAGGCTTGATTCCACAACCCTGAGATCCTGAGCTGAAACCAAGAGTCAGATCCTCAACCTGCTGAACCACCCAGGCACACTCTGCTCTTTGAGTATATCATGCCACTCCGTTCTGGCCTACAAAGTTTCTGTTGAAAAATCTGCTGATAGGCTTATGGGTTTCCCCTTGTATGTAACTGTTTTTTTTCCTCCTGTTTCTTTTAGAATTCATTGTTTCTCACTGCTTTTTGCCATTTTAATTACTTTGTGTCTTGTTGTGGACCTCCTTAGGTTGATTTTATTGGGGGATCTCTGTACCTCCTGGATCTGCATTTATGTTGCCTTCCCCAAATTTGAGAAGTTTTTAGCCTTTATTTCTTCAAATAAATGTTCTGCCCCTTTTGCTCTCTCTTCTTTTGGGATTCCTATAATGTGAATATTATTACACTTGTTGGAGTCACTGAGTCACCTATGTCTGTTCTCATTTTGTAAAATGTTTTTTCCCTTCATCTACTTAGCTTGGTTACTTTCCATTACTCTGTCCTCCAGGCCATTGATTTGTTCTTCTGCTTCTTCTAACCTGCTCTTTAGTCCATCTGGTATTTTATTTTCGATTTTTATATTCTTCATCTCTGATTCATCCTTCTTTTTATCTCTTTGTTAAGGGTCTCACTGATGTCTTCCACTCTTTTCTCAAGTCCATTGAGTATCTTTATGGTCATTACTTTAAATTCTCTATCAGACATATTGCCTTTCTCTGTTTCATTAGGTCTCTTGCTATGATTTTGTGCTGTTTCTTTAATTTTTGACACATTTCCTTGTTCCTCATTTTGTCTGTCTCTCTGCATCTGTTTTTGTGTGTTAGGGAAGTGAGCTACATCACTTGCTTTTAGAAATATGGAACACTTCATGTACTTATGTGTCATCCTTGGGCAGGGGCCATGCTAATCTTCTCTATATAGTTCCAGTTTTTTACTATATGTGTTGCCAAAGTGAGTACTTTAGTTCCTGTCTTAAAGTTGCCTTATCAAATGGGTAATTGAATGAAATCCAATTTTATAAGCTCCCCATTCATTGTATAATAATAATGTCTCTGTTCTTTTTCCTGGGTTCTGTGAGGGAGCTTCTAAATCCTTGGAATTTCTCAAGAGACAGGAGTATCTTTGTTATTCACTGTGGGATCCCAGGATTACCTCTGAGTTTATGCTATTTCCTGATGGGACCCTAGATGTCAACATGGGGATTGGCCAAGTTGGAAAAACAACTGTGTCATTAGAGGGTTAAGGCTTTGATTCAGGTGATATTAATGCCCTCCTGATCTTTGCGGAAAGGAGAAGGGCTGGAGATTGAGGTCTGTCATGTGGTCATTGATTATCACACCAAAGTTTAGTTGAGCCCTGGTTGGTAATCATACATTGATGTGCTGGAAGGATGACATGTCCTAAAGACATAGAAGCTTTGTGTTTGTGACCCTCTTAGATCTTTATTTCTTCATTTTGGTGTTCTTGCCTTATGTTCTTTGTAATACAAGTTCAATCATAAGTACAGCACTTTCCTGAGTTCTGTGGATTATTCTAATGAATTTATATGCAGCTCCAAGTCATTTATAGAACAGCACTTATTTGCACATCTGACTTGATTTCTTGTGTACATATTTCCCTTGGCCAGACTCTATAGGGGAAGAGGGTCAGCATGGGATTTAGGCAGGAAAGTTGTCTCAGTCCCTTGATTCAGAGCTCTACAAATATGACTTCTGATTTTTATTGTAATGTTGCAGACTAAAGATTATTTTATTATCCCACTTTACAGATGATGAGGGTGTGGCTCAGAGATATTGGAAAAAAACTTATCCTAGTTAAAATTTAAGGCTCTTCCTGTGTATCAGAATGATGCCCTAAAACTTCCAATTGTATGAACTGTTACATTACTACTTACTACTTATATACTGTCTTTCTTAACTCATAAGATGATAATAATAATAATAATAATAATAATAATAAAATGACTAGCATATGTATTATTTACTATATGCTAAGAATGTTCTAAGTTAGTCTGTGTATATGTGTATGTATGCGTGTCTTGATCTGTTTGGGCTGCTACAACAAAATTCCAGACTGTGTGGCTTATAGACAACAGAAACTTACTTTCCACCATTCTGGAGGCTGGAAAGTCCAAGATCAAGGCACAGGAAGATTCAATATCCGGTGAGGGCCCACTTTTGTCAAGGGAGCTCTCTGATGCCTCTTTTATAAGAACACTAATTCCATTCATAAGGGTTCCATCCTCACAACCTGCTCACCTTCTAAGAGCCACACCTCTAAATATCATCACACAGCTGAGAAGTGGTGAAATCTGTATTTGAATCCAAGTAGGTTGACTGTGGAGTTCATATTCTTAGTAACTGATGTATACTGCTCCTTAGAAAAATTGTGATGACAGCTAATATACTGGGGCAGTCACTGTGTGCCAGGTATAACACATGCCTGTGTTAATTGACATAGCCATCTGGTACTAGAGACTATTATTAACCCATTTTGTAGATGATGAAACCAAGGTACAGAGAGGTTAGATACTTGCTGAAGGCCATCCAGTCGGTTTAGCAGAGCTCACACTGCTGTGTAAAAGAATCACCTCAGTTCTCTAACTTGGCTTGTGAAAGAATGTTTGGGTGACAAGACTGGCTAAGGGGAGGGTAGTTTCCCCTGTGTGGTTCCTTCAGGACATTGCTAAACCTTGTAGAAAGAAAAGGAGAGACATGGGTAGGGGTACCATTGAGAATTGCTCACATATGCCCTTAAGTTAAGAAACCAGAGATAATTCATAGATGGGAAGACAGTGCCTGAGTTACTTGTGGCCAGCATTAGAGTAGTAAATCCTCCATCCTCACGGGAATATGGGTCAAAGAGCTCCTTTCCAGTTTCTAGTGCTAAGGGGATTGTCAAGTGCCTGGTGTTCCTCTTGTTTCTGCCTCTCCAGGCAGCCGGAAGACAGATTGGGCTGCAGTTTTGCTGAAGCTGGCCATTCTGCAGGTTGTTCAGACATGTGATGGTGTATTTTTTCCTCGCGCCATTATGCAGTGGACAGGAATTACTGACTTACACCCTCTCTGTCACATCTTTTCTACTTTCACAGCCTCTGTTTACAGATCCTAGGGGATCAAGCCTTACTTTTACAAAACTGCAACTTAGCTCAACAAGCTTTTACCATGAAGAGAAGAGACAAACCTTTTAACAAATACATTTTTAATTGTTTAATTTGAGAGGAGAAGGAATAAACTATAAGTAATTTTTACACGGGTGTGTACACAGATAATTATTTCTCTAAAAAGAGTAATAGAGACAACAAAGTATGCCTGGTAGGGTGCACAGCAGTATGCTGGCAATATTGATCTGGGAACTGGAAGCTTGTTATCAGATAAGAAATTAAAAAGAAGAACCACAAAGCTCACTCATACTCTGCGCGAGCGCGCGGCATCTGTGCTCTGGGTTCAATGCTGGCTTCCCATCTGCTTGGTGACACAATTTAAGGAGTCAAGGTGGAGACTGTGATCTATGGGCTCATGGTGATTGGATCCTCACTCCTGAACTGTGTGCGTCTTTCTCAGCAGGGGCTGGTGACAGCTGAAATACTGAAGTCCTCTTGGGAAGAATTCTATATCTGGACTCTTCAGGCAGGGAGGTCCCAGGAGAGGGCCGTCAGAGGTAGAATGAATGTCCTGTTATCCTGCAGCCGCCTAAATCTGTTGACTTTCATTGGCCCCTGGCAAAGTTGTCAGGTACTAACATTTGGCTTAATTTAGGGATGACAGCTCTGGGGCGAGGGGAGGTAGGTGAAGGCCAAATTGACAGGGTTGTGGGCTCTGCGTCCTTTCTTCTTTTCCTCTGTTTCTCACCCTGACACCTCCTCTTATGTTTTATTTCTCAGTTAAATTTGTTAGTTAGTCCTAGCACCATCTATGCTGTTGCCCCCATCTGGGAACCCTGGAATCATTTTCCACTTCTTTTTTCTTATTTCTCATGTCCAGTTAGCTATCTCAGTCTGGCATTTGACCCTTGAAACATGTTTTTAAGAAGGGACCACCCCTTCCATTATTGAGATCTATCCTAGATCAGATTCTTTTCATAAGAGCTTCCTAACCATTTTCTCTGCCATCAGTGTGGCCCTCTCCAATTTAAGAACAGCACAGATTCTAGAATGATTTTTTTTAAAGTGGTGGCTCTCAAACTTTTCTGCATATCTGAATCATCAGGGAGCTTTTAAAACTGATGTCCAGACCATCTCCCTTACCAATTAAATCAGGATCTCTTGGGGTTGGACCTTGGTATTTTTCTATATCTTCCTGAATGAATCCATTGTATGGTCATGTCTGAAATCATTGTCTGATCATACCTAATTCATTTCTCTCACTCAGAAATTTTTAATGGCTTTTCATTATCTGCAGAATTGAAAGCTTGTATTCCTTAACTTTGAATTTCTAGACCTTTATGACCTGGCACTAACCACTATTTTTGTTTGTTTTTGTCTTTAATTCTTTATTTAAATTCAAGTTAGTTACTATATACTATATTATTAGTTTCAGCGGTAGAATTTAATGAGTCATCAGTTGCGTATTACACCCAGTGCTCATTATATCAAGTGTTCTCCTTAATGCCTATCACCCAATTACCCATTTCCCCCACCCACCTCCCCTCCAGCAACCCTCAGTTTGTTTCCTAGAGTTCAGCATCTCTTATGGTTTGCCTCTCTCTCAATTTTCATTATATTTTATTTTTCCTTCCCTTCCCTATGTTCATCTGTTTTGTCTCTTAAATTTCACATATGAGTTAAATCATAAGGTTTTTGTCTTTCTCTGACTTATTTCACTTAGCATAATACCCTCTAGTTCCATCCATCTTATTGCAAATGGCAAGATTTCATTCTTTTTTAATGACTGAGTAATATTCCATTGTATATATATATATACCACATCTTTATCCATTCATCTGTCAATGGACATCTGGGCTCTTTCCATATTTTGGCTATTGTGAACATTACTGCATAAACATTGGGGTGCAGGTGCCCTTTTGAATCGTTATACTTTTATCCTTTGGGTAAATACCTAGTAGTGCAGTTGCTGGGTCTTAGGGTAGTTCTATTTTTTAAAATTTTGAGGAACCTCCATACTGTTTTTTGGAGTTGCTCCACCAGTTTACGTTCCTACCAACAGTGTAAGGGAGTTCCCCTTTCTCTGCATTCTCACCAACATCCTCGCCAAACAACATGTTGTTTCCTGAGTTCCTAACCACCATTTTTAATCCTTTCTCTGCATCTTTCTATTTATGGTTCTAATCTACTGTCTTAGGTTACTCACTATGCCTTATATGTGCCATGCTCTTTCTTTTTTTTTTTTTTTTTGGATGCCATGCTCTTTCTTGCCTCAGTGATCTTGCTCATATTTTTTTCTTCTTCTAGGATTGCTATTCTGTCATTCATTGATCCAGACAGTATTTTTACTATTTGCTATGTTAACACACCTTGTCAGGCAACGATGAGCAAAAGAAGATGCTCTCCTCAGCCTCTTAGATCTTGTAGACCTACTATAAATGTACTGTTGTTACTGTGACAGATACTATACAACAGAGGCCTAGCGTGCTATAAGGGCTTATAGTGGGGTCTGATCTGCTTAGAGTGGTGAAGGGTTTCTCCTGAGAAAGAGATGTTTGAAATTCCTTAGGGGATCTAATGGCTAAAGAAATAAAATTAGGTTTCTTACCTTAAAAAGGAATAGAAAAGACCACGATTATAGTAAACTCTTCTAGGATGAGTTCTCCTGACAGAGGGAGTGGTGCAAGCAATGGCAAGAGGGGGCATGGCAAGGACATGGACTAAAAGAAGAGTGTCCTGGGTATCCTGACCAGATAGAGCAAAGGAGAGAGCATGGTCATGTGAGATAGGCTGGAGGGAAAATGGGGCAGGCTGTACAGGGCCCAGAATCCTATTCATGTACTTTTGTTCTAAGAGCAATGGGAAGCCACTGAAGGATTTTCAGCAAGGGAATGTGGTGTTCTTGTTTTCTTTTTTTAAAATTTTTATTTTTAGAAGATACTTCTTGGTTCTGGTTGAAGAATAGACCACATAAAGCATATAAAGCACAGTAGATGTGGATAGATAGGTGATAGTTAATTAGTAGTACAGGCCAGAGAGAAGTGACTTGAAGGGCTTGCTCCCATGTCATCTCTGTGAGGTGAAGCTCATCCAGAGGGAGAGAGGGGCAAGGGTAAAAGTTGGACTGGACTGTCCATAGGTTTCCTACTACATTACAAACTACCCAGAAGACAAGGCCTTCTCGATCTCTGGATCAGGATGAGTGACACATTCTATAAGCATCCCAGCCACTCTTTTGTTTCCTGAAAGCAGAGACTTTTCCTTCTCATCATCCTTAATGAACACTCAGTTCATTTGTCTTTTTTTTTTTTTTTAAAGATTTTATTTATTTATTTGACAGAGAGAGAGAGATCACAAGAGAGAGATCACAAGGCAGAGAGAGAGGGGGAAGCAGGCTCCCTGCTGAGCAGAGAGCCCGATGTGGGGATCGATTCCAGGACCCTGAGATCATGACCTGAGCTGAAGGCAGAGGCTTAATGCACTGAGCTACCCAGGCACCCCAGTTCATTTGTCTTTAATGAACACTCAGTTCATGTTTCTCTGGTTAGTAACAGTATAAGGACTTTTGGAGCCAGTTAGCTTGGATGGGACTTGTAGCTTCACCACTTCCTAGTTCTGTGACTTTGGGCAAATTAACTCATGTCTCTCTGCCTTGGTTTCCTCATTCCCCTCAAAAGGTTGTTGTACTGAAGGAGTTCATAAAATGTACTTAAAGGGTGCCTGATACATGGTCGATACTATATTTGTGTTTGCCGTTATTGTTATTATTATTACTATTATCATTAATAAGAGCATTTATCTCATTTTGTCAGGATCTGGTTGCATTAAGAAAGGGCTTGAGAGAAAGTAATAAGACTTAAATTTTCATCAGATTTCTCTTACATGATCTATAGGGTATTTGTGTAGGGGGACTTTCTATTGTCTCTAATTTGCTCACCATGTTAGAAATTATGATGGTTAACTTTTTGTAGCAATTGGACTGGGAAATGGGGTTCCCAGAAATTAGGTCAAACATTATTCAGGGTGTGCCTGTGAAGGTGTTTCTGGGTGAGGTTACCATTAGAATTGATAGACTAAGTAATGCAGATTGCCCTCCCTAAGATGAGTGGACCTCATCCAATCAGATGAGGGCCTGAATAGAATAAAAGGCTGGGTAAGAAGAAAAGTCAGTGGTCTGACTGCTTGAGCTGGACATCAGTCTTTTCCTTCCTTTGGACTTGAACTGAAATACCATTTCTTCTTGGGTCTTGAACCTGCCAACTTTCAGACAAGAAGTACAACTTCCATTTTCCTGGGTCTGCAGCTTGCCCAGGAGATCTTAGGGCTTGTCAGCCTCCATAATTGTATGTTACTTCCTTATAATAAATCTATGTCTGTCTGTCTGTCTGTCTATATGTTATTTTTTTTGTTTCTCTGGAGAACACTGAGTAAATATAGAGATGGTGAAGGAAGGGTTTCTAAATAAGGCTTTATTATCCTAGTGGAAACCCTTGGGAGTAAGTAGTCGCGATCCAAACTAATGGCTAAAGACATCTAGTTAGCACTCCCTCTGCATTTACCCTACTTAAAAAAAAAGTCAATGTCACGACCATAATAAGAAAGATCTCTAGCAAGTTTGATGCTTTATTTAATTATAGATGCCTCATTCATCATGCCCATAGACTGCTTTCTAGGAGGACCCCTCTGAAGGTATTTTCCCCCTTGGTTTAGATGAAGTAAGAGTTAGATGTGTCCCCTTTTTCTCTTTCCCTTCTGGTTCTCTGGCTCCTTTCCTTATCCCGCATCCATCTTCACAGTGTAGGGTCCATAGGATATTTTATTTCTTTCTTAAGTTATCACAGCTTTTAAGGGAACAAATGAATCTTTTTTCTTTTTTTATGATAAAATTACTACAATTTGTGTCTACTGGTACAGGATGCTTCTTCTTTCCTATAGCATTGCCTTCTAGCAAAACACCGTGGCTCTCCTTTGTCCAAAGCCAAACTGTAAATCCAGTTACTTTATAACAATATTGAATGAAATGAAAATCTTTGAAGTTTCTTTTCTCTGACTTAACATTTGGTTGAGAAAAATGAAGTTGCCATTGTTTGAGCTGATGAAGATTAAATGGACTGCCTCTGAATTTAATTGAGTCTCTGTTTGAATAATATCTATGGTGGGTCCTACTGTGGTGTTTGGTGATTAATGGTGAGAACGAGCAACAGTAACATCTGGACCCAAAGCTGTTCTTGGCTTAGAAGGTGTTCATTCCTTTGAGAAAAAGGATTCTCTGCATCATTGTCCAAATAATCATTAGCAGATAGATCAAGTGAGACATTTTAATTAAAGTTTCAAAATGTAGGGAGAAGAAAAGTTTCTTAACACTCTTTTTATGTATCCAAGTTAAAATAAAAATTATGTTATTAAAAAAGGAGATAGGTTTCTATGTCCTCTGAGGAAGAGAAGGAAGGGTGAATTATGAAGTAGCATTTGTTTGCTCATGAATAGGTGAATGAAAAACAGAACTTTGGCCTAGGATATGTTGCAGTCAGTTGTTTTAAATATCATGCTGGGAAATATTTAAGAGAACTTTGAGGAATCATACAGATTTGAGACATAGTTTTGCCTGGTTTTATTATATATAAATTTTTATGAACTAAATAAAATAGCAATTATGGAAAATATTAGTGATGAATAATTAAGATGATTTAAGAAATAAAAGCATAGGAATGTTTTGGAAGATTTTGTTTTTACATGTTGACTATGCTGGAATTATAACCGAATGTTGGGTAAATAAAATGACTTCTGCATCTGTGCTTATTATCATAGGCATTCCCTGGGAGGAGAGGGAGACAGCTAATCAAATAAATCAACAAATTACTTGGAAAGGGTATCTTAACTGAAGATATTTTAGTTTAATGTTCAACTAAAAATATAAGGAATACATTTAACAGAGCAACTGTTTAGATTTAATCCTGAGGAGTTGCAGGATCTAGTAAAATGATTTACATCATAGGGAGCAAGTGTGTCTGACTCTTTATAATGTGAAATCTCCCCTACATAATAAGGATTTGTCTTTTTAGCTTTGTCCTTGTTGGAATTGAAAAACCCACATACTTTCTTCCCAAGATAAAAATACTTGCTTTGCACAGAACAACAAGTTTAGTGATTTTCTTACATTGAGATAATAGTTTAATAAGAACATACTATTTTTTTTTTGTAGAATATGCAAGCACATCTAATTGCTTTGTAGGGTTGGAGTCTGTTTAGTTTAATTAGTCAGCAAATAGTATTGAGCTTCTGTTGTCTATAGGCACTATACTTTATGAAGTATACGCAAGTGAGTTAGATCTGGCTCTGGTCCTCAGAGAGCTTATAGTCTAGTAGGGGAGATCAGAAAACTTGAATTAAAGGGAGACTATGGTAAGCATCACCATAGGTTGACAGAGAGCCTCTGCTCATTGGAGTCACAAAGTTATGTAGTGACCCAGGGTAATAAAGTTTCCACCATTTGCCGCTTCAGATGTTGCTGGTTACCTTTCAAGAGAAAAGGTACTGGAGTATCTCTCATCACACTGGCAATTAAATGTTCAACCTAGAAAGGACACCTGTAACTTCCTCTACAACTCAAGGTCCAGAGAGAGTCACAGGGCTTCACCTGATCAGGTAATGCAAATCTGCCATGTGCAGAACTACCTGGAACTGGAAATAAGTGGCAAGCAGCATTAATGGCTATTCCAAGAGCTAATCCTCTTGCATTGGAATATTCAGATGCCCTTGATTCTGTGGGATGAGATTAAATGAGAATATTTAACAGGGATAATAATTTGGCTCTGGATTCACAATTATAACATAGATTCAAATATCTGTGCTGGTGGTGTGAATCATGACATTTCATATTAAGTAATAAAGATAGTTTTCTTGCAGACCAATTTTAAGAAGATATTTTTGTGTCTGGTCTCTTGCTTGCTTTCCCTCTGTGATTGCAAGGGCCAGCAGTAACATTTAATTTAAAGCAAAGCACCTTCCTAAGCAAAGTGACTTGCTTGTCTAATGGTTCTTAACAAGATGTCTGTTGGGCTTTCACCTTCTCTAAGAACAGAAAAGGGTTAAATGAGTTACAGGGAGATTTTCAAATTTCTCTGCCTTCTGGCTTTTTGTAATACCTGGCAATGTTTGCCCCTCTCATTCTTCTTTTTCGATTCTTTTCAAAGTGATTCTTGTCTATTTGTTTCAACATGTGAATGTTAGAATAATTTTTGTGCTTTTTAATGGTAATGTTACTTAGACAATATAAGTAAACAGCAACAACCACAATAAACAGCACAAATAAAAGAGTTAAATATGAAACAAAGGTTAAATAATTGTGTTCAAAACAATTCTGAAAATCAAGTGAAAGTAGTTGAATAGGTTGATTATGTTTGTCATTACTACTATTGTAGAAATTTCTGTATTTATAGCACTCATTTTACAAAGAGATGGTCCTTTATAAATGTGTTGAAACATCTTGGCCAAATTTATGAAAGTCAAGATTCATAAATGGCTTCTGAGAAAAACTAGAATATAGTTCATCTTTAAAGGTGACCTGTGGGAGGATAAGCAAGACCTTCTAAGTCATCACTGGTAGAAGAAGAATTATGGAATTCTCCAAAGTCTCACTATGCCACGAGAGAATATGCTTTATAAGCATCATCCAGAAGTTAGTGGTAGAGTGAGAGTTTTGTTATATGATCACTGGAGAGGTTTCAGATAGTCAAAACTCTACTTTTAATGAACAGTGCTAATTGCCACTGGGATACCATGCCACAAATTCAGACACTGAAATGTACTGAACTACGGGAAAATGTTGGGATGGCATTGCTTAGAGAAAAAGAGTTAAAGGAGACAACATTTATTGTGGACTTCAAACCAGGTACTTTTATTTATATTATTTCATTCTATCCTTGTAATAAAACTTGGAGGCAGGTTTATTACACTCCTCAATTTATAGATATGGAAACTCAAGTTGAGAAGGGCTTGCCAATTAGCTTTGAAATGGGATACATTGGCACTCATGTGTGTTGAACTCTAAACCATGCTCTTTCCATGACACCACCTGCTTCCTTGGATCATTTGATTAAGGGAGGGGAAAAAGTGGGAAACGGGAGAAATGGAACCAAGAAGATTTTAGCAAGGGATAGTATCTTAATCTACTTTTCTGTCATTTTCTGTGGATCTTCAAAACCTCTTACTTTTGACTTTCGTGCATTAAATCTATAGATACAGAGTAATTTTGATCAGAGGAAAAATCATGGTTGGGCCTCTAGAATTATTCTGCTTTTCAGTGATCCCAAGGGCAACTTCAGGTTTGCTTTGTCTTCTGTAAAGGGTGGCCTATGACTTCATAGAACCACCCATAATATATCACATTTTGAATCAAATTTAGTTTTTGAGTATCTATGACTTGTATTGGTTATATATATTATTTTTTTAAAATTTTATTTCATTTTTTTCAGTGTTCCAAGGTTCATTGTTCATGCACCACACCCAGTGCTCCATGGAATACGTGCCCTCCTCAATACCCACCACCAGGCTCACCCACCTTCCCACCCCACTTCCCTCCAAAACCCTCTGTTTCTCAGAGTCTACAGTCTCTCATGTTTCGTCTCCCCCTCCGATTTCCCCCAATTCACCCTTCCTTTCCTTCTCCCAATGTCCTCCATGTTTTTCCTTATGCTCCACACATAAGTGAAACCATACGATAATTGACTCTCTCTGCTTGACTTATTTCACTCAGCATAATCTCTTCCATGTGGTATTTAAAGGAGTAGTTGTTCTTCTTTCTTCCCAGGTTTATTTAGTTTAGTCACCTCAATCACTAGAGCCTTATTTACTTTCTGTGATAGGTGGGCCCTTTCAAACAATCCTGACAATACAGCAGTATCCAAGGCCTGGTTTAGAAACCCAAACTAAAAATTTCTTTAGAATATCAGAAATAAAAACTAGAGGTTCCTGGTCAAGGACTGAATAAATAGCTCATACTTTAATCAAGCTATGATGTCTTTTGAGTATAACAGGGAGAACATGCAAAAATAACTAAAACCCCTTTATCTTAGGAAGTGGCAGTAATAAATCCTGTACTTGTATAGAAAATATTACTGCAGAATCAGTATATTTTCTTTTTTTTTTTTTTTAAGATTTCATTTATTTATTTGACAGAGAGAAAGAGAGAGAGAATGAACAGGCAGGCAGAGGGAGAAGCAGGCTTCTGGATGTGGGACTCGATCCCAGGACCCTGGGATCATGACCTGAGCCAAAGGCAGATGCTTAACCGACTGAGTTACCCAGGAGTCCCCATTTCAATGCAATATAGTGATAGCACATTCGCATAACACTCTTCGGTTTATAAAACATTTTCTTGTAGAGTCTCTCTTTGAGCTTGACAGCAATTCCATTAGGTAGGTATGACAGTTGGTATCATAGCCCCATTACCTGGTGAAAAAGTAGAGAGTTAGAAAATGTAAGTGACTTGTCCCAGATCACATAATCAGATATAGAATTCAGGTTCTCTAAATCCAAAATCAGCTCTTCTGAGTGCTAAAGGACTGTACCTGAATATTTGTGACCACTTATGAAAAAAGATTTCAGGGGCAGGGTCACTGATAATCCCACTTGTTCCAAAATAGCACTTCAGTCGCCCTGTCTCCCTGAACAATAATGGTAGCTCTTATTCTACCATTAACTTTTGGGTGATGCTTATAAAGCATATACTCTCTGTCACTGTCACTGGAAGACTCTGGAGAATTTAATGAGATAGTTAATGGTCTAGAAGGTCTTGCTTATTTCCCCAATCCACTACCAATGTTCATATCAAAGTTCCATAGATACTCTCAGATAGGATTTTCCCAAATTATGTAGATTGTACTTCTTTTTTTTTTTTTTAAGATTTATTTATTTGAGAGAGAGAGAGAGAGCGAGAGTGAGAGCACAAGCAGGGGGAGCAGCAGAGGGAGAGGGAGAAGCAGGCTCCCTGCTCAGCAGGGAGACTCATGCAGGGTTCCATCCCAGAACCCTGGGATCATGACCTGAGCCAAAGGTAGGTGCTTAACCAACAGAGCCACCCAGGTGCCCCTGTAGAAGATACTTCTTAGCTGTGTGATCTTCTTCTTTTTAAAAAGATTTATTTATTTATTTGAGAGAGAGAGAGAATGAGAGAATGAGCAGGAGGGGCAGAGGGAGAGGGAGAGAGAATCTCAAGTAGACTCTGCGCTGAGTGCTGAGCCTGACATGGGACTCTATCCCATGACTTGAGCTGAAGCCAAGGATTGGAGGCTTAACCAACTGCACCATACAAGTGTCCCTTAACTGTGTGATCTCGTACAAATTACTTAACCCCTCTGGGCCTAGTTCCCTTTGTAAATGGGAATAATAACAATTCATGCTATGAGCATGAAAGAGTTGATCTATTCAAATGAAACATTTAGAATAGTCCTGGCACATAGTAGTACTCAACAAATATTGGACATTATACTTAATACATGCAAAGTGCTTGACACCTAGTAAGTGCTCAGTAAATGTGAGTTTAAAAAATTAAAGAAAGAGGGGCGCCTGGGTGGCTCAGTGGGTTAAAGCCTCTGCCTTTGGCTCGGGTCATGATCTCAGGGTCCTGGGATCGAGCCCCGCATCGGGCTCTCTGCTTGGCGGGGGGCCTGCTTCCCCTCCCCCCTTCTCTCTGCCTGTCTCTCTGCCTACTTGTGATCTCTCTCTCTCTGTCAAATAAATAAAAAATCTATAAAAAAAAATTAAAGAAAGGAAGAATGGAAGACAAATTATACTGAATTCATAGCTTTTAGAAGACAGGCCTTGATGACTAGAAAGAGCAGCAGAACTAACATCCTCCCCTCTCCCCTAACTTATAAACGGTGACCCTAATGTAGCAGGACAGTGAACCTCTTCTGCTCCAGACTCTGCTAAAGTTTATCACCATCCATTAAGAAAATACCAGCAGTCCACTGGGCTGTGATTCACTGTGCCCATCAAAGCTGATGCCAGTAATGACCTCTCTTGCTGCCTCCTTGAGCGGGGTTTGAACTGGGTAACCCAGCTCTTTACCTGCACATTTTTCAGGACTCTGAACCCCTGTTATAATGAATGGATTCACAGGTACTTTCCTCAGCAAAAATGACAGCAATGCTTTTAGGAAGAATGTTCAAAAGCACATTCACAAGACTGTTAAGCCAGGCATGTAAGTAAATGTGAATTAAGTCATCATAGTCTGGCTAATCTCTAAAGAGAATGTGCCTGCCTTTGAGCAGCTAAGAAAAATAAAAGAAAGGATTAAATTATTTGCATGCAGTCAAACTAAATGGTAAGTTTGTCTTTAGGGCAGAATGTTTATATTACTTCCTACCAGGTATGCAAACAAGCTATTGTGCTGCTAGCTAAGAAGATTAAATGCCCAGCTACCTGGGTCTTCAAAACACTAAATTCTAACTAGTCCTTGAAGAGAAAAAAAACGCTCTTACACAGTAAGGATATAGGAAACCAGGAGGAACTGCGGTTCTAAGGCTTATGTTGGCATTGGCACCTTGCGTCTGCAGTGAGAATTAAGTAGCTCAGGGTGATTTGCTTTTCTCTAAAAGAATGGGTGGTAGAAAACCAGGGAGTAATTACCTCTCTGGTAATCTACTCCATAGAGATTCAAGAAGTCAGAAGTAGGCAACTATAGATAAAAATGGGTCTTCTTCTTTGAGTATACCAAGTCCCTGTTTGGGATTTGATATAATTCTTTCTCTTGAGAAATGCAACATGAATTAATTTGACTTATATTAGTGTATAAAGGGAGATTGTAAAGTACTTTACAAGGAAATTATGATGACAGCTTCACATGAAGGGCATTTCTTCCTTAATGAAATTGTTGATAATTGGGGTTGATTGAAATTGAACATAGATTATTTTATTACTCACTGCTCCTCAACCCCAAACTTACTTTGACTTCCTTTTCTTTTACTCCAACTTCTTCTTTCATGATGTAGAGATATGCGACAATACTAATAACAACAATAAGAAAGATAGTACTTTAAATAGCTAAGATTTATGGAGTGCTTGTTTTATGCCAGTAACTGCGTTTATGCATATTTCTTTCCTGCAACAATCTTTTTTTTTTTTTTTTTTCCCTGCAACAATCTTAAGAGGTAGAAGTTTTCATTAATCCCATTCTAAAGATGTAGGGAATTGATAAAACTTGTCCAATCTCATTCAGCTGGTTAAGAGTAGACTTCAGATCCAAACTAGCTCTCAATTACTACTATTGCTACCTCTACTGCTAATACCACTCTGACTATGACAACAACCACCACCGCTACTACTTCCTGCTATCACTGTAACAACTACAACAGATTCTACCTGCAATTGCTACAAGAGCAACAGCTACGACAATTATGACCATGACTGCAACTGCTGCTGCTGCTGCTAGTACTAGAAATGAACACAAACGAACATCAATTCACGTAAAGCTCAGTGATAAAAATAATCACGAATCAGATATGAGTCTCTCCTTGTTAATGCTACATCAGTAACTTCTCACACTTTTCTGTTGAAGTAGCCCTAAAGAAAAGTGAAAATGAGTAGAGGGGTCGGGTATGGCTCAAGACAACCCTATGGAAGACTAGAACTTTCTAGAAGTTTGTATCTTTTCTTTAAAAAAACCCTTAATTGTTAGTTTTTATACCATAATAAATCTATATTGATTTTAATATAATTAAAATTTTTCCTAATAGAGTTTGAGTAAAGTTGACAGAATAGAAGCTGTGCTGAGTAATCTAGTGAGTTTGTTTTCCCGGTGTACTTAGGTGTGTGAGTTTGTGCACACTAGATTGAAAAACATGGATGCATGATGGCATATAATTGATTGTCTGCCATAAGGGCTACAAGTTAATGCCAGCTCAACCTTGAAATTCTTTGTTCAAATGCTGTCTCTTTGAGAAAGATTTCTCTGCTTCCCCTTGTCTCTACAACTAGGCCAGTCCCTCCCTGACTCTTCCTCAACCCCAACCTCCAATTCTTGAATATTACTAACCCTTAGTAGTTTGTAAGACTGTTATAATTTTTTCACGTAAAGTACCCGAAGGCAAAGATCATGTCTAGCCTTTCCCCCCACTGTTAAATTCCGGGTTTTAACACAGTGCCAGACACGTAGTAGGGGCCTGAAACTGTTTGTGAAATGAATGAATAAAGGAATGCATGAGCTTCCTGAGGAGTCAGCTGTCCTCTGTCTCAGCTGGGTGCTGACGTGAGCAGCCTGTCTGGGTTTGACAGTCTTCTTTTATCCAGAGCCAGTACAATTGGCACCTCATTTATTGGTCGTCTTTGGGATATGAAGTGGTTCTTTTATGTGATGTATTCATATAAAAGGAAACATGTACTGAAGTTTTAAAACATCATAACAACTGTCATTTGGGCAGGTGCCCATCTGGACACCCTGTACTGGCTCCTGATAACATTTTGGTGGAAGCCTCTGCGAGATAGCACAGCTCCAAATTTCAGCATGTGTCTGTGCCTTGCTCAGAGTGACATTAAATGTGGTGGGGTGCCTTTAGGTAGAGGACAGTGGTGTCTTCTTTAGGAGCAACTGCTATACACTTGCAACACTTACTTTCCTAATGGGGGGGTGCTCTTTGGGAATGACACATTTATCCTCTTTGGCCAGTCTTTTTTATAGAAACTGCAGGGAAAGTTGAATCCCCTGTAGGTTTCTTTGTTATTGTTGTTGTTTTTTGGCCTTATACTATTTTGGTCAGCCCATGCTGGGCTGTTTAAATAACACTGTGAAATTATCACTTATCTGGCACTAGGGGGGATAGCAATATTCCACATAAGTGGATTTTCCAGATAACTGAAACATCCAGCTGCATTGCAAACTTAAGAAAAAATTACCATTTATATAAAGCCTTCTAAAATATGTGCTACCCATACCTGCCTGCTTTTTAAATCTAAGTAAGGTGAATATATTTTACCTTTACCTTGATGGCTCAAGGTCAGAACTTTCAACATAGAATCATATTTAGACCTGGGTGGGCCTTGATTCAACCACCTGGTTCAACTGTCTCAAAATAGATAGGAAGAGAATGAGGCCCAGAGAACTTGTGTGACTTTCTGAAGACCGCACAGCTGGGCAAATAGAGACCTAGATGAAAATGTAGCCCTCTGCTCTTAGTTGAGTGCTGTTCTCATTGTCCTTGATAAGAGGTTCTTTAGATATGTAGGGTTTTTTTATCTTTTCAATAAATAAGCTACTTTATTTATTAAGTTGTTTTTCCTGATTTTCAGTTTTTTCCCTTGAATCCTCTGTAATTGAAAAAGTCAGTTTTCATTTCTTGCTTTCATGATGTGTTTGCCTTTGTCCTGTCCTCTTATTTGGAGTACTTATTTAAAGTGGGTGGTAGTGATGACGGGGTCAGGACTTAAAAAATTATTTTGAAAGGAAAACTTTACTTTTATAGAAGTGTTAGGTTCACAGCAAAATTGAGTGAAAGGTATGGGGCATTCCTGTGTACCCCCTGGAGTGGAGCCTTCTTAATACTTTCTTGTATATACCACAGTTTGTATAGTATCTTGTATGCGGTAAGTGCTTAACAGAATAGTTGTTGATTGGTGTGTTCTTCCATCTGTGCATTGAGGAACCAAGTAGTGAAGGATGTTTGAAATGTGTTTTAAATGAGAATATACTGCACTATAACAAGGTTCTGAGAGAGGGCCTAGGGGGCCAGATTATAAATAAAGTATATCAGCTCTATGACACCAACGTAGATCCTCAAACACCTTGCTTGCTTACTTTGGAGTTTTTAGGCCATTCTGGATAATTGAAGCCATTGTATAAAAGAAGTGTAACTATAGTAGGAATGACAATTAAAATAACAACAATAATATTCTACATGAACAATGCTTGAAGCTAGATTTAGGTCTGGGAGTTAGATTTTAGAACTAGTTGTGCCACCAGTACATGGCTATGTGATGTTTACAGCTGTAACCTAGCATCTGGCCCAGGACCTAGTTGTAATCTGGTGTCCATCACAGTCCTTGGTACCTAGTGACTAGCGTAGTGCCCTGTACATAGAAGAAGCTCTACCTCTTAGAGGAGGCATTGTCTGAAGAACACATTGGAGTTACCTAGGCAAAGGGAGGGATTGCCTCAGAAAAGCACTTTACTCAGAGGGAAATTCAGTTACAAACCCCATTAGGGGAGAAAAGCCTCTTGAGAATGGAGGGATTATAGTCCAAGGCGAAACCAGAGAAATAAGCAGAGATAGTTCATGGAGGATCTGGGAAATTTGCTAAGGAGCAGGAGTTTTATCTGGAAGTATAAGGAGTCATTGGAGAATTTTAAGTTGGGAAATTACATGTTCAGATTTGTTTTAGAAAGATCACTTGGGCTTCATGATGGAAAATTTATTCATTCTACAAATATATGCTGGGGTTTGCCTTGTAGTAGCCATTCTTTCAGGAACTGTAGGCAAAGCTCAGGTTAATTAAAGTCCCTAATCTCAAAGAACTCACATTACAGTGCATGTTTATGTGTATGGTGGCAGCAAAAGAAGTGGGGACAAGTAGACAAATGTACTTATAGGTAGTGACAAGGGATCTGAAAAAACAGAACAGGGGAGTAGAAGGTGGCTGGGGTGAGGGGAGTATTTGAATTGGATGATCAAGAAATGCCTCCCTGAGACGTGACACTTCCTAGGAGACTGAGTGGAGAGACCAGATGAGAGGTGGTGGGAGGCTAAAGTAAGGTAGTGGTAGCAGTAACAGAGAAAAGGGGCCCAGTGACAGCAAAATTTAAGGAAGTAGGGCCTGTAAGACTTGAAGAAAAATTAGATGTGAGAGATGAAGGACAAGGGTTGGGATTAGGTATGTTTCTGGCTTGAATAATTGGGTAGATTTTCGTACTGTTCATTCAGGCAGGGGAGTAGGTTTGAGTAGTGGAGTGGATTTAGCTGTGTTGATGAGGTCAGTCTTGGGGATGTTTTATTGTAAAGCAACAAAAAACTGTGTCTATTACAATCCTACATCTTTTCTGAATGCCTGAATTCTATGCCCCACTTTCTGTATTTTGGGCCATGCAGGTATGGGCAGGGTACTCAGGGTCCTCACCCCCTGTCCTAGCCCAGCCCACAGGGACCCTGGAGACTCCTATGCTAGATGATGACAATCTGCACTTTGGGGTCAGCCCTCTGGTGATGACCAGCTCACCTGCATGCTCCAGGATCTCATTGTCTTCCAACAAAACCATGGTGAGGGTGGCCTGGCATTTATGCCTGTGCAGGCATGACTATGGTCCCTCACTGATGGCTGAGACCAAGTTCATGTCCACCTGCTTTGTCAAGCTGTCAGGGTGGTGATGGTGGTGGTGTCAGTAGCCACTGCCTCTGGGCCCAGTCCTGCACAATGATCTGGTGCCTGGCTCTAGTCTGTCATCTTAAACATTTTGGAAAGCATAATGGTGCTCCTTGATGGTTCTCCTCTCTCTTTTTCTAAGTTTTTATTTAAATTCCAGTTAGTTAACATACAGTGTAATATTAGTTTCAGGTGTACAATACAGTGATTCAACACGCTCATCGCAACAAGTGTGTTCCTTAATCTCCATCACCTAGTTTACCCATCTCCCCAACCACCTCCCCTCTGGTAACCATCAGATTGTTCTCTATAGTTAAGAGTCTGTTTCTTGTCTTATCTCTTTCTCTCTTTTTATTTTCCTTTGCTCATTTGTTTTGCTTCTTGAATTCCACATATGAGTGTAATCATTTGTCTTTCTCTGACTGACTTATTTCACTTAGCATAATACTCTCTAGCTCCATCCATGTTGTTGCAAATGTCAGATTCTCCTCTCTTTTAAGGTACTTGGAAGACTGAATTTCCTAGCCTTCTTGAGCTTGCAGGGTCATATAACTAGTTCTGGGCAATGAGTTATGAGGAGAAGTGACACATGTTTTTGGCTAAGGCGCTTAGATATTAGTGCAAGATCTTGCACTTAGTCTTTTACCCTTGTGGATCATGGAGAAGGCTTTGCGTTGGGTTGGGTGGGCTACTTGGGTCTCTGGGTATAGAAGTAGTTACTTTGGAGAGATACCCAGATCTGAGGTAGACTTTGTGTGAGCGAGAAATAAACTTCTGCATGTTAAACTACTATTTTGGGGTGGCTTATTATTGCAACATCAGCTAACCTATTCTGGTTAATATGAGCACGTTGAGCTTAATGTGCCAGTGGGATCACCAGGTGGAACTGTTCAGTAGGTAGTATACAGGGCTCAAGTATAGGAAAGGTCTGGAATGTGGATACAGATTTGTGAGCCATTCAGAAATGTATGGTGGTTGATGGGAATGAATGAAATCAATCCAGACAAGTGAGTAGTGAAGGCTAAAGACAAAGTTCCAGAAGAAACAAAATTTAAGGAGAGAAAAGAAAGAGAAACCCACAAAAAATAAATAAAAACAGGAGCGGCCAGAGAGATAACAGTCATGTTGGAGAGAGTGGTATGAGTTTGGAGAGGTAGAGGGGGAAGGGGCAGTACAAAGAGTGGTTACTCTGAAGGTTCTCAACCGGCAGGGTTTAGGCACTGCATAGTTGAAAGAGAGCCTGGAGGTCTTGCCTATTGCATGTGCAGAGAAAACACAGTGCTTTTATTGGCCTTGTGTGTTTATTGTGTCAGAGTTGAGGCAATTGATGAAAATCATGGGGAAGTGAAGCTCTTCTCTAAGTGCTGCTGTTAGGTGCAGGAGACATTATGAAGGAAGAATGGAAGAAATATCATTCATTTAATACAGGCATTCTTCTAGACATGGGACATATAGTAGGGAACAAAGTTCTTGTTCTCAAGGTACTCATCATCATTTCAAAGAAACAGAAAAATATGTAATATTTCAGGTGATGATAAGTACTAAAATTAGAAGGGAAGCATAGTAAAGTGACAGTGTGATAACTTATAAGGTATTTGGGGAAATTTGACACAGTGACATTTGAGCAGAGACCTGAATTGAGGGAGGGAGTAAACCTTCTAGAAATATGGTAAGAAGTGTTCTAGGCTAATGAAACAGCGGGGGCAAAGGCCCTGCCTGGGGCAAGATTGTTGTTGGCACATTGCGATAGCAGGGAGGCAGGGAGGACAGTGTGACTGGGGCAGGTGGGCTGGGGGAAGAGTGGCATGAGGTGATCTCAGAAGCTGTAAGGACTGGTTCATGTGGACTTCATGGGCCTTGAAAAAACTGTAGCTTTTTTTCTGAATGAGCTGTGGTTCTCCTGGAATATTTTGAGTATTAAAATGGCATGAAATGATTAATACTAAAAAACATTACTCTGGTGGCTCTGAGAGGAGAGAAATGTAGTTGTCAAGGGTGAACACAGGAGTTTCATTGGAAGGTGACTGCATAAGTCCTTTATCTGGACTGGGTAATGGTGGAGGTGGTAGGAAATAGCTGCATTTGGTTACATTTTGGTTATGCGTGTGAGATAGTAGCAACAAGATATGCTGTTGGGCTGGATGGAGGAGAAAAGAGCAAGAGGGTTGAAGATAATTTCAAAGTTTTTGGCATGAGCATTTGGACAGATGGAATTTTTTTTTTTTAGAGAGAGTTGACTGTAAAGGAAACAGTTCAGAGAGGAAAAATTTGGTATAACTTCCTTATATGTTAAGTCTAAGACACCTGCGAGATATCCAAATGATAGTGTCTTATTGGCAGTTGGAGACAGAAAGCTAGAACTTTGGAAGAGGTCATAGCTGGAAATACCAACTCTGAAGTTGTTGGTTTATAGTTGGATTCTTACCCTGGAAGCCAAGTGAAGAAGGTATTTCAAGGAGTAAGGACTAATAAGCCCTGTCATAAGTTGCTACTGTAAGAGGTTAGATGAAAGTTATAACCATTGTTATGATAGATATTAAGAGCAGGTACAGTGAAATGATTGGGGACAATACCTAGGTCAAGAGAGAATTGGCAGAGAGGAATTTGATACTGCAAGTATAAATACATTTTTTAATTGAGATATTCAATAAAGGGGAAATGGTAGTTGTAGGAGAATGTCAGATCTGGGAGGGATTTTCTAAATGATAGGTGACCAATTTTCCCAGCACCATTTATTGAAGAGACTGTCTTTTTTCCGCTGGATTTTTTTTCCTACTTTGTCAAAGATTATTTGACCGTAGAGTTGTGGGTCCATATCTGGGCTCTCTAATCTGTTCCACTGGTCCATGTGTCTGTTTTTGTGCCAATACCATGCTGTCTTGGTGACCACCGCTTTGTAGTAAAGCTTGAAATCAGGCAATGTGATGCCCCCAGCTTTGTTTTTCTTTTTTAACATTTCCTTAGGGGTCTTTTCTGGTTCCAAACAAATTTTAGGATCTGAATTCGGGGTCTTTTCTGGTTCCAAACAAATTTTAGGATTGTTTGTTCCAGCCCTTTGAAAAATGCCGGTGGAATTTTGATTGGGATGGCATTGAAAGTATAGATTGCTCTGGGCAGTATAGACATTTTAACAATGTTTATTCTTCTGATCCATGAACATGGAATGCTTTTCCACCTTTTTGTGTCTTCTTATAGGTGATATTATCATATGTTTGTATACTGACGGGAATGATTGAGGGGAGAAAGTCAATGATGTATGGGTAGGGTACCAAATCCTTCGGTAGGCAAGAACAGAAGGGATCCAAACTATAAATTGAGGGATTGCCCTCTTACAGGGGTGTAAACAGTTCATCTATTTTAATAGGAGGGAAGGGAGAATATGGGTACAGATGCAGGCAGGTTTATGATTATGGGAAGGTGTGAAATCTCTTCTGACTGCCTCCATTTTCTCAGTGAATAAGAAGCTATGTCATAGCTGAGAGAAAGGATAGCAGAAGAGATGTTGGAAGTTTGGGAGAGAAAAGGATAGGGAGTATTCCCCTGGAGAGTGGGAGACTGAGAAACGATTAGGGAAGTATAATATGCATGTCAGGAAGCAGTAGAGTTCCACTTGAACTTTGTAGTCCTGAATTTCAGGTGTGACCAATAACCTTAATTATATGTTTGCCTACTTGGTGGCTTCAGGGGGCAGCTTCAGAGTGGGGTTTGCAGGGAATCGGGATTGGGGATAAGGGATGTTAGAGCATGTGCAATGTCATAAATAATAATGATGGGTCGTGGACTCTAGGCTGGGGTGGGGAGGGACAGTGAAAACGTGGAGGGGTTGAATGGATTGTTGGAGTTGGGGGACTAGAGGAAGTGAGCCAGAGGGTTAGCATATGGAGGTCAGAGAAGGAGACGCTTGAGCCAATGAAAGCAGTATAGCCATTTGTAATGACAATGACAGTGTGTATAGCAAAGAGGGAAGCTGAGGTGGGGTGGAAGAGCAGATCCTTGTAGGTGAGAAGGCAACGAAACTAAAAAGGCAACATATTGGAAGGAGTTACAAGGAGGCACTGCGGTTACCAAGAGCAGTGGTGGCAGGTGACGGTGAATCAGGTGCTGCATCTTCAAGGGATGAAGAGAAGTAACCTGTGGATCTTTAGGTAAGTGCAGCAGGGAGGATGAATAGGATGATAGAATGTTGATAGTATGACTTTGAAGGAGTTGGGATTCATGGAGGTGCACCTGGCATATGTCTTCATGATGCTATCTTATTCTACATTGTGATTTAGTCTGTGCCCTTATTCTGTCTCTTTTACAAGCCCCATCTTACTAAACTGTGAGTTCATTAGGTGCAGGGACTCTGTTCTCATTTTTAACTGCCAGTGCCTAACACAGTGCCTGATCTATTCCAGGCAATTACCATTTGTTGAATTAGATTGCACCAGATGTGGAAATTTAGAGATCAAGTGGCTAACAACCTCAGAGAATACAATACTGAAACGGAATTTACACCTAGATTTATTGTGTGTACTAAAAACACAGCACTGTCAGCTAATTATGTAGTTCCAATTGTTTCTAGAGTTTCAAAGACATTAAAAATATAATTCGATCATAAATATTGCAAAGAAAAGCCTGGGCCATTCTGTTTGCATGGGAAGGTGCTGTTTCCTTGTTTCTATACAGCAGGGATAAACATGTCCGAAAAGGAACAGCATTTGCTAGCTTTGACCACTTCCTAAACCCTCCAAATATTTGTTTATCCAAAATTGCCCTTTGAAAGCTAAAGAACAGTTTTTATTTTGCAGAAGGAGCTGTATCCTTGCCTTAACCATACCTAGGGCAAACTGGGCAATGCAAAAACACTGTTCTTGAAAATCTCCTCACTGTGTAATGGCATTGTATATGATGAATAATAAAAATAACAAGAAAAGAGAAATTTTGATTGAAACTGTAAATTCAACTTATATTTGCTTCCATGACTTATTTCTGCAGCATCTAAATGTAAATTGTAAGGGTGAAGAACTATTTTATGTGATGTCCAAAATTGCCTTTTGAAAACCATCATGCAGTGTCAGCACTTCATTTCTACCACTGACATAGGTAATGGAGAGAGGGATCTACCACACACTGTAGCTTTCTGCGGGTAATTCACATTCTCCTTGTGTCTTTCAATTACTGCTGGCAAAAATGCATAACTAATCAACTTAGATCAGAGATACTTGATTTGTACACTTTCTTTCCTCATATCTGTCACCTCTTGCTCTCCTTCTATTTTCTCTCTCCCTCTTCTTTTCCTAGACACTCATAAACCAGAATCACTTAAAGATATTAGCTCCTTCAAAAATGCAACTCCACAGGATTTAATTAAACCTTAAGTCCCAGACTGGCCTGGAGAGGCTGAAGTAGGATGAGATGAATCTTTGTTCAGAATGAACATGGGATTCTAGTGGCTTCAAGGTGTCTGAGACCAAGTGCATTTAAAGAGAGATTTGGCTTGTTGCCGGTTGTTTGAATTCAGTGAATTAAACCTTGGGCTAGAGAGTTAGCAAGCCTCCCTTTTGTGTGACCTTGGCTATGAAAGTGTTCTTTCTTTCCTCTTCTTTTTCTGTAAAATGGAATTTGAATAACAACCTTAAACTCCGTTGTTGCTTAGAAAACAACTTCTTAAACTTTGACCTTCAATATATTTTTCCTTGGTTTACAAAGGCTAAATAACTACACTGGGGATATTTCAGTTGTTGCAGATATTTAGGTAAAGATGAAAGGGATTATTTTGTTAATATTTCATAAATCCCATATTCCTTTAAATCTTCTGGGGTTCTGGAGTAAGATAAAGTATATTAAGACAGATGTTGTTACACCCATCCATACATGACTGTACTTTGGGCAAACTGCTCATACACAGTTACTGTTCTTGAAAATCTCCTGGCTGGCAGAATTATTATAATAGCTAACATCGATATAATGCTTACTATACACTAGAGATTCCTTAAATAATTGATATGTGTAACTTATTAATGCCTCACCACAATTGTCTATCATAGATGCTGTTAATTATTCCCATTTATAGATAGAGACAGAAAAGTTAAGTAATTTGATCAAGGACCTCACCAGTGTGTGTGTGTGTGTGTGTGTGTGTGTGTGTGTGTGTGTGTCTATATGTGTGTGTGTGTATATCTTTGTGTGTCTGTGTGTGTATGCTTCTGTTCAAACTTTCACAAAGATTTTATAATTTTAAAAATTACAAATACCTAACCTCTTTCCACAAGCAACATGCCATGCTAAGGAGATCTTACTAAGAGAGTTTGCTGCTAGAATATTTGAGCTTCTTACTAGGGGAACTTACTTTGTATTTTAATATTTCATATTGGTCAAAACTAGGTCCTTGGTTGCCTCAAACCAAACCTCAAATATTCCAAATTGGATATTTTGTAAACCACAAAGGTAAAAACGACATTTTTTTCTTTTCCTGTCTAGATCCTTATACACTGAGAGCTATAACAGGGCCACAGGTTTGAAGCTTGGCACTTCCTGCCTGATTCTCCTCTTCTGGGAATATAACATGTGTGAAAAAGGCAAAGACCCTGCTTACCTACTTAATAGTGAGGGATACAGTCAATACCTAAGTAAATATAAAAAATGTGATGGAATGTCAAAGATATAAGTTCTGTGATAGCAGTTGAGCTGGGAAAAGGAAGAAAGAGGACTGGAGGATGTGAGCAACGTTGCTATTAACATAGGGGAGTCAGGGAAGGCTTCTCTTGATCAGGTGACATCTGAGCATAGATTTACATGAAGTAAGGGAATGAGCCATGAGACGATCTGTGGAATGTTCTAGGTGGGAGCCGAATGAGTCAAGGCCCTGAGTCAGGTGATGTTCTGTGTGCTTAAAGAACAGTGTGGCTGAAGTGAAGCGAGCAAAGTGCAAAGAGGAAGGTAATAAAATCAGAGGGCCAACCTGGGGCCAGAACATAGAGTCTTGGTTATTGGGAAGACTTTGTGAAGGGAAGACATTGGAGGGTTTTTAAGTAGGAGAATAACATGATCTGACTCACATTTTAAAGGATCCCCTTGGCTGCTCTCGAATAGTTACTTGGGAGCAAGTAAGGAAGCAGGGAGACTAATTTTGAAGTTGTTGGAGCTCTTTAGGTGAGAAGTGATGGCTTGGGCAGGGTGGGTAGCAGTGGAGATGGTGAGAATTATTTGGATTTGGGTTATATTTTGAAGATAGCCTGAGGTGCTTTTTAGATGGATTCACTGTGTGGTGAATGTTAGATCATGTACCCTAAAGATCTTACAACTTAGCAGATTTGTGTGCTAAAGAGTTCGTATCTAAGGTCTGTTTCTCGAACACAGGGATCTTAATCACATTTATTATATGTTCCTTGAGATATAACCATACTCAACTATTTTATCAGCTGTAGTCAGACTTTATTCTTTCTGCATTTAAAGTTTGGCATATCTTCTTTTTGATTCAGGGATTTTTAATAGCAACATTATTAGTCCACCAAAACAGAAGCTGGTGAAAGAAAATGAATGACTTTTCAATGTATTCATGAAAATGGCAGGAAAATGCACAAAAAATTACAAGAAAACATTTGAGAATGTGTATCTGTTAAATAAATATGGGAGAAAGGAGCCCATGTGGAAGAAAAACAACACATAACAAACAATAATATGTAAATGTCCCTTAGGGAATTACCTAAGAAAAGATTATTTCATTTAGCTGCATCAGCTAAAAATTGCCTGGCTTTATATCAGAAAAAAAATCCCTATAATCCGCTTTTGAAAGTGCTTGCTCCGTTTATTACGCGTGACATTTCCAGGCTGCCAAACTTGTGATTGAGCTGGTGATTAGAAGACAATGCAGCACCTCCTTTTCTCTCTCTTCCTTTCTTGGGAGCAGTGATGCCTCAGCTCTCCCTTCTCTGAATGCCTCATGAAAGTCAGAAACGGAGCAATGAGGGAGAGACTTGCATCAAACAGTTGATTTGGTTAAAGAGAAATACCTAGCAGGAATGCGCAGCAACCAAGACTGGAACAGCTGGCAGAGGGGTGAAAGAGAATGAGAGGGGTCAGGAAAGAGCAGTTTTACGTGTGGTGTTGAAGATCAGAAGAGTGTCAGGTATCAACAGTCCCTGGGTTAATTACCCCTGGCATCAAATGTAATGAAGCCCTGTTTGATTTTCCAGCAGCTCTGAAGAGAGATGGCTCATTGTCAACCTGCATGTTTATATCATGGTTACTTAATTGGCCCTATTGAGGCAAAGGGGCTGCTGTGAGGCAGCAGTGGGAAAGGGGAGGAAGTAGTGTGTTTTGTGTGTGTGTGTGTGTGTGTGTGTGTGTGTGTTAGAATTAGAGTGGTAATTGATTATGATTATTTCCAGTGCTCACCATAATGAACCACTTCCGAGCTTCAGGTTATGCTCCAGTAGGGCTTAGGGTGGCATAGGTAGGTATTATTTAATTCATCTGTGAGAAAGTGAGCAACAGAGGGAGATAAAGTGGGTATTAATCAGAACTGTACGAGCTTTGGGATGGCTGCATCTAAATCAATCCAAGGAATCATCTGGGAAATCAACCCCTGTTTTCATCTGGCTTACATGCTTTATTCTGGTGGGGGGATATTAGAAGTTTTTTTCAATCACTTCTTTCCAGTTTGGTTCATCCTAATGAACTCCAGAAAATTCATAAGTCAGGAGGAGTTTGCTCTGACTGGAATTTCATTCCACCGTCTCTGAATACTGATGACCAGCAAGCATTACTGGGACATTATCCAATAGCCTGAGGCTCTTCTGAGTTTGATCCAGGCACTAGCAACGATTTCTCTGTATCTCCCGAGTCACAAGATGGCTCTGCCAGTCTGGAAGCTATGACCTAGTCAGTACAGGTGACAGAGCACACCTGAAATGAGGGATCAAATGAAGAACCAGGAATGAAATGCTGAGGGATCTTGCTGTGGGCTTAATATGCAGATTATGGAGGCAGATTAATTCATGGGCATTTCTCTTTGACTTTTGATTATGGAATATAAGAGATAGTTTCATTGGCCTTGAGAAAACTTTTTTTATGTATGTTTTTATTTTATTTTTTTAAATTTAAACTTTAGTTAGTTAACATACAGTGCAGTATTGCTTTGTGAAGTAGAATTCAGTGATTCTTCGCTTGCAACATCCGGTGCTCATCACAACAAAGTGCCTTCTTTAATACCCATCACCCATTTAATTCATTCCCCATCCCCCTGTTTCCATCAAACCTCAGTTTGTTCTCTATCATTAAGAGTCTCTTATGGTTTGTTTCCCTCTCTTCTTTTCTTCTTTCCCTCCTTCCCATATGTTCATCTGTTTTCTTTTTTAAGTTCCATATATGAGTGAGATCATATGGTATTTGTCTTCTTCTGACTGACTTATTTCACTTAGCATAATATACTGTAGCTCCATCCGTGTTGTTGCAAATGGTAAGATTTCATTTTTGAAAAAAAAAAAATGTTTTGGAGAGGAAACCTGTTAGTTTGGAATGTAGAATTCCAAACTAACATTGAAGGGTGAGAAGAAAAATGCTGCCCTTTGATCCTTAGCTTTTGACCGCAGCATTGGCCCCCATACGGAGCCCACAAGCCTCCATACACATGTAGACCTTAGATTTGAGAAGCCTTGCATTAAAAGTTATCCTGGTAGTACTTCAGGTTATCCCCACTGGGCTGTACTCAGTTGTAAGGGGGCACTCAGATAATCCAGAATGTGCTTATATCGTTTTTGAAAAAAGCACTGGAATGAAGATATGCACTACATAATCATAACAACTAAAGATTTCCAAAAACATATCCATGGATTCTAGGAGTCCATGAGAAAAGGTACTGGGCTGTAGGATTTTTCTAAAATAAATTCCAAGTCATGTAAACTACTCCTTGGAGTCATTAGGTAGGATCTCTGGTAGGAGCTTGTATTCTTTCAGGTCTCCTGGGTGCTATGAGCTGATGGTCCAGCATACTTAATGCATGCCCTACTAGTGTCCCCATCATTTTCTACCCTCTTTTGTTCCAAGAGACCTAGAATAACTAATAAGCCATCTGATATGGCCTAATATATATTAAAATTTTTTCTCAGGGTTAATGAAAGGGCTGATAATTTCTAAGATAAATTTATGGGATGCAAAGCTTTTGAAACATGGTTTCAAATAAATAAAAATAAAAAGATTCGTATGAGACAAAGTACTTGCTTATCTGACTATAAAAAAAATGAATCAAGGGAATGGTGTTTAAAGCCTAAATTATTATCTTTGGTAAGTAAGTCCCTTATCCAATCCAGGGTTGCAAAATACCTCTTCTCAATTGGTTGTTCTTTTCTTTATATATATATATATGTATTTAAGATTTTATTTATTTATTTGACAGAGAGAGAGATCATAAGTAGGCAGAGAGGCAGGCAGAGAGAGGGGGAAGCAGGCTCCCCGCTGAGCAGAGAGCCTGATGCAGGGCTTGATCCCAGGACCCTGAGATTATGACCTGAGCCGAAGGCAGAGACTTTAACCCACTGAGCCATCCAGGCGCCCCAATTGGTTGTTCTTTTCAATTTGTATGTTTCTTTTGGCATCTGTGTTGTTTATAGACATCAGTAAAGATGGTTAAGATGTATCAGGTAATATATATTTTTATAAATGTGTTTATTTTGAAAACACACATTGTTTTCCCAATACAACATCTTGGGCCATTCGTAAATCAAAGTTGCTTTGTATGTTGTTGACTCATGGGTTGCTGGAGATTATAATGGACCTCTAAGCCCTATCATCATTCTGTGTTTAAAAAAAGAAAATACAGAAAGAAAGAGAGAAAAATAAAGAAAAATATTTGGTCTCCATTTTATTTAGGAAGAAGATAGTGGAAGGGAAATACAGGCAGTGGGCTAAATTTACATTTGGGAAATATGAGCGACAGACATAGCTCCAAGTATTACAGGTTAAGTGGCCTCTATTGTGGAGAGGCTAAGAAAAGAGAAGGATGTGGTTTTCTTGGGACTGTTTTCATAGGTCTGTTCTCCTTGGCTTTCTTTCTCGAGATTTTGATGCTTTGTCCCATATGGAGGTGCCAGTGCAATTCTGGGTGCATGTGGCATTAGTCACATTCCCTGTCCAGTGGCTCTGGTCTCAACTAGGCAGACGAGATTCAGAGCCAGGGGAACATACAGAACACACTCAGGGATAAAGGTGGGAAGTAGCAGGAAGGAGAGATCTGTTAATGTTTGGTCGCATGAACTTGAAAATCTGGCAAAAATAAAACATGAAAGCTGGCACTGTTTTTCTTTCTTCAGGTATTATTGCTGCCCACCAAATTCTGAGTGTATGTCCATTTCTTCCCACATAGCAAGTCCATTTCCAAGGCAGGCCTTTGATTACTCTTGATGTATTCTTGGTTAGTGAATAAGATTTAAAAACACCCATAATGAAACTTCTGGGGAAGATGGTGGAGTAAGAGGACCCTAAGCTCAACTCATCCCACGGATACGGATACAACTAGGTAACACATCAGTGTAAATGACCTAGAGACTGGCAGAAAAAACTCCACAACTAAATGTAGAGAAGAGGCTATATTGAAGTGTGTAGGAAGGGCAGAGACACAGTGGGGAGCTAAATGGACCTGTGAGACTGTCCATGAGAGGGAAGGAACTGTGGGCACAGAGATGGGAGAGAAACAGACTATCACACCAGCAAGCCTGTGTGGGGAAAATGAATCCCCATAAAATTGGCTTTGAAAGCCAGAGGGGCTGAATTTTGTGAGTTTTTACAACCAGAGGGTCTTAAATATGCAATTTTAAAAATCAGCAGGCTGGGCTCTGGGAGTGCAGGGGGCGGGTGCAATAGGAAACCAAGTCCCTGCCCTTAAAGAGACAGCATGACAAACAGCCCACAGAGATACAGCACAGAAGCAGTGGTTTGAAAAACTCTTGAGGCATACGGGTGGGAGAGTTATTTGCTAATCTCAGAGTTTGCTGAGGGACTTCTCCAGGAACAAAGGAGCTGGCCATTTTCTTCCTCTGTCCCCCAGCATAAACACATGGCTACCTGCAGAAACCAATGCAGTTGCATTCACTACCTTACTTGCTTATACCACACCCCAGCCTCTCCAGCTGGGCCTGCCTGGGTCCTGGTGCTGCAGGTTCCCTTCCCCTGAAGACCAGCGGAAACCTTACCAATACCACATCTCCCAACTGTGTGCATTGCGGAGCCTAGGTCCCAGCAGTGGCAGTGGCTGGTCACCTTCCACAGAGGATTCAAGCACCTTGTTAAAACTGTGTGGCCTACCTTTGTGAACTTTGTGGAGTGGCCCAGGTTGGCCTGGTTTTGGTGATGGCTGTGCATCTCTTGTGGAAGAGGACTGGCTTTACCTTGTTAAAAATGCATGCCCTAAAGTCCACAATCACCAAACTGTGGAAAGAGCCAAGATGCCTTTCAACAGATGAATGGGTAAAGAAGACACGGTCCATATATACAATGGAACATTACACAGCCATCAGAAAGGATGAATACCCAACTTTTGTATCAACATGGACAGGACTGGAGGAGATTATGCTGAGTGAAATAAGTCAAGCAGAGAAAGACAATTATCGTATGGTTTCACTTGCTTGTGGAGCATAAGGAATAACATGGAGGACATTAGGAGAAGGAAAGAAAAAGTGAATTGGGGGAAATTGGGGTGGGAGAAGATGAACCATGAGAGAATGTGGACTCTGAGAAACAAACTGAGGGTTTTGGAGGGGAGAGGATGGGGGGATGAGTGAGCCTGGTGGTGGGTATTAAGGAGGGCACGTATTGCATGGAGCACTGGGTGTGGTGCATAAAGAATTAATCTTGTAACACTGAAAAAATAAAATAAAATTAAAAAAAAAAATGCATGCCCAGCCTACTACTTTCAAGAGCAAGATGGGAGCTGACTTTCCTAACACACAGAAAGAGACACAGAGACTTAGACAAAATAAACAAACAGAGGAATATGTCACAAATGAAAGAATAGGACAAAATCACAGCCAGGGACCTAAGCAAAATGGAAATAAGTAATATGCCTGATAGAGAAATTTAAAGTAATGATCATAAGATACTCATTGGACTTGTGAAAAGAGTGGAGGACATCAGTGAGACTCTTAACAAATAGATAAAAAAAGACCAATCAGAGATGAATAACACAATAGTTGAAATTAAAAATACTCTAGATGGAATAAAGAGCAGGCTAGAAGAAACAGAAGAACAAATTAGCAGCCTAGAGGACTGAATATTGGAAAGTAACCAAGCTGAGTTGACCAAGGGGAAAAACAATTATGCAAAAAGAGAATAGACTTAGGGGACTCAGTGACTCCATCAGGTGTAATAATGTTTGCATTATAGGAATCCCAGAAGAAGAAGAGAGAGCAAAGGGGACAGAACATTTATTTGAAAAAATAAAGGCTAAAAACTTCCTGAATTTGGGGAAGGAAACGTAAATTCAGATCCAGGAGCCACAGAAATCCCCCAACAAAATCAACCCAAGGAGGTCCACAATAAGATACTCAGTAAATGGCAAAAAGCAATGATAAAGAATGAATTCTAAAAGAAACAGGATAAAAGAAAACAATTATATACAAAGGAAACCCCGTAAACCTATCAGCAGATTTTTCAACAGAAACTTTGCAGGCCAGAAAGGAGTGGCATGCTATATTCAAAGTGCCAAAAGGGAAAAATCTGTGGCTAGAGTACTCTGTCCAGCAAGGCTATCATTCAGAATAAAAGGAGAGATAGAGTTTCCCAGACAAACAAAAGTGAAAGAAGTTCGTGACGATTAAACCAGCCCTACAAGAAATGTTAAAGGGGACTCTGTTAGTGGAAAGGAAAGACCATAAGTAAGAGTAACATAAGTAGAAAACTCAGAAGCAGTAACAATATCAGTAAATCTGACTCAAGGGACTCACTAAGCAAAAGGAAGTAAAGTATGACACCACATACCTAAAACAAAAGGGAAGAGAGGAGTCAAGAATGAGTTCAAACTTAAGCAACCATCAACTTTAGACTGCTATAAGAAGAGGTTACATACAAACACGAGTAATAAATTTGAAAAAAGAAAGAGAAAGGATGTGATATCAAAGTATATCACATAAGCCAACTTATGGTGAGAGAAGAGAGCAAGGGAAGAAGGGAACAAAGAAGAACCACAAAACCAAACACAAGACAACAAAATGGCAATAAATCCATACCTATCCATAATTACTTGAATGTAAATGAACTAAGTGCTCCCATCAGAAGACAGTAAGTGATGGAATGGATAAAAAAACAAGACCCATCTATAGGCTGCCTACAAGGGACTCACTTCAGCCCTAAAGACACATGCAAATTGAAAATGACAGGATGGAGAAATATTTGTCATGCAAATGGATGTGAGAAGAAAGCTGGGGTAGCAATACTTCTATCAAAGTCAACTGTAAAACGGAATGAAAGTTGTACTAAGAGACAAAGAAGGATACTATATAATCACTAAAGGGACAATCCAAGAAGAAGACCTAACAATTGTAAATATTTATGCACCCAACATGGGAGCACCCAAATACAAAAGGCAGCTAATAACAAACATTAAGGAACTAATTGATAGTAATACAGTAATAGTAGGGAACTTTAACACCTGACTTACATCAGTGGCCAGATCATCTAAACAGAAAATCAACAAGGACACAGTGGCTTTGAATGACACACTGGACCAGATGGATTGAACAGACATTCAGAACATTCCATCCTAAAACAGCAGAATGCACATTCTTTTCAAGCGCACGTGGAACAGTCTCCAGAATAGGTCACATATTAGGTCACAAAACAAGTCTCAACAATTTCAAAAAGATCAGAGTTATACCATGCATCTTCTTTGATCACAACACAATGAAACTAGAAATCGACCATAAGAAAAAATCTGGAAAGGGCACAAGTATATGGAGGTTAAACACCATGCTACTAAACAATGAATGAGCCCATCAAGAAATCAAAGAGGAAATAAAAAAATACATGGAAACAAAGAAAAATGAAACACAATGATCCAAAAGCCTTTTGCATGCAGCAAAATTGGTTCTAAGAGGGAAGTTTATAGCAATACAGGCCTACTACTCCAAGAAGCAAGAAAAATCTCAAACAACCTAACCTTACACCTGAAGAAGCTAGGAAAAGTAGAACAAACAAAACTCAAATCCAGCAGGAAGAAAGAAATCCTAAAGATTAGAGTAGAAATAAATGATAAGAAAACTAAAAACAAAAAAACAAAACCCCCAAACCAATAGATTAATGAAACCAAGAGCTGGTTCTTAGAAGAGATCAACAAAATTGATAAACCTCTAGCCAAACTCATCAAAAAGAGAGAGAGAGGACTCAAATAAACAAAATCAGAAACAAAAGAGGAGAAATAACAAATGACACTTGAGAAATACAAAGAATTGTAAGAGAACATTATGAGAAAGTATATGCCAACAAACTGAACAACCTGGAAGAAATGGATAAATTTCTAGCAACATATAACTTACCAAAACTGAAGCAGGAAGAAATAGAAAATTTGAACAGAGCAATTACCAGCAATGAAATTGAATCGGTAATCCCCAAACTCCCAACAAACAAAAGTCCAGGACCACACAGCTTTACAAATGAATTCTTCCAGACATTTACAGAAGAGTTAATACCTATTCTTCTCAAACTTTTTCAAAAAATAGAAGAGAAACTTCCTAATTCATTTGAGAGGCCAGCATTACCCTGATTTCAAAACCAGATAAAGACACAACAAAAAAAGGGAACTACAGGGTAATATCTCCAATGAACATAATTGCAAAAATCCTTAATAAAATATTAGCAAACTGAATCCAGCAATACATTAAAAAAAAGTATTCTCCAAGATCAGCTGGGATTTATTCCTGAGATGAAAGAGTGGTTCAATATTAGCAAGTCAATCAACATGATACATAACTTCAATAGGAGAAAGGATAAAAAAACCCTATGATTATTTCAAAAGATGTAGAAAAAGCATTTGACAAAGTATAATATCCATTCATGATAAAAACCAGTAGTAAAATAGGTTTAGAAGGAACATACCTCAACCTAATAAAGGCCTCATATAAAAAACATACAGCTCTGCAAAGAGTGAAAGTTTGACTTCTTTTTTGCCAATTTGGATGCCTTTTATTTCTTTTTTTCTCTGATTGCTGAGGCTAGGACTTCTAATACTATGTTGGACAGCAGTGGTGAGGGTGTACATCCCTGCCATGTTCCTGACCTTAGGGGAAAAGCTCTCAGTTTTTCCCTGTTGGGGGTGATATTTGCAATGGGTCTTTTTGTATATGACTTTTATGATATTGAGGTATATTTCCTTTATCCCTACATGGCAGAGGGTTTTTATCAAGAAGGGGTGCTATATTTTGTCCAGTGCTTTTTCTGCATCTATTGAGAGGATTATATGGTTCTTGTCCTTTCTTTTATTAATGTGGTATATCACATTGATTGATTTGTTAATGTTGAATCACCCCTGCAGCCCAGGAATAAATCCCACTTGCTGGTGGTGAATAATCCTTTTGATGTAATGTTGGATCCTATTGGCTAGTATCTTGGTGAGAATTTTTGCATCCATGTTCATCAGGGATATTGATCTGTAATTCTCCTTTTCAGTGGAATCTTTGTCTGGTTTTGAGATCAAGATGATGCTGACCTCATAGAATGAGTTTGGAAGTTTTCCTTCTGTTTCCATTTTTTAGGAACAGTTTCAGAAGAATAGGTATTAATTCTTCTTTAAATGTTTGGTAGAATTCCCTTGGGAAGCCATCTGGCCCTGGACTCTTTCTTATACCATACACAAAAATCAACTCAAAATGTGAGACAGGAATCCATCAGAATCCTAGAATCTGTCAAAATCCTAGAGGAGAACATAGGCAGTAACTTATTTGACCTCAGCCACAGTGACTTCTTGCTAGACACATCTTCAAAAGCAAGGGAATCAAAAGCAAAAATGAACTATTGGGACGGTCATCAAGATAAAAAGCTTTTGCATAGCAAAGGAAACACTCAACAAAACTAAAAGACGACCTACAGAATGGGAGAAGATAGTTGCAAATGACTTATCAGATAAAGGGCTAGTATCCAAAACCTATAAAGAACTTATCAAAGTCAAAACCAAAAAACAAAAAATACAATCAAGAAATGGGCAGAACACATGAACAGACATTTCTTCAAAGAAGACGTACAGATGGCCAACAGACACATGAAAAAGTACTCAACATCACTTGGTGTCCGGGAAATATAAATCAAAACCTCAGTGAGATACCACCTCACAGCAGTCAGAATACTAAACAACTCAGGAAACAACAAATGTTGGTGAGGATGCAGATGTAACCCTCTTACACTGTTGCTGGGAATGCAAGCTGGTACAGCCACTTTGGAAAACAGTATGGAGTTTCCTCAAAATTTTAAAAATAGAACTACCCTATGATCCAGCAATTGCACTACTGGGTATTTATCCAAAGGATACAAACATAGTGATTCAAAGGGGCACGTGCACCCCAATGTTTATAGCTGCAGTGTCCACAATAGCCAAACCATGGAAAGAGCCCAAATGTCTATTGCCAGTTGAATGGATAAAGAAGATGTGGTATATATATAGAATGGAATATCAGCCATCAAAAAGAATGAAATCTTGCCATTTGCAATGACGTGGATGGAAGTAGAGGGTATTATGCTAAGTGAAATAAATCACTCAGAGAAAGACAAATACTCCTGGGTATTTGCCCCAAAGATACTGATGTGGTGCAAAGAAGGGCCACATATACCCCAGTGTTCATAGCAGCAATGGCCACAATCACCAAACTGTGGGAAGAGCCAAGATGCCCTTCAACAGACGAATGGATAAAGAAGATATGGTTTATATATACAATGGAATATTATGCCTCCATCAGAAAGGATGAGTACCCAACTTTTATATCAAGATGGGTAGAACTGAGATTATGTTGAGTGAAATAAGTCAAGCAGAGAGTGTCAGTTATCATATGGTTTCGCTTACGTGTGGAGCATAAGGAAAAAGATGGTGGACGTTGGGAGAAGGAAAGGAAAAATGAATTGGGGGAAATCGGAGGGAGAGACGAACCATGAGAGACTGTGGACTCTGGTAAACAAACTGAGGGTTTTGGAGGGGAGGGGGGTGGGGGGTTGGGTGAGCCTGGTGGTGGGTATTGAGGAGGGCACATATTGCATGGAGCATTGGGTGTGGTGCATGACCAATGAATCTTGGAACACTGAAAAAATAAAATAAAAGTTAAAAAAATACGTGGAATATTTAAAAAACAAAACAGATGAACATAGGGGAAGGGAAGGAAAAATAAGATAAAAACAGAGAGGGAGGCAAACCATAAGAGACTCTTAACTATAGGAAACAAAATGAGGGTTGCTGGAGGGGAGGGGGATAGAGGGATGGGCTAATTGGATTATGGGCATTAAAGAGGGCACTTGATGTAATGAGCACTGGGTGTTATATACAGCTGATGCATCACCAAATTCTAGCCCTGAAACTAATAAAACAATGTATGTAACTAAATTGAATTTCAATAAAAAAGAAAAAAAAAAGAAAAAAAAACCCCACATAGCTCACACCATATGCAATGGTGAAATACTGAGAGCTTTTCCCCTAAGGTCAGGAATAAGATGAGGATGTCCATTCTCAACACTTTTATTCAATATAGTACTGGAAGTTCCATCTACAGCAGTCAGACAAGAGAAAGGAATAAAAGCATCCAAATTGGTAAGGAAGAAGTAAAACTTTCACATGATGACATTTTGCAGATGACATGATAGTGTGCAGGTGACATGACAGTTTGCAGATGACATGATAGTTCATATATAAAACCCCAAAGACTCCACCAAAAAACTACTACAACTGGTAAATGAATACAGTAAGGTCACAGGATACCAAGTCAATGTACAGAAATCTGTTGCAATTCTATACACTAATAAGGAAGCATCAAAAAGAGGAATTAAGAAAGCTATTGCATTTACAATAGCACCAAAAATGATAAAATACTTAGGAATAAACTTAACCAAAGAGGTGAAAGTCTTGTACTCTGAAAACTATAAAGCACAGATGAAAGAAACTGAAGTTGACACAAAGCAATGGAAAGACATTCCATGCTCATGGATTGGAAGAGTGATTTGAAGGGGCACATGCACCCCAGTCTTTATAACAGCAATGTCCACAACAGGCAAAATATGGAAAAAGCCTAAATGTCCATCGACAGATGAATGGATAAAGTAGATATGGTGTACACACACACACACACACACACACACACACACAGAGGAATATTACTCAGCCATCAAAAAGAATGAAGTCTTGCCATTTGTTACTGTTGCAATGTACACATCCAATGCCATCCCTATCAAAATGCCAATAGCATTATTCACAGAACTAGAACAAACAATCCTAAAATTAAATGGAATCACAAAAGACCCTGAATAGCCAAAATCATCTTGAAAAAGAAAAACAAAACTGGAGGCATCACAATTCCAGATTTCAAGTTATACTACAAAGCTGTAGTAATCAAAGCAGTATGGTACTGGCACAAAAACAGACACATAGATCAATGGAACAGAACAGAAAGCCCAGAAATAAACCCACAATTATATGGTCAATTCATCCTTGACAAAGGAGGAAAGAACATGCAATGGGGAAAAGACAGTCTCTT